>JAHRHZ010000069.1:27639088-27728699 GCA_024137785.1 Ginglymostoma cirratum | reverse complement strand
AAGGCTGACGTTTCGGGCCTAGACCCTTCTTCAGAAATTTCTTCAGACCCTTTCTGAAGAAGGGTGTAGACCCGAAACGTCAGCCTTCCTGCTCCTCTGATGCTGCTTGGCCTGCTGTGTTCATCCAGCTCTACACCTGGTTATCTCAGATTCTCCAGCATCTGCAGTTCCTACTATCTCTGAAACAGTTGGCATTGCTACTGCAAACACTAGGGGGCACACCAGATTAACCCAATTTCACATGCTTTACTATTTCCTCCATCAATTTGGGAAGCATGTTGCTCACCTTTACTCAGTATCATCCACACCCTTCCATATACCTCCTGTATTTTACAGTTTCTTTAAACGTACATATTATTATGTCTTTGAAGGATCATCTGTTGTGCATTGTTTTGAAAGAGCTATATTCAGCATCCTAATATATCTGGTATGTTCTGAAAGTTGCTGCCAAGGGAGACACAGCAATTTTACAGTTTAAATCAATGAGAAAAAGGACAAATTTCCCAGTTTAAAACAGCAGAAGAAAAGAAGCAGGAATTTCACAGTTTAAACCAACAAGTGACTATCAGCAGTTTCACTATTTAAACTTGCAAGAGAACCTGAAGTCATTGAGGTAGAAACATAGAAGATAGGAGAGAATGAGGTCATTCAGCCCTTTGAACTTGCTCCGCCATTCATTATGCTCACGGCTGATCATCCAACTCAATAGGCTAATCCTCCTTTCTCACCATAATCTTCAATCCCATTCACCCCAAGTGCTAAATCTGGCTGCCTCTTGAATACATTCAATGTTTTGGCATCAACTGCTTCCTGTGGTAATGAATTCCACAGGCTCACCAGTCTTTAGGTGAAAAAATGTCTCTTCATCTCTGTCCTAAATGGTTTACCTGAAACCTCAGACTGTGACACGTGGTTTTGGACATACCCACCATCGGAAACATCCTGCATCAATTCTGTCTAGTCCTGTTAGAATTTTATAAGTTTCTATGAGATCCCCTGTCTTTCATCTGAACTGTTGCGAAAACAATCCTAACCTAGCCAATCTCTCCTCATACGTCAGTCCCACCATCCCCAGAATCAGCTTGTTTAACCTTCACTGCAGTCCCTTGAGAGTAAGAGCATCCTTCCTCAGAAAAGGAGACCAAAACTGCGCACAATTTTTGAGGTGTGGCCTCACCAAGGCCCTGTACAACTGCAACAACACATCCCTGCTCCTGTACTCAAAACCTCTCGCAGTGAAGGCCAACATACCATTTGCCTTCTTTACCGCCTGATGCACCCACATGCTTACCTTCAGTGACCGGTGCACACTCCCCTCTCCCAATTTACAGCCATTCAGGTAGTAATCTGCCTTCTTGTTTTTGCTTCCAAAGTGAATAACCTCACATTTATCCAAATTATATCATATCTGCCATTGATTTGCCCACTCACCTAACATGTCCAGATAATGCTGAAGGATCTTTGCATCCCTGACCCAGTTCACCCTCCTACCCAACTTTGTATCATTTGCAAACTTTGAGATGTAGCATTTTGTTGCCTCATCCAAATCATTAATATATTGTGAATAGCTGGGGTCCCAGCACTGATCCCTGTGGCATCCACTAGTTACTGCCTGCCAATTTGAAAACGACCCATTAATTTTGTGAGATATTGTATTATAGGTATCTTTATCAACCCACTCGCAAGTGTTGTATATTTACTAATGCTGCATTCTCATTCATAACACTTTTACAAATTCATCAGCACATTGTTTACTATACTACATTCCATTCATTCATTCATAAAACCGTGTCTTTGTAGTACATTTTACTATTACAAGATAGACTAAATTAAAACATCCCTTCCAACCCATTACAGCTTCCTTACACCTTCAATCCTTATCAGCTCCATGCAGCAAATGGTGTTTAGGCCTGTTTCTATATCAAAGGCTACCCATAAATAAGTGTTAATGTTGTACAAAGACAAAGTTGCTGGAAAAGCCCAGCAGGTCTGGCAGCATCTATGAAGGACAAAACAGAGTTAACGTTCTGAGGAAGAGTCAACAGATCTGAAACGTTAACTCTGTTTTTTCCTTCACAGATGTTGTCAGACCTGCTGGGCTTTTCCAGCAACTTTGTTTTTGTTCCTGATTTACAGCATCCACAGTTCTTTCGGTTTTTATTTAGTGTTAATATTGTAACCTATTCAGAACAATGCCATTCCCACCACTGTGTCTCCATGACTCACCTGAAACTATGAAAAGATTTTAATATTAATCAGCCCCTCGGCAATCTCTCGGGACTTGAATAAGTTGCAGAACATCAAACAGATTTCCTCCACCAGCATGTACCTGTTAAATACATACTAAATAGGGCCACTATCCCCACTTTAAGAAAGTTACTACTGAAACAACGCTTCCATGAAACTGCGTGAGTGAATGAGTAAAGAACTGTCAAACCGATAATAGTAAATAAAATCTCATGACCACACTGCAGTAATCAGTCTAATATCCTCTGTACTTTCATTAAGTACACATACAATTCTTAAATTATTTAGACCATATCGGTCTAGTATTTTTACTAACATTTACTAACTTAAAAGATAAAAGGGCTAACACTAATTATGCAAGCAGACCAGACAGACACCCTAATCCCATCAAGAGGAACAGCATTTAGCAAACGCATAAACTGTCTCCTGCTTCCCCAGGACAGATGTCATGCAAATTTTGGTGTACAATAGATACAATTATGTAACACAACAATGCTAGAATTTTAATGTGTGTCAGAATTGTGTATAAAGAGACTACTGTAAAAACTGAACTTGGGATTCCATTGCTGCCTTTGAACTGTGCTACTGCGGATACTGAATAAAGAGGCTATTTTCTGATGAAGGGTTTAGGCCCGAAACGTCAAGTTTTCCTGCTCCTATGATGCTGCCTGACCTGCTGTGTTCATCCAGCCCCATGCTTGTTATCTCCTATTTTCTCCATACGCCGATTTTGGTCTTTACTTGAAGACGATCCCAAAATTCCTACTCTTTATTTCCTTTCTGCCAAACAGTTTTCTCTCCATCTCAATACTCTTCCCCCAATCTCATGCACTTTAATTTTGCACAATGATGCGGGACTTTGTCAAGCGCTTTCTGAAAGTCCAAATAAACCACGACTGGCTCTCCCTTGTCAACTCTACCAGTTACATCTTCATAGAATTCCAACAGATTTGTTAAGCATGATTTCCCCTTCATAAATCCATGCTGACTCTGTCTGATCCTGTCACTGCTTTCTAAATGCTCCGCTATAAAGACCTTGATAATGGATTCGAGAATTTTCCACACTATCGATGCTAGGCTTACTGGTTTATAGTTCCCTGTCTTCTCTCTACCTCCCTTTTTTGAATATTGGAGTGACATTAGCTACCCTCCGATCTGCGCAGACTGTGCCAGAGTCTGTAGAATCCTGGAAGATGTCCACCAATGCATCCACTCTCTCTAGAGTCATTTCTTTAAGTACTCTGGGATGTAGATTATCCCTCGGGATTTATCTGCCTTCAATCCCATCAATTTTCCCAGCATCATATGGGGAGGTGATGGTCTAGTGGTATTGTTGCTAGACTGTTAATCCAGAGACCCAGATAATGTTCTGATGAAGGGTCTAGGCCTGAAACGTCAGACTTTCCTGCTCCTATGATGCTGCTTGGCCTGCCGTGTTCATCCAGCTCCACACCTTGTTATCTCTAATGTTCTGGGGACTTGGGTTCGAATCCCACCAAGGCAGATGGTGGAATTTGAATTCAATAAATACCTGGAATTAAGAGTCAAATGATGACGACGTATCCATGGTTGATTGTTGGTAAAACCCATCTGGTTGACTAATGTCCTTTAGGGAAGGAAATTGCCATCCTTACCTTGTATGGCCTACATGTGACTCCAGACCCACAGTAATGTGGTTGACTCTTAACTGCCCTCTGGGCAATTAGGGATGGGTAATAAATGCTGCCTAGCCAGTGACACCCTCATCCTGTTAATGAATTTAAAAAAAACATTTCTCTAATATTGATCTCTCTCAATTGTTCCTTCTCACTAAACCTTGCATTCTCTAACATTTCTGGTATCTTGTGTCTTCTTTTGCTCAGTCATTTCTTTGTTCCCTATTATACACTCCCTATTTCTGTATATAGGGGACCTACATTTATCCTCACCAATTTCTTTCTCTTTACGTACCTATAGAAACTCCTCGATTAGTCTTTATGTTCCCTGCAAGCTTACTTTCATACTGTATTTTCCCTTTCTTAATCAATCCCTTGGTTTTTCTTTGCTGAATTCTAAACTGCTCCCAATCCTCTTGGCCAATCTGTACGCTTCTTCATTGGATGTGACAATATCTTTTAATTTTCCTTGTAAGCCATGGTTTGACCCTGTTACCCATTTTGCTTTTGTGTCAGACAGGAATAAATGGTCGTTGTAATTCTCCCATGCGTTCTTTGAATGTTTTCCACTGCCTATCCACTGTCATCCCTTTAAGTAACTCTCCCCAATCTAACAAGGCCTCATGCCTCATATCTTCATAGCTTCCCTTATTAAGATTCAGCATGGTAGTCTCCGAATTGTTGTGAAAAAAAATCAATATCATAGAGTAACAAATAAATGACTGGTTGGTGAATATTTTGCTGATTATCTCTCAAAACTCATGAATTATTAGTTATTGTAAGGTTTTGTTAAAAAGAAATATGCAAATGAATGCATATGCACATAATAAAGATAACCATGAAAGCAATGTGTTGTGACTGTGGAATCTCCTGGATGCCAGTGTGATCTAGGGGAAGCATATATGAATTAAGTGCGTGTGCTCCAAGAAATTCAACTTAGCATCCTTGAGCTGCAGGTTGACCTGTAGACACTGAAATGCTCCTGGAACGGGGTAAGTTATTTGAACACATTGGTCGAGGGTCACTCACGTCCCTTAGACTAGAGTTATCGGATTTGATCAGAGGTCATAGACAGCAGGGTGTGACAGTAAGCAAGACTGGTACTCTCAATGAGAAGGTAGAAGTGAGGACCACCTTTGCAGCTGCAATTGTAAGAGTTCAAGATTATTGCAATCTTTATAAATGGAAGTGGGAGCCGCAGGGTGGATGAGTAAACTGATCTGTGAAGAGAAAGCAGACTTAATGTTCTGGATCTTGTGATCCTTTTTCAGAGCTGCTTGTAGCTAGGAAAAGGTCGGTTTTCATATTTGTTACATTCCACATTAACTGTCTATTCCCGCTTTTTTATGAACAGTCATCCCTGTCCTCTAGGTGGGGAGAAAGCAGAGTTAACCTTTCGAGTCCAGTAAAGAAACACTTACTCTGCCTTCTCTCCAAACTTGTTTAATTTTTCCAGCAATTTCTTTTTTTGTTTCAGATTTCCAACATCCGCAGTTTTTTGTTTAATCTCCGTTCTCTGCATTGCAAACCATTCAGGTCGCTTAGCAAATACAAATCATTTCATTAACAACTTTGATTCAGATGCTGCAATTATTTCAATGTAACCGGATTCCTCAAAACGAAAACAGACAGTAAGGACTGCAGATGCTGAAGGCGAGAGTCAATAAATGTGAAGCTAGAAAAGCACAGCAGGTCGCACAACAACCGAGAAGCAGGGGAGTCAACGTTTCGAGCCGAAACCCTTCGTTCGGACTCAAAACGAAAACTCCAGTTCCGGAGAAGGCTCATTGCACCCGAAGCATTCACTCTGTTTCTCTCTCCGCAGATGCTGCCAGGCCTGCTGTGTTTCTCCAGCAATTTATGTTTTTGTCTCTAATTTCCAGCACTCGCAGTTATTTATTCCCACGCACGTTGACGGGCGAAAATACAGTCGCAGGGCGACTGGCGCATGCGCTTTATGGAAGGTGACCAGCGGTTGCTGGGTGATGGACAGGAAGTGACCGTCCAAGGACGGCGGTTGCTGGGTAACGGGACCGGAAATGACATTTCAGCGACCGGCGGTTGCCGTGTGACGGGCTCTGCCTGTTTGCTCGAGCTGGCTGTCGGCATGGACCGTCCGGGGGAGGAGCGGGACGTTGCGGCCTACGAGCGGCACGTTTCCAGAAACAGCTGCCTTCACCACTACCTGAAGGTCGGCCTGTGAGTGAGAAATATCTCCCGATTCCTCAACACCACGCGGCCCTCCGACTTCTTCCTGCCCGACTGTACTCACTCCGGTTTCTCTTTCTTTCTAAAACAGAGAGTTCGGGGAAACGAGGCGCGGCTTCAGGCTGAACGCCGCTCACTTTAAACAATTGATCGTTTCGGCGCTTAAGGATTTGCACGGAGAGGTATGAGTGTAATAACTCGGGTTTTAGGCTCAATCGGTCCCACAAGGGAAAACAGATTGAATACAACGTGGGGAGATAAAAGGTACTGCAGATGCTGGAGAATCCGAGATAACAAGGCATGGGGCTGGATGAACACAGCAGGTCAAGCAGCATCACAGGAGCAGGAAAGCTTGACGTTTCGGGCCTTTTTCTGATGAAGGGTCTAGGCTCGAAACGTCAAGCTTTCCTACTCCTATGATGCTGCTTGGCCCGCTGTGTTCATCCAGCTCCACGCTGTGTTATCTCTGACTCCAGCATCGGCAGTTCTTACTATCTCGGACCGAATACAATACTTAATTAGTGATGCGCTTTGGGAAAAGGAGACATGGTCCCATTAAAATTTGAATTTAAAAGGTGATTTTGAGCAAAGTATTAATTACCTAAAAGTGCTTTACTAAACCCTCTTCCCACAAAGCCAGCATAGGTGGTTTATTTAGTGTGTTGTGTTACGGCACTGATATGTTTTCAACAGGCTGACCTGGGTTTGTGAAGCGTTATGACCTCCATTTGATGTCATTTGGCAACTTGGTCTCATTTGATTCTTGTGTGCAGTTCTGGCACTAGACACTTTAGGGATGATGTGAAGGTTTGAGACAAGGAGCAAAAACATTTGAGAATTGCTCCAAGTAAAAGGAACTTGTTTTTAGGTTTGTTAGTGCCAGTGCCTCGACGTTTCCGGACATGATTATAGTCCCACAAAAAATTGCTGGAGTAAACTACTTAATAAGTACTGATGTGAAATTCCTTCTCTGCGTAGATGATAGTGTAACTGTACTGTTACTGCACAAGTACTCCAGGAGCTCATGCTCACGCTCTGAGGATGTAGCTTCAAGTCCTTTACTGTGACAGCTGGTGGAATTTCAATTCAATTAATAGTTCTGGAATTGAGTGCTAATTTCTCAACCATGAAACTAAATTGAAATGTCATAAAAATGCATCCTTAGGGAAGGAAACCAGTCAGCTTTATCTCCTTTGGCCTAAATGTGACTCCAGATGTGGTGGATGACTCGGTGAGTTTGTTTCGATTCTTAAGTGTCATTCCAAACCCTGAAATGGCCAAGCGAGCTACTAATTTAATGGGCAATAAGGGATGAACAGCAAATACTGGCCTAGCCAGCAACATTCACATCCCATGAAACAACAATAAAAATCCGTGTTGAGTAAACTTTCTATTGAAAAGGCTCAAATGGTGCTGAATGGAAATGGATATCAGCTTGAACAGGCTGACTTTTTTGGTACGTCACCTGCAATCTAGCCAGTGAGAACATTATTATATCCCCTGAACAAAATGTGATGTTAGAGAGTAGTAATGGTGTCAAGTGATAAGAATGAAAGCGGAAATAAGCAAATTGTGTTAAAGTTACTTTGACAGTTTACTCCCCTTGCTTGTCAAAGATGCTAGTGTGGTTGATGAAGACTACACCAGGCGGATAGAGAAAATTAGTGACAAGAGTGAAGTGTGTAAAGTGTATCAGCGATGTGCAATAAGAATGAACATCATGGTCACAGATATCAGAGCTGAAAGTACTATGAAAGGAATCATATGGTAATCCATAGCATGGTGCACAAACCTGAGCTGACCAACCAGACTGTGAGTTGCTAAGCTTACTGGGAAATGTAGTTAATGCAAAAAATTCCCTTCAGATTGTTGGCGAGCACAGATTCTAGCAATTAGTCAATGCATGAAATTCCAAACTACCTTCTGTTCTCGTAGTCCTCCTGCTCTTCGAGGTACTACACTTTCTCCTAAACATTTGAATGTACTACATCCAGGAGGGTTGACATTCCAAGACTGATGCTTTGAAGAAAATTCTGAAAGCTTTGCACTGTATAAGACCATCTGGGACAGAATTTAACTCAAAATATTTGTTGTATTATGAAAGAGAAGGTCACTAGAAATTTAAAGCCTTGATAAAGTAATGTGATGGTGGGGTAGTATTTATCAAATATGGTAGTCAGACTATTCAGATTAATTTCTCATGGTTAATTTGAATTAATCACACAATTGTGGAATCTGCGCAGTTAATAGAAGTAAACAAGGTACGCTGTGCCCAAGATGCTAGTGTCTTGTGCTGAAGGTCCTGAAGAATAGGATGTGGTGGTTCAGGAGCTGGATAGTGGTAATTTGAATGATTGTGACATATGACCAAACTTTTGTGTCAAAAGGCCAATTGCCTTAAGTCAATACCCTGGTAACAGTTACTACAGTGTAGTCTAGTTAATGAAGGGATGTGACAATTAGATATGACTTAGAATCCCTACAGTGTGGAAACAGGCCCTTCTGATGATCACTTATTCAACAGGTTTTAGGAGTTATTAGATGTAAAATTTTTTTTTAATCACTGAATATATGAATGTAGCTGACCTGTGTTCAGTTCAAACTAACAGCGCAGCAGAACTCAGGAGCTTGGCATAAGGGAATCATGCTTCAGATACTATGCTCAAATACTCTATTTGAGTACTGATCTTTTTCTTTAAAAAAAAATTGATCAACCGGTTCGTACACTTATGACACACCTCCAAGGCCGCAGGGACTTGTACTCAGACCTTTGTGGCCTAAATGTAGAGACAGTACCACTGCACCACAAGATGTCCATTTGCATTGAGTTAGCACTGCATCAGTGAGTTACGTTCACAAGAACAAGTTGATAGCAGCTGTAGTTTAACTTTTACTATAAGACTAATTCAATGACTCCTCAACAGGAAGCGATCATTGACTGCTGCCTTATTCTTTAAATTACAATTCTTTACAAGCAGATTAAATAGTGTAACGACTCTTGGATGAGAAGAAAAATGCTAATGAGACTTGGATATGTTTTTCATAAAACCCTGATAGTTTAGAGCCGCTGTGTAATAGTTGATATCTCCAAACATTGCTAAAGTAAGTTGTTCCTGGAGGCAAAGTTTCTGCTTTCCCGTCAAGATATTAAGCAATCAATCATGTTTCAATAGGGAGCTTCCTGAAAAACTTCATGCTGATTCCTCTAATAAGCTCTAGCTTATATTTCCCCTTTATGGTTGGAAAGTGCCCACCTCTAACATAGCCTTTATTACTCTCCTTCCTATATTCCTTAATTTATTCACACTATTTATGTGTCAGCACATCCTTTGTGAACCATAGATCATGGTTTAAGTTCCAGCTGGGAAATATTCTTAAAATTAATTTATAGGCTATAGGTATTGCTGGCAAGGCCAGGATTTATTGCACATCCCTATATATCCCTTAACTGAGTGGTTTGCTATGCCATCTCAGGTCAGTTAACAGTCAACCACGTTGAAACTCATAGGCCAGACTTCCTTCCCTGAAGAATGAGTAAACGAGACAGATCCAATGCATAAACATAATTGTACTGTCATCAGTCCTAACCTGCAAAAATGAATGATAAACTTTACAAATCATTTGGTCGTTTCCTGATAGAGGTTTGTGGCTGACTTAGTAATTCTGTCAGTTGAAAACAAAAAGAACGAGCACTGAATCTTATGTCATTCCTGCTATTTTTGAACAAAGTAAATCTTTAGAGGGCGGAAAGGATTGCTAATTTTAGCTATGACTGTAGCATTCATAAATTTGTCCCCTTTTCTGTTCCCTGGCACTTAGCTAACATTCTTGGCACTGACACCGCTTGGCTTTTCCATACAATACCTCATGATATTGCAGCACTCATATTTGGCAGTTGAAATAATTTTGCTTTGATCATCTCTTCCTCCCCCAGCTTAAATCTGGACACTGCTATTGGTTTTCAGCCCCAAGTACCCTATTTGGCAAAGCTCTGTTACTGAGAGAAATTCTGTTTCTCTTCAGATCCAACTTTTCTATTCCTCCAAAGTAGTTCAGCAATTATATCTTGAACAGCCACCTGCAAATCCTTAATATTTTCTGAATGTCTGCCAGTAGCTACCTGAACTATGTGCAACAAAAATTATTTTGATCTGCAGGTTTTGTTGCAATTAAAGTCATAGCCACATGTCTGTGACTGTGACCACGGCTTGCTGTTTTCTGCATTTTTGTCTCCATTTTCAAATCTCCGAATGACTTCATCTCGTCCTATCTCATTGGTCATCTTCAGCCTTGTGTCCTTATACACACACTTCTCTTCCATGTTTTTATTCTTGTTGTTTAATTTACCGTTTGTTTCTTGCTTGTATCTCAGAATCACTGGCTACTTTATTGTCCTCTGTCTTTCCTCTCTCAATTTTTCTCCAAATATCATTAGTTGCTTTATCAATGACCTTCCCTCTGTCTTAAGGTCAGGAGTAGCATGGTTTGCTAATGAAAGTGTTTAGGCCAAGGTGGTTAAGTGACCCTTGCAATGTCTGCAGGCAGTTTAAAGCCTTCAAATTTAAATTGCCTACTTCCTAATAGAAAAGCACCCAGTTTACATTTGATATCATCCTGTATAGCACAGCTATGATTGCACTTTTTTTTAAAAAATTCATTCATAGGATGTTGCTGACAGGCTAAGCATTTTTTGTCTAACCCTAGTTGTCCTTTAAAAAGTGGTGGTGCTGCCTTGAACCACAGTGGTCCACTTTGGTGTAGCTACCCCAACAATGCTGTTGGGTGGGGAATTTCAGGACTCGTGGTGGTGTTCCCATGTGTCTGCTACATTTGTCCTTCCAGATGGTAGTGGGCGTGGGATTGAAAGGTGTTGTACCATCCCACTCAGATGATTATTTTTTCCAATCTCTGTGTCACAACCAAATCACAAATGGTGTAGAGTTTGTCAAGAGTAAGTAGCCATACTCGTTTCCCTTCGGAAAATATATTTCAATAAGACTTAAAAATTCATGCCTGTCACTCTAAAGGTTAATGTTCTGAAAATGTTTTATTTGGCAGTTTGGAGCTGCCTTACCTGTTGACGTATTGAGATTTGAAGAAGAAACATTGACGGCTATACTGAGAGTAAAAAGCAGGTGGGTGGGCATAGTAACGATTTAAAGGTACTTTATTCTGATAAATATTTAAATAAAATCATCGTAGTGCTTTTTTTTAATTTACAAAAACCTCATTGAATTTAAAAATGAAAAAGTTCCAAGTGAAAAACTGGTTCATGGTGCATGACTAGGTCAAGTGCTCTTTGCTTGCACTGTCTTCTGTCAGAACCAGACTTTTCTCTGCAGTCATACAGGAGGGGAACAACAGCTTGCCATTCAGTTTTGTTCTATCAACCATCTCCTTAAATGATTCTTGCTTTCCTCACCTGTCTCTCCTATCATCTTCTCACCCAGTGTGAGGAACTTATAGATTTCTGCGTGAAGATAAACACACTCCCGTTCATTCACTGAACCTAACATTCCCTTGTCTTATCCATGAATTGGACTGTTTCTGCCATTTCTTTCCTATCATGTTCCCTCATGCGCTTTCTGAGATAATCTTTTTCATAAGACCCAGATCCTACTTCCTTTAGTCCATTACTACTAAGTGACCACATTCAATTTCCTTTCCTTGCCAAAAGTGCTAACTGGCATTTTAAAAAATGATACTATCTCCTTAGATCTTTTCCCTCATTCTCTCAAAATTACCATGCCCTCCAGAAAAAGGCAACTTCCACCCTTCTCTCATTGCAAACTGCAAGCACCTCTCCACCCTCCCTTTCCTCTCAAATGTTTGAACATAGTGGTCCTTCCCAAATCTAAGACCACCTTTCCTGCAAAGCTTATTTTTGATTTCTGTCCAGCTAACCATCCTTGCCAGATAATTGCTGATTATCTGAAACAATGCTGATAAATTACAAAAATTACACATTTGTATTGCATTGTATTATCCATTCACAATCATTTTGCCGCTGTTGGCAGTTTCATCGATAGTGGCAGCCTCTAATGAAGTTACTCTGTTATCCAGCTCAGTCGTATGACCTCACTTGGTTCCATATTTATCTGGTTGATCCTACTCAGGCTATTGAAATAATTCATTTTTGGTCACAATTGTTCATCATTAACAAGCTGCCCACTTATCAATATAATTGGAAGCTACACTCAGTTTCCAGGGGGACTACATCCAGGACTACATTTCCAACATCTCTCTCACGTGTGCTCCCCTCAGCTTTGTGCTTGCCGGGTGTCCTGTCTTTTCTCAGCTGTGTTTACCTACAGCCAAGTATTAGGAAGGACTGAAAGTATTGTCTTCGGCCTTTAACCCTGTACCATGAGCCACATCGTTCGCAATTTTGCCAAGCTATTTGATGCTGAGCTTTGTTCAACGATCCGTCCGTCATAAAAACCACATTTGGGCTGTGAATGTCAATGGCACAGCAAACTTTAATACCCATCCCTAATTGCCCTTGAGAAGGTCCACTTTGGTGTAGCTGCGCCAACAATGCTGTTGGGTAGGGAATTTCAAGCTGTTGCCTTGAAAAGCTGCAGTCTGTGTTGAAATGTTGGCCTGGATAACAGGAATAAACTGCACACGCACACGCACACACACCAAAATAGTGCCTCTGATATATCCACCTCATTGTGTGATTCGGGTCTCATCCAGATGCCAAACCAAGTGAGTCATGTGTTTGCCACCACCAGGTTAGTTATTTAAGTACGCTTCTGACCGGTTCCATCTCTATTCTTTAATGTTCGGGTCATCCAAAACTCTACTGTCTGTATCTGCTCTGACAGCTACCTTCCGCATACATCTCCCATGTTCTTAATGACCTTATTAGTTCCAGGTCACTAAACACCTCGGATTTACAATTACCTTTGTGTTCAAATTCTTTTTTGACCATGTCCTTCTCCGTGACATTCTTTACCCATTCTGCTTCCAACTTGGTTCCTTTGACTCCCCTAGAGTAGTCCACCCTTTTTCTCCACCCCAACCCGTCATCATTTGAGCCCTGTGCTCTAGATTCTCTTGTTAACCCTCTCAAACTTTATACCTCTAAGCCCTTCGTCAAGACTTTTTTTTATTATAGAATGCTTCAAGTCATTGCTCAAAATGTCTTTTGAGGCTGCATTTTATATTTGCTTCATTTCTTAAGTATTTCAGAATCAATTATTTTAAAGTCACTATGTAATTTTTAAATGTTTTAACTAACAACACTAAAATAAATGTCAATGTCTAACGCTTGCGAGTTTTTTTTAAAAAGTATTTCTATTTACAGTGGCCTTGTGAAGCTGTGGAGTGCACTGACCCTGCTGGGATCTTATCAAAATCAGAAGTGTGCTTTCAGAGTGATGCAGGTATTGTGTTTGTTTATTATAAAAGAATAATTAATCTTTTCAAGTTCCTCTTTAATCCCGAAACATAAAGTAGAAAACTGTTTTCTTCAGCCTAACCCAACGGTTGTATAATAGGTTCATCATTTTATCAAAGAAAACACAAACCCAACTTTTACAGCATTGCACATCGTTACGAATTGAAGTATCCATTCTTTAATTTTATTCAAATTTTTATTTATTTTTCACATAAGTTAAACTGAAATATTGTTTCTGTGTTCCTTGGAGTTGGTACTTTACACTTCCACCAGCTGATTTCTGTCTGTTCCTCTTTTTCATTTATTACTGCTCTTTCATTTGACAATATGCTGAATTCTCATAATGCTTCAGTCGAAATTTATTTCGATTCATCCATATTTATTTTCACCCTTTCATGTGATGCTTATTTGTCTGTATTCCCTTGTCTCCTTGTCTCTCTCCCACTCAGCCTACCTCTACATATTATCTTGTTACACTTACAATAATAATGCATATTCTCCCATTAATCACTTAGACCGTTGCACTATAGAATATGAACTTGTTTCAAGGTTGAGGAAGGCGGTAATAGTCCAAATTCTAATAGCATCCTGAAATTCACTGAGAATAAGACCAACCATGATGTCTGTGAATTCAGCAGGACAAGGCAGAGGGAGCATTTTTGTTGGGAGGTTTACCTAGTTGGAATGATGACTGAAGCAGATCTGGAAGAATGATGCATGGGATATTGATTTTATATTTCTTTCTCCGATTCTGTAGCTGTGAAAGAACTCATTAAAATGTAATAATTCCTGATGGGAGAAAGGAAACTAATCTTTGATTGTATTTTAGATCTTCAAATGCTGTTAAGCAGATTTTAAATTGGCTTATTGTTTATTTAATTAGTAATTAATTGTATTTTTATCTCTTTATTGTATAGGTCTCGCCATTTCTTCTTGCACTATCAAGCAACAGTAGAGAATTTGTGTTAAACTGAGGTCATTGACAATTAACAGGTGTTTAAAGTGACCTGCTCTAAGAAATGCCTTTTTGTGCTCGGAGAGTTATTCTTAGTATCTTTCAAAGCCCATTAAAGATGGGTCACTGGCACGTAGACAGCATGTTGCTGCCACAAAATGCTTTTCTTCGGACTGTGCATCTTCAGGTTGGCGAAAGAGCTGAACTTACCAAAGCTTTTTCCCAGAGTGATGTATTCACCTTTTCAGAGTTAACTGGTGATACAAACCCATTACATCTCAATGAAGATTTTGCCAAAGACAGCAAGTTTGGAAAGCTAGTTGTACATGGTGTACTGGTTTGTGGATTAATGTCTGCTGTTCTGGGAACCAAAATACCCGGATGCGTTCTTCTGTCCCAGGAACTCCGGTTTCTAGCACCCTTGTACATAGGTGAGCAGGCCTCAGCAATTGCAGATGTTATTAAAATAAGGAGGTCAATTGCTTGGATTACTGTTTCATGTATTGTCAAAGAGACTAAGAAGGTTGTAATGAAGGGAGAAGTGAAGATCATGTTGCCAGAAAGTAGAGATCAAAACGTATGACTTTATTTTGAAAATGTAAAATAACTTAGAAAAAGCTTTGTTTGGACATGCTAGTATTTGTAAATGGATGTTCTATGGAAATGGTTGAAGATTCAAGTAATTTGAAAATGGATATTATTTCAAACAGTATTCATTGGCTGATAGGTTTGTAATAAATACCAATGATTGTAAAAATTGTCTTGTAACTACGGCAATGCAGAATTTAGTGACCAATAATCTGTTTTTAACAATACTAGTTGAGGAATCTATACTGACCAGAACACAAGAAGAACTGGCCTGATCATCCTTAAACAATGCTATGGGATTTGTTGTGCTATCTGAGAAGACCTTGGTTTGACATCTTGAAAGATGAAATGTCAAACAGTACAGCAAAATGGCCAAATTTCCAGAATGATACTTTTTTTAAAAAAAAACATTAACTCACCAAATATGTTTTGTTACTGCTTGGGCCAGCATTTACTGCCCACACCTTGTTGAGCTGGTGGTAGTAAGCTGCCTTCTTGAGCACTGCTGTCCATTTGAACCCACAACTTTCTGACTGAGGGGCAATGTATGATGGGATACAGTGATGTTTCATGTGCTTTTGCCCAAGAGAGCACCTTCTACCCTCCTTGTGGCGTTTAAAAGATTTTCTATATTGGATATTTTGCCATAATATCACCTAAAAATAAAAAGGGGCTCATTTTTTTCTCTTGTGCTCCCATGCACACTAAAAGTTTGGGCAAGGTTGCCCAGATAAATTTCACTTTGGACCCATTCAGAATTTTCTTTTTAGAGATCTTATCTGAAATTCGAACCTACCTCCTAGGCTTATAACCCCAATGCGGAACCCTCTGTACTACTCAATTCCACCAATATATTTAATTCTTATGCTTTTCAGTATGGAAATTACTTAGCAAAATTTGTCATAAATGGATGTTACAGTTTGAGAAGAGTTCTTTTGAAATTTGCATCAGGCCATTTTGTTTTTTTCTTTGGCAGGTTTAAAGTTTGTGCTCCTTGTCTAGATTGAAACACACCAGCCTCGCTTTTCAGGAGCACATTACTACTGCTGCTGCTGGAATCTGTACTGAAAACAAAAAATACTGGAAATCACAGCAGATCAAGCAGCATCTGTGGAGAGAGAGCAAGTCACCGTTTCGAGCCTAGATGATTCTTCATCAGAGCTGTGATTGCCAGCATTTTTGTTTTCAGCCTTGTCTGTCAGTTTTGCACAATGTTTTTTCAAATTAAAATGTATGATTTGGTCATTGCAGTATGTAAACAGTATATATCATGGCTCTGAAGATCACTGAAGTTGAAGTATATATGTTATACATTGTGCAAAATGTTGGTTTGGTTTAAATGTACCCCTGCAATTCAAGAATCCAAGTTTTTTGCATTGTGGTTTTGAGTCAACAAAAGATATGTGCCCAGTCAACCATTGTTGCAGTCTGGAGGCCACTGCCTTTTTAATGTATCACTTATTTTCCACTTGTTATCATAATTTAATTCTTTAAAAATTTATGAAAACATATTTGTGCTTGTAAAAACTGAAAGAACTGAGGATGCTGTAAATCAGGAACAAAAACAGAAGTTGCTGGAAAAGCTCAGAAAATCTGGTAGGGTCTGTGAAGAAGAAAATCAGAGTTAATGCTTTGGGTCCAGTGACCCTTCCTCAGAACTATTTGTACTTATATCTGGAATGGATTTTGTAACTAATCAAGGCTAGTAAACAATTAGATTGGCTGGCTCAACACAGTTGATAATTTTAGCTGACTTGGATCTTAGAATTAAAGTGAAAGTGAAACTTCAAATCTTACAAACCGATTACCTCTAACACCTAGAATGACTGAGGCAATAAGTATAGCGAACTCCACCATCTTTAAGATCCTAAAGTCACGCATCAACCTGAAGTGGAATTGTATTACCTCTCCTTCAATCTTGCTGAATTCAAAGTCCAGAAACTCACTGCCCACTCGTGCTATAGGGTCATCTTTAGCGCATGGTATGCAGCGATATAAGAAATTTGTTCAGCGCTGACAGTACATCAGAAGGGACTCTGGGTGTGCTAAGAGTGTAAAGGACGTACACAATCTGTAAATAATAAAGGGAGAATTTCTGAAAAACGATATGATATTTCATTGAAGCATGTTGTCTTGTACTCACCTGGAAAATTCACAAAAGTACAAAAAGTACAGGTTGGTTTTGATGCACCCTATCTCAACCTTGCACAGTGAGCAAATAGCTTGGGCCCTATGTTTGAGATTAGTGGTAAACTGAATCATATGACATGAATTGTAGAAATCTGAACACACGTTCACCATGCAAGCCATTTTTGCACAGCTAATGGCAGAGTGGTACGACTAGAAAAGAAGTTATTAGACTCTTGGTCATGCACCTGCCCTTTTCTAACATTGCTCTAATATTTGTTGCCTAAATAACAATGTGAAAAGAGGAGCATAAGAAGGCTGTGAACTGTCACCAAAGTTATTCAAAATTTATACAGAGCAAATATTCAGAGAATTAGATTTACTTTCAGGGTAAAAATTGGAAGTATGAACAAAACAAATTTGTGGCATACTAATGACAAACTTGTGATACAATGCAGAACTAGAGGAGGCTTTACAAATGATCATATCTCAAGTAAAACTCTGTTTAGAATATGGATTTGAGTATGAGCATCAAAAAGACAAATCATGGTAATTAAAAGGAGTATATTAGAAGAAAGGAATAAAGATTAAAGTAGATTGTGACCCACTGGAAGACATTTACCTAGTTTGGACAAATTATAAGAGAAGATTGCTGATGTGCAGAAGTTAGAAGAAGGGTAGAAGTAGACAGGAGAGATTTCATGAAGATGAGTGATGTATTAACGGCAAGAAAACTCAGGCTTATAATGAAGAAAAGAAATCTGGAAGATGCCTCATTCTATCTACTTTCCCATAAGTATCAATGGAAGGAAATATTTGCCCTTTAAATGTGGAAGATAAGATGAATGCTAAAACTTACACCTACACACCCTAAAACAAAAGAAAAAGTACTTGAAATTGCAAGACCAAAAGGAACTCTTAAAATGACATCGAGAAAATAAAAAGTAAGTATGTTGACGTGATTAAAGCTGAAAAGCAATTGGGCTCTCCAGTAGATAGAGGACAGCTGAAAGAGGGGTTGACTTCAACATTGTTGGATGATGCCTGTCACAGATTGTAGTTTATCTACAACCAATGAGTATGTGAGGATAATGCAAGACATGTGAGTGGCACACCATGATAGCAGATCTCCGGACAGTAATCAGTGGCAGAAACAATTTCATTCACTATTGAAAGCAAATTAAAAGTTAATTTTTTTTATCTCTGACAGGAAAGAGTTTGATAAAGTGGCACAAATAAGCCATAAAAGTGGATGTGTCATAATTCCATAATGCTTCTATTTGCAAATTAAAAATGCTTTTTGCTCATTTCTCTCATCCTCATTTTGGAGATTTGGCCATTGACTTCCATTGGATTGGTCTACCATTAGCAATGTACTGCAGTGATGTGATGTTGTCTTCTGCTTGCTGTGCCTGCACTCTTCCTTTCAGTGACTGATGTACGAGGACAGCCTGGTCTCATTGAACATTCCCTCTCTCATAGAAACATAGAAGATAGGAAAAAGAGGAGGCCATTCGGCCCTTTGAGCCCGCTTCACCATTCATCACAATCATCGTCCAACTCAATAGCCTAATCCTGCTTTCTCCCAATAACCTTTGATCCCATTTGCCCCAAGTGCTATATCTAACCATCTCTTGAATACAGTCAATGTTTTGGCATCAACGACTTCCTTAATGAATCCTACAGGCTCACCACTCTGGGTGAAGAAATGTCTCCTCGTCTCTGTACTAAATGGTCTAATCTGAATCCTCAGACTGTGATCCCTGGTTCTGGACCCACCCACCATTGGAAACATCCTGCATCTACTCTGTCTAGTCCTGTTAGAATTTTATAAGTTTCTATGAGATCTCCTGTCTTTCATCTGAACTGTTGCGAAAACAATCCTAACCTAGCCAATCTCTCCTCATACGTCAGTCCCACCATCCCCAGAATCAGCTTGTTTAACCTTCACTGCAGTCCCTTGAGAGTAAGAGCATCCTTCCTCAGAAAAGGAGACCAAAACTGCACACAATTTTTGAGGTGTGGCCTCACCAAGGCCCTGTACAACTGCAACAACACATCCCTGCTCCTGTACTCAAAACCTCTCGCAGTGAAGGCCAACATACCATTTGCCTTCTTTACCGCCTGCTGCACCTACATGTTTACCTTCAGTGACCGGTGCACAAAGACACCCAGGGGATCCTCCCCTCTCCCAATTTATAGCCATTCAGGTAGTAATCTGCCTTCTTGTTTTTGCTTCCAAAGTGAATAACCTCACATTTATCCAAATTATATTGCATCTGCTGCTGATTTGCCCAATCACCCAACACGTCCAGATAATGCTGAAGGATCCCTGCATCCTCGTCAGAGTTCACCTTCCAACCTAACTTGGTATCATTTGCAAACTTTGAGATTTTGCATTTTGTTACCTCAACTAAATCATTAATATATATTGTGAATAGCTGGGGTCCCAGCACTGATCCCTGTTGGACCCCACTAGTTACTGCCTGCCATCTTGAAAAGGACCCATTAATTCCTACTCTCTTTCCTCTCTGCCAACCAGTTTCTGATCCATCTCAATATACTTCCCCCAATCCCAAACACTTTAATTTTGCACATTAATCTTTTCTGTGGGACTTTGTCAAATGCTTTCTGAAAGTCCAAATGTACCACATTGACTGGTTCCCCCTTGTCAACTCTACTCGTTACATCTTCATAGAAGTGCAACAGATTTGTAAAGCGTGATTTCCCCTTTGTAAATCCATGCCGACTCTGTCTGATCCTGCCACTGCTTTCTAAATAGTCTGTTAAAAAGTCCTTGATAATGGATTCGAGAATGTTCCCCACTACTGATGTTAGGTTTACTGCTCTATAATTACCTGTCTTCTCTCTACCTCCCTTTTTGAATATTGGAGTGACATTAGCTACCCTCCAATCTGCAAGGACAGTTCCAGAGTCTGTAGAATCCTAGAAGATGACCACAATGCATTCACTCTTTCTAGAGCCACTTTCATAAGTACTCTGGGATGTAGATTATCAGGCCCTGGGGATTTATCCGCCTTCAATCCCATTAAATTTCCCAGCACCATTTCTCTTCTAATATTGATCTGTCTGAATTCTTCCCTCTCACTAAATCTTGCCTTCTTCAACATTTCTGGTCTTTGATTTATGTCCTCTTTTGTGAGGACAGAACCAAAGTATATATTCAGTTGCTCAGCCATTACAATCACTCAAATAATAATCTGCCTTTCAATTTTTGCTGCCAAAGTGGATAACCTTACATTTATCCATTTAAACTGAATCCTCCATGCATTTGTCCACTCACTCTGCCTGTCCAAATCACACTGCAACATCTCTGCATTCTCCTTGTAGCTTACCCTTTCACCCAGCTTTGTGTCATCTGCAAATTTTGAGAAATCACATTTAGTTCCCTCTTCTAAATCATTAACATATATTGTGAATAGCTGGGGACCTTGTACGGATCCCTGTGTATCACACTAGTCACTGCCTGCCATTCAGAAAAAGACCCATTTATTCCTACCCTTGTTTTCTGTTTGCTGGCCAATTTTCTATCCACATCAATGCACTTTAATTTTACACATTAATCTCTTATGTGGGACTTTGAATCGAAAATTACTCGCAATAATCGTGAACATGAATTTATTGTTGCAAAAACCCATCACGTTCACTAATATCATTTAGGGAAGAAAATCTGCCATTGTTATTTGGTCTAATCGAATGTTACTGCAAACCCACCACAATGTGTTTGATTCTTCATTGCCCTCTGAACTGGTTTAGCAAATGAATCAATTAAAAGGCAATTTGAGATGGGCAAGAAAAATTGACCTTGCTAGTGACTCCCACATCTCATGAAAGAACAAAGAGAAAACAAATTATAGAGCATGTGCAAAATATAATTAGGTGATTCATTTCACCTAGTCAATGCTGGTGTTTGTAGTCCACATTAGGCTCCTTCCATTCCTTCTGCTTCCCTTTCAGCTTGTCTTTTCCTCGAATTCACTCAGCTAATTGTCTAAAGCATCTAAGCTATTTGACTCAACCACTTTGCAAGTGCCACATTCTAATCATTCTTTGAGTAAGATATTTCTTCTTATCTCCCTATTAGATTTATTTGCCATGCTTCATTAGTAGTTATTTCTCTAGTGTACCAACAATTTGTAATATATATACAATATACGAAATACCAAAAGGCCAAATTTGTACAGTTAGAGGTGAAGGAATAGTGCTGATAGCTGATCTTCAAATAGAACACAGACATCCTCTATTGTGATGTCACTTTGAATTCTTCGCCTTCTACAGGGAATGTGGGGTTTAGCAACAAGGCAGTCAGCAAGCAACTTGATCAGCAAATAAAATTGAAGAATTCTCATCAACGGCAAAGCAGAAAGAAAGAAACAGAGACTATAAATCACTGTGCAGTTATTGAAATAAAAATTGTAACTTACAAGTGAGATTGAAGCAGGACTATAAGTATTAGAACATAAACCTTTAAAAGAAGTTTTCCATCTTTAAATATCATTTTGAGGCTATGGGGTCTGTACTTGTAAAATTATAGCTTTGGGGCGATAGTGTTTGTTCGACAGAAGCTCTATCTTGCAGTTCTGTCACAATAGTAATTCAGTAATAGTAAACTCAGTAATTCCTGATTGAATAATGCTTAACCTTTGCATTGATCCTTGCAGTGGGAATAGCGTATGGTTAATTGAAATCTGCAAAGGACCAATCACTTCTACGCTAGCTTCACCTTTTTTAATGGGTTTAAACGAACAAATACCTTCCTTTTTTTCTATATTTTCTCATTGTTCTGTAATAAATATAACATTCTAGTAGTGAGGTACTAAATCTATGAATTTTATCCCTGCACCTATTTTCTACCTATGTACTAACTATGTAATTTTGTCTTGTTTTGGTGCTCAAATTTTATATTGATGATTCTCTGCTGGGCAGTGATTCAGCATTGATCTCTGATGCCTTCTTGATGTATGGTGCTGATGAGCAGCAAATTGCAAATCAATAATCCTAAATCGAGGTTTTAGACCAGTGACTGGACTTTACAAGCCCTTGCTAGAATCTGTAATTTTGAATATGGCAATGAGGACTATTATTATACATTCCTGTATTTCTCAGCTTTGAATTATGATTGGAACTGTCTGTATTTATTTGTAGAGACAGGCTTGAACCAAACACTTGGCATAATAAACTGAGGAGCCTTGCTGAAAATATAAGCATTTAAATATGTTATGAAAAAAGTTCCTTGCTCTTTTAAGAGACTAGCAAATGGAAAAATATATCTAGAGTCTTAGGTGCAGGATGGCGGTCGTTTTCAGATGTTGTATTGTGAATTTTAAGCTATTTTAAAATATTTAACATCACTGAGGTTTGTATTTTTAATTAGGATTACATTGCATAGGCCTACCTAAGATATACCGCATAAAAAAGGCTATTTGACCAGACTAGACCATTGTGATGTGCTTCACTCGAGCCTGCTACCATTTTTCCAAATCTACCTTCATGACTATCTATGCCCTTCTCCTTCATATGCTGGACTCGCTTCCCCTTAAATGCAGATATATTGTTTGCTTCAAACACTTAGTGCGGTACTTGAGTTTCACATTCTCATCACTCTTTAAGGAAGGATGTTTCTTCTGAATTCCCTGTTGGATTTTCTGATACCTATCTGATATTGATTTCTTCTGGTTAAGCTCTTCTCTGCAAGAGGAGACATTCTCTTTCTACTCGGTCTATGAAATTTTTAATAATTTTAAAGGTCTCTATTAGGTCACACCCGCCTTTTGTCAGGAGAAAAGAAACTCAGACCATCCATCCTTAAATGTATACCCAAGCACTTCTGAGGCCATCCTTGTAAATTCTGTCTGCACCTGCTCCAGTGCTTCTATATCCTGTTTATATTCTGGTGACCAGAACTGCATTCCATACTGTTAAATGTGGTCTAACCAAAATTCAGGATTATTTTACCACTTAGCAATATTATCCTTTGGGAAATAAAGCATAGAATTTGATGTGCTGCTTTCTTAAGGCCTAACTAGAAATTTTAGTGATTAGTTTATTTATACCCTGAGACTTCTTTGCTCCTCTACCCGACATAGTCCTGCACTTTTTGACAAATAAATGATCTCCAGATTCTTCCAACCAAAACATACCCATATTTACCTGTGTTAAACTTAGTTTGCCAATTATTTATTGATGTCCTTTTGTAATTCATTGAAATCCTTCTAAACACTCAACATCCCATCCCTAATTTGGTATTATTTGCAAATTGAGAAATCGTGTTTACAATTCCAAGGTCCAACTCATTAATGTAGGACAAGAAAAGCAGTGATCCCAATATTGATCTTTTTGGAACACCACTTTTCATCTTCTGCCATTTTGAATAGCTTTTTTTTATCCTGCTGCCTGCTTTCTGTCTTGATGCCAGTGAGCAATTCATTCTGCCGTGTGTCACCTGACTTCATATTCTTTATTTTCATTGATCTGTAATGGGACAACTTATTGAAGGCCTTTTGAAAATCCAGAAAAAAAAACACATTCACTGCATTACCACCTTCCATTTCCTAAGTTATCTCTTCAAAAAAAAAATTGGTCAAGTAAGATTTTCCCTTTTGAAATCCACACTGACTATACATTACCATGTATTTAATTTCTAGGTGTTCTTCTTTGGTCTCATTCTGTATGGATTCCTTCAAGTTTTCTATACTGATGTCACTACTACCTCACAGCACCAGGGACATGAGTTCCATTCTAGCCTTGGGTGACATTCTGTGAGGAGTTTGCATGTTCTCCATGTGTCTGCATGGGTTTTGTCTGGGTGCTCCAGTTTCCTTCCACAGTCCAAAGATGTGCAAGTTAGATGGATTGGCCATGCTAAATTGACCATAATGTCCAGGGATGTGCAAACTAGGTGGATTAGTTATGGGAAAATGCAGGGTTATGGAGATAGGATGGGCATGGGTCGGATGCTGTTCAGAAGGCTGATGCAGACTTGATGAACTGAATGACCTCTTCCTGCACTGTGGGGATTTTATGATTCTTTGTTAAGCTAGCTTGCCTAAACTTGCCTGGATATGTTTGTACCTATTCTTAAATTTAGAAATTACATCAGTTATCTACCAGTCCTCTGGCACTACACCTTACTCTAATGAATCATTAAATGAGTGTAAGGTCTCTGCTATCTCTTCCGTAGATGTTTTTAAAATGCAATTCATCTGGGGCAGAAACCTTATCTTATTTGAGTCTGATTTGTTTATTCAATACATTCTTATTTTAATTTTAAAAGCACTGATATAATTGATTATCTCATGACTTAATCTCATATCTCCCAGTTCCTGATAAATTGATTCCTGATAAATGCTGAAGTGAAATGATTATTTAATACTAGATAACAAGGTGTAGAGCTGGATGAACACAGCAGGCCAAGCACCATCATAGGAGCAGGAAATCTTGACGTTTCGGGCCTAGACCCTTCATCAGAAATGGGGGAGGGGAAGAGGGTTCTGAAATAAATAGGGAGAGAGGGGGAGGCGGATAGAAGATGGATAGAGGAGAAGATAGGTGGAGAGGAGACAGACAAGTCAAAGAGACAGGGATGGAGCCTGTAAAGGTGAGCGTAGGTGGGGAGGTAGGGAGGAGATAGGTCAGTCCAGGGAGAACGGACAGGTCAAGGGGGTGGGGTGAGGTTAGTAGGTAGGAGATGGGGGTGCGGCTTGAGATGGGAGGAGGGGATAGGTGAGAGGAAGAACAGGTTAGGGAAGCGGGGACGAGCTGGGCTGGTTTTGGGATGCAGTAGTGGGAGGGGAGATTTTGAAGCTTCTGAAATCCACATTGATACCATTGGGCTGCAGACCTCCCAAGCTGAATATGAGTTGCTGTTCCTGCAGCCTTCGGGTGGCACCATTGTGGCACTGCAGGAGGCCCAGGATGGACATGTCATCTGAGGAATTGGGTGGGGGAGTTGAAATGGTTCGCGACTGGGAAGTGCAGTTGTTTATTGCGAACCGAGCGCAGGTGTTCTGCAAAGTGGTCCCCAAGCCTCCGCTTGGTTTCCCCGATGTAGAGGAGGCCACAACGGGTACAGCGGATACAGTAGACCACATTAGCAGATGTGCAGGTGAACATCTGCTTGATGTGGAAAGTCTTCTTGGGGCCTGGGATGGGGGTGAGGGAGGAGGTGTGGGGGCAGGTGTAGCACTTCCTGCGGTTGCAGGGAAAAGTGCCGGGTATGGTGGGGCTGGAGGGTAGTGTGGAGCGGCCAAGGGAGTCACGGAGAGAGTGGTCCCTCCGGAAAGCAGACAAGGGTGGGGAGGGAAAGATGTCTTTGGTGGTGGGGTCGGATTGCAGATGGCGGAAGTGTTGGAGGATGATGCGTTGGACTTGGTGGGGTGGTACGTAAGGACGAGGAGGATTCTTTTTCGGTTGTTATTGCGGGGATGGGGTGTGAGGGACAAGTTATGGGAAATGCGGGAGACATGGTCAAGGGTGTTCTTGACCACTGCGGGGGGGGGGAATTTGCGGTCCTTGAAGAATGAGCACATCTGAGATGTACGGGAGTGGAATGCCTCATCCTGGGAGCAGATGCGGCGGAGGCGAAGGAACACCTGCGCTCGGTTCGCAATAAACAACTGCACCTCCCAGTCGCGAAACATTTCAACTCCCCCCCCAATTCCTCAGATGACATGTCCATCCTGGGCCTCCTGTAGTGCCACAACGATGCCACCCGAAGGCTGCAGGAACAGCAACTCATATTCAGCTTGGGAGGTCTGCAGCCCAATGGTATCAATGTGGGTTTCAGAAGCTTCAAAATCTCCCCTCCCCCAACCGCATCCCAAAACCAGCCCAGCTCGTCCCCGCCTCCCTAACCTGTTCTTCCTCTCACCTATCCCCTCCTCCCACCTCAAGCCGTACCCCCATCTCCTACCTACTAACCTCACCCCACCCGCTTGACGTGTCTGTCCTCCCTGGACTGACCTATCTCCTCCCTACCTCCCCACCTACACTCACCTTTACAGGCTCCATCCCTGCCTCTTTGACTTGTCTGCCTCCTCTCCACCTATCTTCTCCTCTATCCATCTGCTATCCGCCTCCCCCCTCTCCCTATTTATTTCAGAACCCTCTTCCCCTCCCCCATTTCTGATGAAGGATCTAGGCCCGAAACGTCAAGATTTCCTGCTCCTATGTTGGTGCTTGGCCTGCTGTGTTCATCCAGCTCCACCCCTTGTTATCTCGGATTCTCCAGCATCTGCAATTCCTATTATCTCTGAATGATGTTTCAATCCGATTTTTTTCGAAATACACTTTTCATACTTAAAAAAGGGATTATATGGTGCGAAATTCAAGCTTTCTTTGGCCTGGATTGTTGAACTGATTGCTACTGGTTTACATATCTTTATATTGCAAGCACTTCAGGTGTTATTTCCCAATTAGTTTCAAACACGTTTCTTTAAAAAGAAATGGCGAAGGTGGAGTTGCCTGCGTTATGTTGCAACTGTTCATCGTGACCTGGCATCTTTCCAGTGTGCTATGCCTGTGTTGCAGTGGTTTTCCTCCTGTGTGTGCAGCGCGGCACCAGCGAGGTGATGGGGTGTAGGATCCCGCGGTGCCACTGAGTGCCAGAGGTGTCATCAGCACTGTGGGAGGTGGAGTGTAGGACCCCGCGGTGGCAGTGTGTGTGTGTGCGCGGTGCCTTCACATGTTGCCGAGCACCGAGTCTGCCCGCCCGCCATCACAATGGCGTTCATGGAGAAGAAGAGCCCGGGTAAGGTGCTGCTGGACGATACGGTGCCGCTGAGCTGTGTGATCGAAGCCAGTCAGAACCTGCAGTCGCACACGGTGAGTGCGGAGAGACTAGGCTCCAGGCTCCGGGGAGGTGCCTAGGCCGCGGCTCCGCTCTGGAAGGCGGCCTGATACTGGTTGGGAGGTGATGTGAAAGCCGGCCTGTAGCAAGCGACAGGCCGGGATCCCGAGTGGTGCCCACTGTGGCAGAGCCAAGATGGGGCCGGTTCGCCTTTCGGCTCGAAACCTTGTCACTCCCCGGTGGACAGGACTGTTCATGTTTGTGAAATTATTTCAGTGTTCAGTATCTGCTCTATCACCGCGTTACACAGTCACTGAACTGACACTGCCGAAGGGTTACAACATCTGAGGGACCCCTCCGACTTGGTGCAGTTTAACTCACTTGGTTCATTAATCTGAGATAACAAGGTGTAGAGCTGGATGAACACAGCAGGCCAAGCAGCATCAGAAGAACAGGAAGGCTGACGTTTCGGGCCTAGACCCTGGTTCATTACTATATTCATTCCAACAGAAATGTATTTGTTAATACACTAATTTTTTGTATTCTGTTCGTTACTAGCTATAAAAAAAATTGTAAAAGCTGATGAGGTGTCATAATAACTTTAATTAACAACCCTCCTTGAGTTTGCAGCAACTAGTTGAGTATACTTCTATCGTGCATAGAACTAAGAACGCCCCTGCTGAAGTATTGCTTGCATGTATGTTTTAAAATCTATCTATAAAGTTCTGCCACAGCCCTGATCAAAGTCAGAAGTGACGTCTGATGTGACAATTGCACTATTTATTCCTTTTCCTTCTAACACCACCTTGTCTTCTATAGTTTCTTTTTTCCTGACAATCAGCAGTGGTTTCACGGTCATCATTAGACTCTTAATCCTAGTTTTTGGTTGAATTTAAATTCTACCATTTGCCTTGGAGAGATTTGAACCTGCGCTCCCAGTACATTACCTGAGTCTCTGAATTGCTGGTCATGGAGCTGTACAGCACAGAAACAGACCCTTTGGTCCATCTTGTCCATGCTGATCAGATAGCCTAAATAAATCTAGTCCCATTTGCCAGCATTTGGCCCATATCCCTCTAAACCCTTCCTATTCATATGCCCATTGAGATGCCTTTTAAATGTTGTAATTGTACCAGCCTCCACCACTTCCTCTGGCAGTTCATTCCATACATGCACCATCCTCTGTGTGAAAATGTTGCCCCTTGGGTCATTTTCATATCTTGTCCCTCTCACCTTAAACCAATGTCCTCTAGTTTTGGACTCCCCTACCCTGGGTAAAAGACCTTGACTATTCACCCTATCTGTGTCCCTCATGATTTTATAAACTATTGTAAGGTCCTCACTCCTCAGCCTTTGACACTACGGGGAAAATAGCCCCAGCCTATTCAGACTCTCCTCATTAGCAGTGATAAAACCACAAGACCATTGCCTCCCCATTACAACCAGCGCAGCCCCTGTCTGTAGCTATTTTTATGTAAAATCGTAGGACACAACCTATCTGTTTAGGGGACTGATTAGCCTTTACTCTGCAGTATTTTTTCCCTGTTGTGCTGTTTCATACGTTGTATGTATTGTTTTCTTTCAATTTTATATTATCCTCGACTTCCTTTGTTCAGTATGGTCAGTTTATTCCCTTCCTCAGTCGGGTATATCTTTGCTGTGAGTCATGAGCTATTTTTAAAAAATATTTGCCAATGAGTTTTCTGTGAGTGTGGTGGAGGCAGAGTTAATTATGAACTTCCTCCTTTCAGATACTATTTGTAGTATGGAAGTGAAAATGCATGTTCTTCAACTGACTCAGTCACTTTTACTTCCTTTATTAAATCTTCAGTTAGATTTCTGGAATGAACCTTCTTACCATGAAATTCTCCTGTTTTTCTCTAAAGTGAAAGTGGTCGGCTATACAATGTGCATACTTCAGATTAAATGACCTCCTGATCGGTCTGTCTCCCTTATTGAAACTGCTAAGTTGCAGTTTTGTAGCATTCTAAGTATTTTTGAAATATTGGTGAACGAAATAAAAGTTCTGATCTAATTAAGAAAAGTTACAAAAGATTATCTGTTGTTCAGTGTGCAATGTGTCATTGCCAAAGGAAGCTCAGATCAAATTTTAGAATTTCCTGTGTGAATGTAGTCTTTCAAATGAGAGAAATTTAGGACCATTTTGTTCTGTGTTCCAAGTTGTGTTCTGTCGTGCCTTGCATCCCTTTTTAATCCAGTTCTATCTCCCATGTGTGTATTTTTCACACTGTTCTTTTTGTTCTTTTCTTTGCTCATGTCCAATTTTTGTTTTATGTCTAAAGCCCTGAAATTCCCCTCTTAAACATTGCACATCTGAAGCCTCATTTCTTATAACCTACATTGAGACCTGACCTCACTGTTATTTTCTTTTGTGGCCTAATGTAAATTGTTTGATTGCACATTCTTTAAAACTTCTTGGGCTATATTATTGTGTTAAAGCTACTTGAGGTGCTTAAATGTTGATTAATTATACCACTGAATAATCCGAGAAATGTTCCCTGTGGTTTTCGTGAGGGTCATCAGCATCAGCTTGTTGAGTTTTGTTTCCTGTTTACTGTGGGAATTTCTTTGTTTTCCTTTCCTGCTGCGTAACTTATTTTTGTTTGAGATGCTTGTGTTTATGCAAAACCTTTTTTAAAAATTGAAAAAAGTGCACTGCTTATTTGGGGACAAATGTATTTAGAATAACATTTCGTTGGTTATCTTGTAAGATGATCTTGGTGAAAGCAAAGCATGTCTTATTCTTGAGTGAATTTCTCTCAGGCTCAGTACCCACTCTTAGCTAAGGCAAAAGTAACAAATAACCAAAATATTTTGAAGTTCAGAAATTGCAAAAATATGCTAAATATAAGTGAAAATAATTGTGGTTTAAACATTGTAAGTATTGTCTCTGGAACCACTCTCATTAACCTATTCTACATTCTTTCTATCGCGTTCCTTTGCCCCTTACAATGTGGGCCCAAAATTGTATCCAATACTTAAATTGAACCAAAACCAAATGCTTATAAAAGTTTGTAATGAATTCCTTGGTTTTTATATTTTGTGCCCCTGTCCATGAAATCCAGGATCCCATATGTTTTATCAATGATTGTCTCAACTTGCCTGTCAGCATCAATGATTTGAGCACATGTATCCCCAGATGCTTCTGTTACTGCACCCACTTTAGAAGTGTGTCCATTATTTTGTATTTCTTTTCCTTTGTTCTTCTGACCAAAATGTATTGCAGAAAAATTCACAGCATTTTTTTCATCTGCCATGTGTCTTTTCTTTCCATGAACCCATCAGTGCCTTCTTGAAGTTCATCATGACTGTCCTCACATTTCACAATACATCTAAGTTTTGTATCATCTGCACATTTTGAAATTATATTCTACGCAACCAAGTCTCCCGTCATTAAATACTTTGAAAAGCTATGATCATTGTACTGATCGTTGAGAAACCCCACTCATAAATCTTCCTGCAGTCTGTGAAACAACTGTGTTCACCTTTGTTCTTTGTTTCTTATCACTTAGCCAAGTTTATGTCCTTGCTGCCACCGTCCCTATTATTCTGTTGGTTTTAACTTTGCTGCCAAGTCTATTATGTGGCATTTTATCAAATGCCTTTTTGAAATCTGTTTACTGCACACCAACTGCATTACCCTTATCAACTATTTCTGTTGCCTCATCAAAAAAAACTAATTTTAAGCTGACTGGCCTGCTGATGCTGGGTTTATCCTTACACCCTTTTTTTTTGAATAAGATGTAACATTTGTAACTCTTCAGTCTTCTGGTGTCACCTAGATAGGAATGGATGATTGTGATTAGTACCTGTGCAGCTTGCTCTCCTCTATTCCACTCGATGTAGGGCCATGGGGAGTGTTGTCGAACAGAGAGATCTAGTGATGCAGGTGCATAGTACCTTGAAAGTGGAGTTGCAGATAGACAGGGTGGTGAAAAAGGCATTTGGCACGCTTGCCTTCGTTGATCAGAACATTGAGTATAGGAGTTGGGATGTCATTGTTGTGGCTGTACAGGACATTGAGGCTACTTTTAGACCACTGCAAAAAAAAAAATCCTGGAATATCCATTCTATAGGAATGTATAGGATGGGCTGAAAGGCAAAAGGGTAATGATGGTATTCAACAGCTGTATGAGAAAATGAATTGTATAGGATTGGAAAACAGCCTGGGAAAGTTAACAACGATATCTGATAAGCTTCAATGAGTCCTGTGAATATACCTTTACGAGCCGAAGACGACACCTGCAGCTTGTTTTTCTGTATCAGCCAGCAGTTTTGTCTTCTGGATCTACTGTTCCCTGTGCTGGCTGCTTGTTACACTGTATGGGAGAGAGAGAGTTCTGTTCCAAGCCACTGGACTTGGCCTTGGATTCGAATCGTGAATGGTGCCGGGAATGAGTCTCAGCCTCCAGTCTGGACATCGACTGAGGGGTCCCTGACGGGCAGAAGGGCATGAGACTTGTTGCCTTTTCTCTTTTCCATTTATTGGTACCACAGTAATCATTATTATTACTTAATAAACATTAATATTTAAGCAAATTGCGGTTGTCGTGTCTTCTCTTAATTATATTTAACCGAATCCAAAAGAACTGCCTGGATACACACTGTGATCCAAGACAGTTTTGGTGATGGGGATGGGATTCGGGAAAATGTGTAAGAGAAGGGAAGAGCAGCCTGTTGCTCTGGAGACCTTCTGTATTCCAGGATGGAATGCGGCAGACTCTGGATTTAGGTCTGTAGAAGCAAATTGCTATTGTTGAGCCTTCTTTTAACTACATTTGACTGAATCCGTAAAGGACTGCTTGGATGCACTCTTTGATTCAAGACAGTTTTGGCGACGAATTATTTATACAGGGATGTTTCACATTCCCTACTACCCTTGAGCAGCTGGCCTTGTAGAACGAATGAATGGGTTATTAAAACACCAAATTAAATTATTGACCCCTAATTATACATTACATGGGTGGCTTGAGATGCTGCCACAAGCATTGTTTAATCTGAGCAATTGGCCTCTGAAAGGCGGGACAGCCATGAATAGAATGTTTGAAGGGGGTGGCGAGTTACCTCCTGCCAATAAACCTACAATGTCAGATGACCTTTGTACAGGGTGAAAAGTGTGTGATAATGGGGCAGGAAGCACCAAAGTGTACAAGCAGAGGGAAATTAACAAAAAGAGAGTGAGTTGTCAGTTTGTAAATTGATAAAATATGATTCCTTCACAGAACCATGCGAGTTTGTGATGGGTGGATGCTGCTGTGGATGATTCATCAGTTGGCAGCTGTTGTACCTCACCTTACGAAAAAGACCACTGTGGTCATTAATTGATTAATAGGGAGAAGCTGAATAGGCTGTGGCTTTTTTTCCTTGGAGCCTGAGGGGGTGACCTTATACAGGTTTACAAAATATGGAAAGGGTGATTAGCCAAGGTCTTTTTTTTTCTAGGGAGGGGAGTCCAAAGCTAGAGGGTAAAGGTTTAAGGTGGGAGGGGAAGGACTTAAAAGGGACCTGACAGGTAACTTTTTCATGCAGAGGGTGATGCATGTGTGGAACGAGCTGCCAGCGGAAGTGATGGAGGGTGGGTACAATTATGACATTTGAAATGCATCTGGATGGGTATATGAATAGGAAGGGTTTAGAGACATTTGGGCCAAATGCTGGCAAATGAGACTAGGTCAGATTGGGATGTCTGGGTGTCGCAGATGAGTGGGACCGAAGTGTCTATTTCCATGCTGTATGATTGAATGACTGTAAATTAAAAAACTAGAATTTGACCTTCTAATCTTCAACATTACAACAGGGCTTGCCTTTATCCACAAGGCCAGTTTAAAGCAATCTACTGCTCTCAACTGGAATTCTGATTCCTGAAACCATAATAATTGCTGCATGCTCACATTTCATTGTATTTTAAGAGAATGAGACATTATGTTCCTGCCTTGCTCTAATTTGCATGTGTCATTTACTTTTGTAGGAATATATTATTCGTGTACAACGTGGAGTTTCAGCAGAAAACAGTTGGCAGGTATATAATTTCAATGTAATCCTTTTACCCTATTACATTGTTATCAGCTAACTGTGTGTAACACGTAGAAGGCAACCAATGATCATCTATCTCCTAGTAAAGAGCAGTTGCCCAAAAACAATAGTTGTTCTTTATGTATGCCTGCCTTACTGGATAAATACAAGTACTGAGTCGATAATTTTATACATGGCAACAAGAGGACAAGTGAATTAATCCAGTAAAGAAGCAATGATTTTGTTATGCAATAGCTATTGAAATTCAGCTGTATTTTGAATTGAATTATTTTCCCTTAGTCAAGCAATCTCTACTTGGCTTATGAGAGATGTAGTAACAATGAGTAAATAATATTGTCATTTTTGAATTATAAGGTCACTTTATTTCTGGGGTTAAGTTAAATCATTTGGATATTCTGTGTGAATCATTTTTCTGCAAAAATGTTGCGAATGAAGCTTTCTTTTTGTGCGGGTTTTAATTTTTCCTGTCTATTTCCCCATTGTCTGTATGAGGCACTTGGTGAGTTTGTTTTAGTCTAAAGGTGCTTTATAAATATCCATGAGGAGTAAAACGGTAATATCAATGATCTAGTAATCCAGAGGCCTCAGCTAACTCCGAGAAAGGAGTTTAAGTTCTTCAGTGGTAGCTGGGAGAACTTAAATTCAATCAACCTGAATTCAGATCAGCCTTAACAATGATAGTGAAGCTACTGCATTGTCATAAAAACTTACCTGGTTTGCCACCCTCCTTTAGGGGCAGAAATCTGCCATCCTTATTTGGTCTGGGTTATCTGTGACCCCAGACCTGTAATAACATTGTCTCCTAAATGCCCTCTGAAGTAGAAGCTATTTAGTTGCATCATACCACAATGGCAAAAAAATTGCTGCTGTATCAATGCCACAGAAGTTTATGAAGTAGGAACCTGAGTTCAAAATCTGGGCGGACATTTCAATGCAGTACTAAGGAAATGATATGCTGTCGGGCCTCTTTGTCTTCAGGAATGTAAAAGAAGCCATAGCTGTAACTATAGATCAATGGAGGAGAGGGAAGTTATCCCTCATGTTCTGCCTGATATTTATCCCTCCGTCAGGGTGTCTCAAAAATCCAATTGTCTAATCATTATGTCGTTACTTTCTTTTGTTCTTTTTTTTTAAAGAACATATTGAGTGCAGTAACTAGACTTCAATTGACTATGAAAGCGTTTGGGGCATCCCATGTTCCTTAGATGTTGCTATACAAGGCCGTGCCTTTTTCCTTCCTTCGTGCTATTGATATAGCTTTCAGCCCCCGAAAAAGGTTGATTAAAGAATAATTGCCTTGGTCTAATAGCATTTTAACCATTTTTATGCATACCTTTCTAGCTGCTGCTCGGAAAATCCCTTAACAAAGGGAAATCGGTAAATAAGTTGAGATTTCTTTTGATTTGTTTGTAGGGTGCTATTAGAGTCAGAGTTGTATAGTAGAGAAGTAGACTCTTTGGTCTAATTTGTCCATGCCGACCAGACATCCCAATCTGACCTAGTCCCGTTTGCCAGCATTTGGCCCATATGTCTCCAAACCCTTCCTATTCGTATAACCATCCAGATTCCTTTTAAATGTTGTAGTTGTACCTGCCTCCACCACTTCCTCTGGCAGCTCCTTCCATACACACACCACCCTCTACAGGAGAAAGTTACCCCTCATGTCCCTTTTTAAATCAATCCTCTCGCACCTTAAACCTATGCACTCTAGTTTTGGGCTACCCTACCCTGGGAAAAAGATCTTGGCTATTCACCCTGTCTACACCTCTCATGATTTTATAAACCTCTATAAGGTCACCCCTCAGTCTCCTATGTTCCAGTTAAAAAGGTGCCAGCCTATTCGTCCTCTCCCTGTAGCTAAAACCCTCCAGTCTCGGCAATATAACAGGGAGGCCAGAATTGAACACAGTATTCCAAAAGTGACCTCACCAATGTCCTCGACAGCTGCAACATGACATCCCAACTCCCAAATTCAGTGTTCTGTCCAACGAGGGCAAGCATCCCAAATGCCTTATTCACTGTCCTGTCTCTCTCTGACATCACTTTCAAGGAACTAAGCACCTGCATCCCTAGGTCTGTTTGTTTGGGAGCACTCCCCAAGGCTCTACCGTTAAGTATATCAGCCCTGCCCTGGTTTGCTTTACCAAAATGCAACATCTCACGTTTATCTAAATTAAACTCGGTCTGCCACTCCTTGACCCATTTGCCTGTCTGATTGAGGTACTGTTGTACTATGAGGTAACCTTCTTCACTTCTAATATGCCTTAAAAACCTTCTAATATGCCACCAATTTTGGTGTCACCTGTAAAGTTACTAACCATGCCTCCTATATTCACATCCAAATCATTTATGTAAATGACAAAAAGCAGTGGACCCAGCACCGATCCTTGCAGCACACCAGTGGTCACAAGCCTTCAGTCTGAAAAACAACCCCCACCACCACCACCCTCTGTCTCCTACCCTCAAGCCAATTTTGTATCCACTTGGCTAGCTCCCCTTGGATTCCATGTGATCTAACCTTACTAACCAGTCTACAATGCGGACAAGCTTCAGTTTATTGTACACACCTAATTGCCTTTGAGAAGGTTGTCAGCTTCCATCTTGAACTGTTAACAGTTCTTGTGGTGACTGTACTTTGTGGCAGCACTTGGACTTATAGTCTACAGTTGGGTAAGGGAAAGTTTAATTAACATTATGAGAACCTTTACTCTAATGGGATGTTTAAAGTTTGGAACATAAGGCCGTAAGATATAGGAGCAGAATTGGGCCATTCAACCAACAAATCTGCTCCTTCATCGATCAGGGCTGACAAGTTTCTGAACCCCATTGTCCTGCCTTCTCCCTGTAACCCTTAATTCCCTTACTAACCAAGGACCTGTCTATCTCTGTTTTAAAAGCACTCAGTGATCTCTCAGTATTCTGTGGGTTTCAATGAGACCCCACCCTAACTCCAATGAGTACAGATCCATGTTCCTCAACTACTCCTCATATGACAAGCCCTTCATCTTTGGAATCATTATTGTAAACCTCTGGGCCCACTCCAACACCAGAACATCCTTCCTTACTGGGCCCAAAACAGCTCTCAATATTCCAAATGTGATCTGACCAGAGCCTTGTAAGGCCTTAGGAGTACGTCTCTGCTGTTGTATTCTAGCTGTCTGTAAATGAATGCGAATGTTGCATTTGCCTTCCTAACTGCCACCTGAACCTGTGTGTAAACCTTAGGAGCCCTCGTTCAAGATTGTCTTATGTCCCTTTACGCTTCAGACTTCTGAAGCTTTTCCCTGTTTATAAAATAGTCTACGCTGCTATTCTTCCTATCTAAGTGCATAACCTCTCACTTTTCCATATTGTATTCCATCTGCTATTTCTTCGTCCATCCTCTTAATCTGTGCAAGTCCTTCTGCAACCTCCCCACTTCCTCAACAGTATCTGCCCCTCTACTTGTCTTTGTGTCATGTGTAAACTTAGCAACAATGCCCTCAACCCCTTCATCCAGATTGTTAATGTACAACATGAATAGTTATGGCCTCAAAAGTGACCCCTGTGAAGCTCCACTCTCTGCTTTCTGCCAGTCAGTCAATCCTCTATCCAAGCCAGTGACTTGCCCCTAACACAGTGAGTCTTACTTAGTAGCCTCCTGCGTGGCACCTTGTCAAAGGCCTTATGGAAATCCAAATAGATCACATCCACTGGCTCTCCTTATTCTAACTTGCTCATTACTTCCTCAAAGAATCCTAATGTATTTGTTGGGTATGGTCTCCCCTTGACGAAGCTGTGCTGACTTAGCCCTATTTCACCATGCACTTAGTACTCTACAATCACATTCTTTACAATGGCCTCTAAATTCTTACGAACGACTGTGGTCAGGCTAATTGGCTTATACTTTCCTGTCTGCTGCCTCCCGCTCTTCTTAAACAGCAGTGCTACATTATCCATTTTCCAGGACTCTGGGACTGTTTCTGACTCCAGTTATTCCTGAAAATTCACTACCAATGTCTCTACAATCTCCTCAGTTATCTTCTTCAGAACTCAGGGATGTAGTCCATCTTGTCCTAGTGATTTATCCAGCTTCAGACTGTTCAGCTTCCCTTGCACCTTCTCGCTAGTGATGGCCATTACACTCACCCCTATCCCCTGACTCTCTCGAAGTATCCTGCTGGAGTCTTCCACCATGAAAACTGATGCAAGTCCTTGTTCAGCTCCTCCGCCATTTCTTTGTTCCCCGTTTATATTTCTCTAGCCTTGTTTTCCAGCAGTATTATGTCCACCATTGCCCCTGTTTTATATATCTTAAAAACACTCTTGCAATCTTCTTTTCTGTTACCAGCTAGCTTACTCTCATATTTCACCATCCCTCCCACCCCCACTGCTTTTGTAATTCTCCTCTGCTGGTTTTAAAGGCTTCCCAATCCTCTGGCTTCTCATTAATCTTCACCACATTGTATGGTTTTCCTTTGGCTTTTATGCTGTCCCTGACTTCCCTTGTCAACCATGGTTACCTCGTCCTCTCCTTAGTATGTTTCTTCTTTCTGTTGATGAATTTCTGTTGTGCCTCCTGAACTGCTCCCAGAAACTGCTGCCATTGCTGCTGAATTCCCTTTCCAATAACTCTGGCCAGCTCCTTCTTAATTTCTTTGTAGTTACCTTTACTCAATCATAATACAGTTACATCTGATTAAAGCTTCTCACTCTCAAACTGCAGGGTGAATTCTGGTGTATTATGGTCACTCTCCTGTAGGGGTTTCTTCACCTTAAGCTCCCTAATCAATTCTGCCTCATTATACATCACCAGTTCCAGAATTGCCTGTTCCCTAGTAGGCTCTCCCAAGCTGCTCCAAAAAGTATCTCGTAGACATTCCATGAATTCCTTTTCTTGAGATCCAGTACCAATCTGATTTTCCCAGCCACCTGCATATTGAAGTTCCCCATGATTATTGTAAGAGTGCCTTTCTTGCATGCATTTTCTATCTCCTGATTTATTTTCGTCCCACGTCCTGACTACTGCTAGAAGGCCCGTACGCAACTCCCTTCCGGATCTTTTTTCTTTTGCACTTCCTCAACTCTACCCTTACGGATTTTACACCTTCCGACTCCATGTCACCTCTTGCTATTGATTTAATTTCACTTCTTACTGACAAAGTAACCCCACCCACTCTGCCCATCTGCCTGTCCTTTTGGTAGGATGTGTATCCTTGGATATTTAGTTCCTAGCCCTGATCTCGTTGTAACCACATCTGTGATACCCACAAGATCATATCTGCTCACTTTTATCTGCACTAAAAGCTCATTTACCTTGTTTCGTATACTGTGTGCTTTTAAGTACTCAGGCTTGTACTGACTCCCCACTGCTCCCTTCTCATAGTTGTTTCCTTATCTGCTGACCTTTTCCATACTCTCTGTCCTATTACTTGTTCTCACGACTTTAATAACTTGTGCTGAGTGCACCTCCCCCCTTAACTATTTCCATAATCTTCTATGCAACTGAACCCAACCACTGTCTCCCCCACTGCAAACCTGTTTAGTTTACAGTCCTATCTATAACACTAGTTATGCAATTTGCCTGGTCTTTGTAAGGATGTACATTGCTCATAGAACAGTATAGTACAGGCCCTTCGGCCCACGATGTTATGCCAAACTTTTACCTTAAACCTAAGGTCTATGTAACCTCCATCCCTACCTTATACGATCATCCATATGCCTATCTAATAGCCGCTTAAATGCCCCTAATGAGGCCAACTCCACCACCCTCTCTGGCAATGCATTCCACGCCCCGACCACTCTCTGAGTAAAGAATCTACCTCTGACGTCTCCCCTATATCTACCTCCACTCAGTTTTAAACTATGCCCCCTTGTAATAGCTACCTCCACCCCAGGAAAAAGTCTCTGGCTGTCTACTCTATCTATACCTCTGATCATTTTGTATGCCTCTATCAAGTCACCTCTCATCCTTCGTCGTTCTAAAGAGAAAAGCCCTAGCTCTCTCTCAACCTTTCCTTGTAAGACCTTCCCTCCATTCCAGGCAACATCCTGGTAAATCTCCTCTGCACGTTTTCCAACGCTTCCACATCTTTCCTGTAATGAGGCGACCAGAAGTGGACACAGTACTCCAGATGTGGCCCAACCAGGCTTTTGTATAGCTAGAGCATAACTTCACGGCTCTTGAACTCAATCCCTCTATTAATGAAAGCTAACACACTATATGCCATTCTTAACATCTCTATCCACCTGGGTGGCAGCTTTCAGGGAACTGTGAACATGAACCCCAAGATCCCTCTGCTCCTCCACGCTGCCAAGAATCTTTCCGTTAACCCTGTATTCTGCTTTCAAGTTCGCCCTACCAAAATGAATCACCTCACGCTTTTCAGGGTTAAACTCCATCTGCCGCTTCTCAGCCCAGCTCTGCATCCTATCAATGTCCCTTCGTAACCTAGAACAGCCCTCTGCACTGTCCACAACGCGACCCACCTTCATATCGTCCGCGAACTTGCTAATTTACCCTTCCACTCCTTCATCCAAATCATTTACAAAAATCACAAATAGAAGAGGACCCAGGACAGATCCTTGTGGTACACCACTCGTAACTGAGCACCGTGTTGAATATTTTCCGTCCACTACCACCCTTTGCCTTCTAAGGGTCAGCCAATTCTGAATCCAATCTGCCACATTTCCCCCTATCCCATGCCTCCTTACCTTCTGCATGAGCCTATCATGGGGAACCTTATCAAACGCCTTACTTAAACCCATGTATACCACATCCACTGCTCTACTTTCATCCACGTGTTTGGCCACCTCTTCAAAGAATTCAGTAAGGTTTGTGAGGCATGATCTATCCCTCACAAATCCATGCTGACAATCACGAATCAAACTGTGCCTTTCCAAGTGATCATAAATCCTACCTCTCCGAGCCCTTTCCAATAATTTGCCCACCACTGACGTTAAGACTAACAGGCCTGTAACTTCTGGGGTTATCCCTATTCAATTTTTTTGAACAAGGGAATGATGTTTGCCTCTCTCCAATCCTCCGGCACTGTACCCGTGGACAGTGAGGACGAAAAGACCATCGCCGAAGGCCATGTGATCTCTTCCCTTGCTTCCCATAGAACCCTTGGATAAATCCCATCAAGCCCGGGGGGCTTGTCTATCTTCAAGTTCCTCAAAATTCCTAGCACATCTTCCTTACTAACATCGACCTCCTCTAGCCTACCAGCCTGTTTCACGCTGTCGTCCTCTTCAACTAGGTCCCTCTCAGTTGTGAATACCAAAGTAAAGTATTCATTAAGGACCTCTCCTATCTCTTTAGGCTCCGAGCACAAATTCCCTTTACAATCCTTGATCGGCCCTACCCTTTTTCTGGTCATTCTCTTATTCCTCACGAATGTGTAAAAAGCCTTGGAGTTTTCCTTGATCCTATCTGCCAAGGTTTTCTCGTGCCCCCTTATAGCTCTCCTAAGCCCTTTCTTCAGCTCCTTCCTGGATAACATGTATCCTTCCAGAGCCTTTCCTGTTCCTTGTTTCCTAAACCTTAAATAAGCATCCATCTTCCTCTTAACCATTCGTTCCACCTCTCTTGAGAACCAAGGCTCCCTCACACGACTGCATCTTCCCTGCCTGCTAGGGACAAATGTATCAAGCGCACGCAGTATGTATTCCTTAACAATCTCCACATTTCAATAGTGCTGTTCCCTGACAGCATCTGTTCCCAATTTATGTTACCCAGTTCTTGCCTAACAGAATTGTAATTACCCTTCCCCCAATTATAAACCTTACTCTAATGTATCAGAAATTCAAAGAAAATATATATGCAGTGCACAGTCTTTGTATGATATTCTTGATCAGAATTCAATACTGTTGTAATTGTTTGATTAAATAGATATATGTATATTTAAATTAATGCTGGTACTGTTAATTAGTATGTTTTGTTTCTGTGCCGAGCAAGATCAAGGATAGCAATGCTGAGAATCGTACAATTTCCATTTAAGGCATTCAGTTTCAGCACTAAACACAGCTCATAAAAATATGCCTCCCCTCCATGAACACCATTTGCTCTGCCAGTGTGTTATTTTTCAATTTACAGCCCTAGTCAACCTGTACTATCCGAATGAAATTGGCAAATAGTGCAAAATTGAGCACAGTTTTGTGCTGGCAGGTCCACTGAGTGGAGAGAAATTTCGTCCTGTCAGCTTGAAAGTTCCATATGCCCTTCACTGTATCACCTTTTCGTGTGTAGATATTGTATTGGTGGCATTTTCGCCCCAGGAATATCATCTATAGAATGGTAGCTTACTATTAAAGTTCATTGAAGGTTTATTTAAAAATCAAAACATTGCTCACTTTTTGGATGTAACATCATTTTGTCTTAACTAAAATGAGAAATATCTATGCAGTGTAACTACAGAATGTAAGGGCTAACAGTAATGATTTATGATAGAGGTTTTTTTTATTTTCAGATTATCAGAAGATACAGTGACTTTGATGTCCTGAATGCTAGTTTACAGGTATCTCATTTATTATTTTTTCCTCTATTTTTAATGTACTCCAGGAACCGACCAGTTTTGTGAAATTTGAAAAATACCTGACTTACTAAGATAAAGCATTTCTGTGAGCAAATCTCTAATATAAAGGTTAAGGGAATAAAATATCAAAAATGAGTCATTATAAAGTTTGTTAGATAGAATTCCAAAATGTCATAAGTTTTGCACTAATTTCATATCTTAAAAATGTCCAGTATATAGAATGTTATGAAGGCTATAACTTTAATCTTATTTTGTCATAGATTAATTGCTTTTGAATATTTAAAAATTATACAATCTCGTACAGCACAGGAACAGGCCTTTTGGCCCGCCAAGCATGTGCTGATTCCTAATCCTTATTTAGACCTGCTGCTTATAGCTCATACACGATTTCCATCCCTCCCGTGTGCTTCCTGTTCATGCGCCTATCAAGGTATGTCTTAAACGTTGCTAACATGCCTGCTTCCACTACCTCCACTGGCAGTGTGTTCCAGGCACTCCCCACCCTCTGTGCAAATCTTCTTCAGACATCTCCCCTAAACTTTCCTCCTCTTGCCTTGATCCTGTGCCGTTTTGTAGTTGACTTTTCTGTCTTGGGCAAAAGCCTCCCACGATCCATCCTATATGTGCCTCTCATGATTTGTCAACCTCTATCAGATCGCCTCTCAGCCTCCGTCCTTCCAGTGAACACAATCCGAGATTATCCGACCTCTCCTCATAACTAAAACCCTCCAGATCAGGCAACATCCTGGTAAACTTTCTGTCCAAAGCATCCATGTCCTTCTAGCGGTGTGGCGACCAGAACTGCATGCAGTATTCCAAACGTGGCCCATCCAAAGTTTTATACAGCTGTGACACAACTTGCCAACTTGTACATTTGATGCCCTGGCCAATGAAGGTAAGCATTCTGTATGCTGCCTTGGCCTTATCCATCAGTATTGACACTCGGTGCGCCCAGATCTCCCTCTATGTCAACGCTCATTAGGATTCTACTGTTTAGTGTATAATTAGCACCTGAATTTGATCTTCCAAAATGCATTACCTCTCATTTGTCTGGATGCCATCTGCCATTTCTGTGCCCATATCTGCAATCTATCTGTATCCTTCTGTATACTTTGACAATCCTCTTTACTATCTGCAACTTTGCCATTTTTGGTATCATCCATAAACTTACAAATTAGACCACCTACATTTTCCTCCAGATCATTTATGTGTATATAAAAAGCAAACAACAAAGGTCCCAGCACTGATCCCTGCGGAACACCACTAGTTACTGATCTCCATTCCGAAAAGCACCCTTCCGTTGCTACTCTGTCTTCTATGGCCACTGTGCACTATTATACACAATTAGAAGTTGCCATTGTAATGCTTGCTAGTCTGAAGAATCATTCTACTACAGTGTAATACAAATTTGTTAAATCGTAAACGTAAGATAACGTAGTCAAGTAATCAATGTTCTTACAGTTACACTAAATTTGAGTTTATTACAGATCTCTGGCCTGAGCCTACCTCTACCTCCCAAAAAGCTCATTGGAAATATGGATCCTGAGTTCATAGCAGAAAGACAAGAAGGACTTCAGAATTACCTGAATTTCATCACAACACAGCATATGCTGTCAAACTGTGAACTGGTTAAAAAATTTCTTGATCCCACCAACTACTCCTCTAACTACACTGGTCAGTATTACAAAAATGGACTTGTTTGCTTTACTAACATTTGATTTAATTTTAAGTTGAATTACTGAAAATTACATCTTCAGTGAAATAGTACATAATTATAGATACTTGAATTGATTCCTTTCTACAGCAACAGGATAGTTCTTAGGGCAAAAGGGATCAATGGATATGCTGCGGAAGCAGAATCAGGGAATCGAATTGGCTGATCAACCATGATTGAAAGATGGAACAGGCTCAAAGGACTAAATGGCCCTACTCCTCCTCCTCCTCCTCTTCTGTTTCAATGCAAAGCTCTCAAAACATCATTATATTTTTAAATCAATGCCTTTACAAATGCCTTAGTTATTTAAAGTTAAGTTGAAAATAGTAACAGTTCAACTTTTTTAGTTCTTAAACTTTAAATGAAATTAAGAGTTATTCTCCTGATAACTTTCATTAGTGAAGTGAATGGATCACTCTGGGCTTTGGTTTGGTTTGCAAATGGTAACATTCGTTGAGTGGTTTGCACAAGTGTATTTTTTGTGCTTGAACTTGGACATTGATTGTGGAGCAATCACTGCTGAGTCTTGGGCAATGCTTTCATATCATTGACTCATATTCCACTGATAGATTTCTAGATGGCCATTAGAAGCTCAGGATCTTTTGAGGTGACTCTTCATTGTTCCTTGTATGGGAACCTGTGGCTGGTTGTAGCCCCTTGCTTCCATGCTACCTTAGCTGGGATTAGCTTGCTGTCTTCACATAAAGAATCAAATTTTATTTTAAGTGTACTCCGTCTAAGAGCAATATAATAGTTAAATAAATTCTTTCCATTGATTTAGTCAAAATTATCTTTCATTGTTGAGTAACTTATGTTTACAGTTGAGTGGGATAAACTGAAAAGGGAAAAGCATTGCAAATTCCTGCAGCTGAATCAATGATCCAAACAAGATTTGCAAACTCGTTATATGTCTATACATAGTAACCGTTCAGTCAAAATTGTTAGTTACTGCATGTTCCATATTTCTATCTGGTATGATAAAGTAAGCGCTGGAAACTATTTTTAAAGTTATTTTTGTTACTTTATCAGTTTAATACTAATTCCTTATTTGTCATTGTCCTGAATTGAACATGTGTGTATGTATGGAATGGTTTACAATCCCTTTTTTTTTTCCCTCTTTATATTGCAACACAGAAATTGCCTTACAGCAGGTATCCATGTTCTTCCGTTCTGAACCTAACTGGGAGGTGGTAGAACCACTGAAGGAAATAGGTAAGTAAACAGACAGTGTAGTCTGTGTATTTTTTTTTTGTGAACTATTGTGCTTATTGAGGAAAGATGTTTCATAGTTAAGGTTTGGAAAACATTCGTGCTTACATACAGAAAGGTTTGCAGGTTAGGTGTAAGCATCTCTGTGTTCTTCTGGTGAATACTCTTAACTCTAGTTGCAATGATGGGCTTGGATTAGTTCACAGGGCGGTGCAACATCGAGGGCCGAAGGGCCTGTTCTGCGCTGTATTGTTCTATGTTCTATGATTTTGTTTTTAAACTTGCAGCGTCTCTGGCTAGTATTGAATTGGAGGTAGTTCCTTAATTATAGTTTTGGGTTGTGTCTTCCTCACTTTGTTTCAAATAGGACCTTAACAGTTGGCAGAAAAAAACTTTATCTGATTATTAAGCAAGGTGAGCCCTGGTGATGATGAACATTCCACACTTTTTTAAAATCTTCCATATTTGTTCTCGTCATATTCTTTTATATAAATTGAATGTTAATTTCAAGTTTTATATCAGTTTTGTAACCTTTCTTATTAACTTAGTTCTATTCTGGTTATTCATCAGAGCCAAAACTTGTATCCAACTGGAGTATTCTTTGAAAAGTGTATTCCTTCAAAACCAATGGAATCCAATCAGATTTTAGGGTTTTAAAAAATATCCACGATGCAGATGATGATGTTATGTTAAATTTAAATTGAGGTGAATGGATTATTTTATGCTTTTCACTAAAAAATGGGTGAGATGGTGAAGTGTTAATGTTACTGGACTAGTATTCCAAAGCTAATGCTCTGGGATGTGGCTTCAAATTTAACCATGGCACCTGGTGGAATTTAAACTCTATTAGTAAACCTGGAATATATAGCAAGTATTGGTGATGGTGACCATGGCAGCAATCATTGATTTATATAATAACACACGTAATTCACTAATGTCTTTAGGGAAGTAAATCTGCTATCCTTGTCCAGTCTGGCAAACTTAAGAACCACTCAGTTTAAGAGCAAATGGGGATAGGCAACAAATGACAGTGAAAAAGTAAAGAAAGACAAAAGAGAGATCACCTGAAAAAAGACATGAAATTCTGTTCACAAACACTGTGCAAATGTTTGGACTTCTACAAATTTTAGATTTGACTAAAATCCACACTATACTCTACCTTTTGGCATAATTTGTGCTCCACTCTCAATTTAACATTATTTATTTAAGTTCTTTTTGTTCTGTAACTTTGCCTCTTAAGCCTGGTCCATTGCCTATACTCTGCAAATCTTTCTGCATTATCTAATTTGTACCCTAAGTTCATGCTTTCATTTTGCTAGGTGCAAGAGGTGTGTGTTATAAATTAATTCTCAGTGCATGAGCAATGTAAGAAAATGATTAATGTTAAGTTTTAAAGTATTTGAATTCCTGCCACAGCTAATGATGAATGGTGTAGTCTAAGAATTATTGTAAGATTGATAGGTTTTTTTTCATAATCAACTTTTGTATCGATTATTATGAAAAAACTTGACTACTTGAATAGAATTGCAAAAATTGTCTTGGTTTAGCAGAAATATTTTGTCTTATATTCACTGGCAACCTTTGTTGTGACCTGTGGTATGAAACTACAATGGTGCTGACCAATTATTGCATGAACATATATGCACTTATACTGGATTTGGAAACCAGATTTTGCAGGTAATCCCTTTGTGATATATTAAAGAGCATGTAGTAGTTCATCTGCTTCAAACTTTATATTTAATAAAGAATTCTTGGTTTGAACTTGAAAATTCTTTTTAGCTGTACCTCATTTTTTTGTGTGCGCTGAGATTGGAGAGAATTCATGTTTTGGAATGTAATGATGGAAAATACTGAAGTACCGGAGAAAGGCTTGGAATGTAATACTGTCAAACACTGCAGTTTAAAAAGTTTGTATTGTACTTTGTTGGGACAAGATAATTACAGCGATGTTTTCACTAACATTGATTAAAAAATTATAGATTATTTATGCATCTATTGATTGCTTAGAGTGTGTTCTTATTTTTCCAAGGTTGGAGATTAAGAAAACGGCACTTTTTAATAAAAAGTAAGGATCGACCCAAAGAACGTCAAGTATTAAGTTGGGTAAGTGTGATTTAAATGACTAAAGTCCTGAACTTGTACTTCTACAAATTTCACTTTCCTGTAACCTTTGGAGTCTTGAACGTAATGGTGAAATCACGGAGTTTGCGCCGAACTCCCCCTCTGTGTGAAATGACTGCTATGCTGGTTGTAGATTGATGCTGTCTGGCTTTTTCGCTTCTACTTCTCATATAAATTCTCCCTGATCAAATAGACAGGGCCTACAATGAAAAAATTGTACTGACTGAGCTTAACTTTCTGTTGTCAGGTTAAAAATTGGTGTGTAAATGTATTTAAAGTGCTCAGACGTTTTACTGTTATTGGCAATCTTTGGTTGTCTTTTAAAATTTCCTAAGCAATAATTGGAATTCATTTTGGAAAGTTGAACTGCAGCGTAACAACTTGGCATCGTCAATTTCTAATGTAAATCTGTACATGAGGGTTTATAATGCAAAAGTTAACAGTTGAGGTGTATCCCTACATATGATTTTCTGTTTTAGTATATTAATCTTAATACTTATTCTGCTCAATGGATTGACTTCTTTGTGGTAATTTTCACTTCAGTATAGTTTACTCATGTTCATATTTAAACTTTTATAACTGGGGCAGGGACGAAGAAGTGGTAGGAGGGAAGAGTATAGTGATGGGAGCAAAACTGTTTTCTGCAGCAAGAAGCATGATTCCAGACAACTGTATTGCATGATTGGTGCCAAGGTATGGTACATCTGCTTGCAGCTAGAGAGGAATTTGCATTGGGAGGTGGAGGATCTTGTTGTTGTGGTCTTGGCTTTGGACAGTGGCACTGACCAGTAGGAGAGAGAAGAATTCTTCATAGTCAGTCTGATGAGCAAGAACCAAACTAATGCATATCTTCAAAAGTTGCAATGTCTGCATTATTAGGTGAGCTATGTGCAAATTGACATAGGGCAAATCAGATTAGAGGGGTGAAAGCATGGCCAGAGAACACACATCTTAAGAGTCAAACAACAAATAAGACTAGAATTTAGGATAAGAATATAATTTAATGCTATATATCTCAATCCAAGAACGTTCAAAACAAAACAGCCAAAGTGACAGTGCAAATAGATCTGAACTGGTAGCCATGACAGAGACATGGCTACAGGATGACATGGATTGGCACCTGAACCTTAAAGGTTGCAGAAAATTTAGAAATGACAGGAATCTAGTAAAATATGGAGGGGTGGCTGTTTTATTAAATGATGATATTGGCACAATTGAGAGGGATCATCTAATCCAAGTAAGCTAGATGTCAAAACTGTTGGGATAGAAATGAGAAATTATAAAGGCAAGAAGTCATTTGTGGGAGTGGCCTCCCCAACGATAAACACTTGGTTAAGTGGAGCGTAAAGGAAGAAGCATTGAGCAGCATGGCGATGAGCAAAGGTCACCTAGAATATTTTCAAGATAGTTTCTGAATGTTCTGAAGCCAACCTGATGCCACGACAGATGTCAAGCCAAAAGATTGGACAGAATATTAAAAAAATGCAAAGAATCATCAAAACGTTGAGAGAAAAATCAATGTACAAGAGAAAACTAGCCAAAAATATAAAATAGCTAATAAGAGTAAATACTTGAAGAAATGAATTAACAAAGTGAGTTTTGGTCTTATTGAAAATGAGACTGGATAGGGATTTTGCATTAGTCTTTGCAGATTATAAAAGCAGCATTGCAAAAGTGGTGACAAATCAGGACATGGAAGAGAAAGGGGAATTCAGGAAAACCTCAATTTCCAGAGAAGTCCTACTGAGTAAATTGTTGGAACTGCAGTTTGACAGGTGACCGTGTCCTAATGAAATTCATCCTAGGGCAATAAAACAAAGAACTGTGGATGCTGGTGATCTGAAAATTGCTGAAGAGAGTCAGCAGGTCTGACAGAATCTGTGAGGAGAAAGCAGAGTTAACAGTTCAAGTCTGATGAAGAGTCTCAGATGCTGCCAGACCAGCTGAGTTTCTCCAGCAATTTCTGTTTTTGTTTAATCCTAGACCAGTGGTTATCAACCTTTTTCGGTATCAACACACACTCATTCCACAGTGCACCCATTTTTTTCCATAATGCATCCATGGTATTGAAAGTCTACATATGCATGGCTCTGGAGGTTTGTGAATGCACAATTGATAGGTGACGCTGCCTTCAGTAATAGACACCGAAGCTCCAGAGGAAAGCGGAAACATGGACGTGGCCTGAACACTCTGGCGAATAGTGCAGTTTCCTGAAAGTTTTGTGGCACATTTCTCACCTTGTTGAAAACCACTGTCCTAAAGTTTGTTTTTTTTTTTAAAACAAGGTGGCCAGTAAGATAGATGATGCATTGGTTTTAATTTTCTTAAGTCCCTTGAGTTAAAGTTTGGGGAGGCGACGGCCTGGTGCTGTTATAGCCGGACTGTTAAACCAGAGACCCAGGTAATGGTCTTGGGACCTGAGTTCAAATCCCGCCATAGCAGATTGTAGAATTAAAAATTTTTTAAAAAAATCTAGAGTTGAGAGTTTAATGACTGTGAATCCATTTGTTGATTGTCAGAAAAACCCACCTGCTTCACTCATGTCCTTTTAGAGAAGGAAACTGCCATCCTTATCTAGCCTGGCCTACATGTGACTCCAGACCCACAGGATTATGGTTAACTCTTATCTGCCCTCTGGTCAATTAGGGATGGGCAATAAATGCTGCCTAGCCAGTGACACCCTTGTCCTGTGAATGAATAAAGGAAAAGAAAACTCCCCTTCCGTTAGATTGGCAGATAGCAAATGTAACTATTCAAAAAGGGAGTAGAAAGAAAACCAGAAACTACAGGCCAGTTAGCTTAACATTTGTCATAAGGAAAAAGTTGGAAGCTATTATTACAGCAGTTATAGCAGGGCAATTGGATGAGTTCAGGATAATCAGGCAGAGTTAATATGGTTTTGTGAAAGGGAACTTGTTTAACCAAACTATTGATGTTCTTTTTGAGGAGGTAACGTGAATGAAGGGGAACTGGTGATGTTATGTACTTGGATTCCCAAAAGATGGTTGACATGCTGCCACATCAAATGTTATTGCAGAAAATAAAAACTAGTAGTGTTGGGGTGTAGCATATTGGCATGGACAGAAGATTGGCTGACTAATCGGAAGCAGAGAGGATGCACAAATGGGTCTTTTTCAGGTTGGGAAGATGTTCGGAGTGGTCTGTCACAGGAATTGCTGCTCAGCTAGTTAATTTGTATAAATGACTTGGATGAGGGGATGGAAGGCCAAACTTGCTGATGACACAAAGATAAATAGGAAAATAAGTTGTGAAGAGGATGTAAGGAAGCTACAAAAAGATATAGTTATGTTGAGTGAGTGGGCAAAGATTTGGCAAATGGAGTTAAATGTGTGAAATGTGAAATTGTCCATTTTAGTAGGAAGGATATTCAAGCATTATATAATAGTAAGAGGGCGTAAAGATCTGAGGTGCAGGGGAGCCTGGGTGTCCTCGTGCATTAGTTGCAAAAGTATGTAGTACAGCAAGTAATTTAGAAAAAAAGCTAATGGTATGTTGCAGTTTATCACAAAGGAATACAAAAGTAGGGAGATTATACTTCAGTTATCCAGGGCATGGGTGGGACCACAGCTGGATTACTGTGCAAGGCATTGGTCACCTTATTTAAGAATGCATGTAAATGCATTGGAGGCAGTTTTCAGAAGGTTTGCCAGACTAGTACCTGGAGTGAGAGCATTCTCTTATGAGAACTGGGTGGACAGGCTTGCTTTTACTGGAATTAGAAGAGTAAGGGATGACTTGATATAATTTGAAAACCTAAGGGGTCTTGCCAGGGTAGATGTGGAAATGGTGTTCCCTCTTGTGGGAGAATCTAGAACGAAGGGTCACTTTGAGAATTAGGTGTTGCCCGTTTAAAACAGAGATGAGATGAATGTTTTTTTGGAGTCAGGAGACTTTGGAACTCTGTTCCTGAAAAGGTAGTGAAAGCAAAGTCCTTCAATAATTTTATGGCGAAGGTAGATATAGTCTTGTTAATTAAGGGTGTGAAATGTCATTAGGTAGGCAGGAATGCAGATTTGAGGATACTATCTAAATCAGCCGTGGTAAAACATGCTCGAGGGGCTCAAGGCCCACTCGTTTGAATTCACATGTTTGTACCAATGTGCCATTTGTATATCCTCACCTTTTTATATGTTTTGTGATCTGTTTGTAGGCTGACTTTGGTCCAAATATGTTTCTGCCTGATAAAGATCTTCAATCAGCAATGAAACTTTTACCTTCTTGGTCTGTAAGTAATCAATCAGAATGAATTCAGTGTGAAACAAAAGCTGCAAAATTTTGATTTATGCCTAAAATTTGCAGTTACTTTGTGATTGGTATAATCACGGTTGAACTTGTGATGAAATCTCTTTTCAGCATCCTGAGTAATGTTTACGAAGCACTGAGTTTCAGGAACAATAACATTCAATTCTACCCTGCAATAGAGAGGGATGATTACAAGGTTTTTGATAGGTTACTGAGGCCAGGTCAGGATTCACAGAAAAGGAATTGCAAAGACGTAGTTTAGTTGGACAGAAGCAGGCACATTACCCGTTCAGAATGCTATTTTTTTAGGTATTTTGCTGGAAAGAAGTCAAGCTGTTGATTATTTCTGCATAGTTGAGTCTCAGAAGTGCTGGAGAGATCAGAAAATGGGAATGTTGCTGATTGTGTGAGTGAAGAACATGTGAGGGGCTTGGAAGAAGCTTACAGACTTCGATATTTAGGTGCAGCTGAAGGAGTAGAACAGCCACAGCAGTTGTAGCTTCATACACTGAGCAATATTATTGTTCAGGGAAAACTCAGGGACGTGTATAACCTGAAAATAAGAAGGTTCACTCAACCCGAAATGTTAACTCTGATTTCGCTCCACTGATGCTGTCAGACCTGCTGAGTTTTCCAGCAATTTCCGTTTTTGTTTATAACTTGATGAAGCTCATTGTTGGTGAAAAGCTGGAGTTGTGCTTGTGTATAATTGCACTTTTCGTAGTCAAGGGAACGTGAACTCGGGACAGGTGGATGATTGACTGCAACAGTACCAGTTGTTGAAATAGTCCATGACAGAACAGCTCTGGCAAGGGCGTTTCAAGGGCAGCCTGCAAAAGTGAAATTTTGTAATCTCTTGTGAATTTTAATAACAGGTCATGACCTACCATGTCATTAGTGCCTGGAGGCAGTTGCTGATAAATCCGTGGGAATCTGTCTTGATTGCATTTGCCATTTGATGTGCACTGTAGGGTGTTTGATCACAGTATATTACTCACATTTACCAGGTGTTATTGCTGGGTGGTAGAAATAAGATGTGTTGTAGATGAGATACAATAAGGCATTGTAGATTGTATTGCTGTTCTGACTTGTAGAATTTGTTTGTTCAAAAGATAGGAGATTCTGTGGGAATGAGAGAGACTTGTGGTTGGTGTGTTGCCTCCCAGGTGCCAGGGTCCGTGATGTCTTGGATCGTGCTTTCGGGGTCCTTAAGGGGGAGGGGGAGCAGCCCCAAGTCGTGGTCCCTATAGGCACCAATGACATAGATCGGAAAAGGGATGGGGATCTAAGGCAGAAATTCAAGGAGCTAGGGTGGAAGCTTAGAGCTAGAACAAGCAGAGTTGTTATCTCTGGTTTGTTACCCGTGCCATGTGCTAGCGAGGCGAAGAATAGGGAGAGAGAGCAGTTGAACACGTGGCTACAGAGATGGTGCAGGAGGGAAGGATTCAGATACCTGGTAATTGGGGCTCATTCTGGGGTAGTTGGGACCTCTACAAACGGGATGGTCTTCACCTGAACCAGAGGGGTACCAATATCCTGGCGGGGGTGGGGCAGCTTTGCTAATGCTTTTCGGGAGGGCTTAAACTAATTCAGCAGGGGGATGGGAACCTGAATTGTAGCTTCAGTGTACAGGAGGTTGAGAGTAGCGAGGTCACGAATAAGGTTTCAAGGTCGCAGGAGTGTACCGGCAGGCAGGAAGGTGGTTTGAAGTGTGTCTACTTCAATGCCAGGATCATCCGGAATACGGTGGGTGAACTTGCAGCTCGGGTTGGTACCTGGGACTTCGATGTTGTGGCCATTTCGGAGACATGGATAGAGCAGGGACAGGAATGGTTGTTGCAGGTTCCAGGGTTTAGATGTTTCAGTAATATCAGGGAAGGTGGTAAAAGAGAGGGAGGTGTGGCATTGTTTGTCAAGGACAGTATTACGGTGGCAGAAAGGACGTTTGATGAGGACTCGTCTACTGGAGGTAGTATGGGCTGAGGTTAGAAAAGGAAAGGAGAGGTCACCCTGTTGGGAGTTTTCTATAGGCCTCCGAAAAGTTCCAGAGATGTAGAGGAAAGGATTGGAAAGATGATTCTGGATAGGAGCGAAAGTAACAGGGCAGTCGTTATGGGGGCCTTTAACTTTCCAAATATTGACTGGAAATGCTATAGTTCGAGTACTTTAGATGGATCAGTTTTTGTCCAATGTGTGCAGGAAGGTTTCCTGACACAGTATGTAGATAGGCCAACAAGAGGCGAGGCAACATTTGATTTGGTACTGGGTAACGAACCAGGCCAGGTGTTAGATTTGGAGGTAGGTGAGCACTTTGCTGATTGTGACCACAATTCGGTTACATTTACTTTAGCGATGGAAAGGGATAGGTATATACCGCAGGGCAAGAGTTATAGCTGGGGGAAAGGCAATTATGAGGCGATTAGGCAAGAATTAGGATGCATAGGATGGGGAAGGAAACTGCAGGGGCTGGGCACAATTGAAATGTGGAGCTTGTTTAAGGAACAGCTACTGCGTGCTCTTGATAAGTATGTACCTGTCAGGCAGGGAGGAAGTGGGCGAGCGAGGGAACTGTGGTTTACTAAGGAAGTTGAATCTCTTGTCAAGAGGAAGAAAGAGGCTTATGTAAAGATAGGGCGTGAAGGCTCATTTAGGGCTCTTGAGTTATCCAGGAAGGACCTAAAGAGAGAGCTAAGAAGAGCCAGGAGGGGACATGAGAAGCCTTTGGCAGGTAGGATCAAGGAAAACCCTAAAGCTTTCTATAGGTATGTCAGGAATAAAAGAATGACTAAAGTAAGATAAGGGCCAGTCAAGGACAGTAGTGGGAAGTTGTGCGTGGAGTCCGAAGAGACAGGAGAGGCGCTAAATGAATATTTTTCGTCAGTATTCACACAGGAAAAAGACAGTGTTGTCGAGGAGAATACTGAGATACAGGCTATTAGACTAGACGGGATTGAGGTTCATAAGGAGGTGGTGTTAGCAATCCTGGAAAGTGTGAAAATAGATAAATCCCCTGGGTCAGATGGGATTTATCCTTGGATTCTCTGGAAAGCCAGGGAGGAGATTGCAGAGCCTTTGGCTTTGATCTTTGTGTCGTCATTGTCTACAGGAATAGTGCCAGAAGGCTGGAGGATAGCAAATGTTGTCCCCTTGTTCAAGAAGGGGAGTAGAGACGACCCTGGTAATTATAGACCAGTGAGCCTTACTTCGGTTGTGGGTAAAGTGTTGGAAAGGATTATGAGAGAGAGGATTTATAATCATCTAGAAAGGAATAATTTGATTAGGGATAGTCAACACTAATGGTTTTGTGAAGGGTGGGTCGTGCCTCACACACCTTATTGCGTTCTTTGAGAAGGTGACTAAACAGGTGGGTGAGGGTAAAGCAGTTGATGTGGTGCATATGGATTTCAGTAAAGCATTTGATAAGGTTCCCCAAGGTAGGCCATTGCAGAAAATACAGAGGCATGGGATTGAGGGCGATTTAGTGGTTTGGATCAGAAATTGGCTAGCTGTAAGAAGACAGAGGGTGGTGGTTGATGGGAAATGTTCATCCTGGAGTTCAGTTACTAGTGGTGTACCGCAAAGATCTGTTTTGGGGCCACTGCTGTTTGTCATTTTTATAAGTGGATGAGGGCGTAGAAGGATGGGTTAGTAAGTGTGCGGATGACACTAAAGTCGGTAGAGTTGCGGATAGTGCAGAAGGATGTTGCAGGTTACAGAGGGACATAGATAAGCTGCAGAGCTGGGCTGAGAGGTGGCAAATGGAGTTTAATGCGGAAAAGTGTGAGGTGATTCACTTTGGAAGGAGTAACAGGAATACAGAGTACTGGGCTAATGGTAAGATTCTTGGTTGTGTGGATGAGCAGAGAAATCTCAGTGTCCACGTGCATAGATCCCTGAAAGTTGCCACCCAGGTTGCTGGGGTTGTTAAGAAGGCGTACAGTGTGTTAGGTTTTATTGGTAGAGGGATTGAGTTTTGGAGCTGTGAGGTCATGTTGCAGCTGTACAAAACTCTGGTGCGGCCGCACTTGGATATTGCGTACAGTTCTTGTCGCTGCATTATAGGAAGGATGTGGAAGCATTGGAAAGGGTGCAGAGGAGATTTTCCAGGATGTTGCCTGGTATGGAGGGAAGGTCTTATGAGGAAAGGCTGAGGGACTTGAGGCTGTTTTTGTTAGAGAGAAGAAGGTTAAGAGGTGACTTAATAGAGACACACAAGATGATCAGAGGATTGGATAGGGTGGGCAGTGAGAGCCTTTTTCCTCAGATGGTGACGGCTAGCACGAGGGGACATAGCTTTAAATTGAGGGGTGATAGATGTAGGACAGATGTCAGAGGTAGGTTCTTTACTCGGAGAGTAGTAAAGGCGTGGAATGCCCTGCCTGCAGCAGTAGTAAACTTGCCAACTTTAAGGGCATTTAAATGGTCATCGGACAAACATATGGATGATAATGGAATAGTGTAGGTTAGATGGGCTTCAGATTGGTTTCACAGGTCGGCGCAACATCGAGGGCCGAAGGGCCTGTACTGCGCTGTTATGTTCTATGTTCTAAAAGTGTGGAATCTTGTGGTTTTATTCTCTTAAGAAATGCCCTTAGTCTTACTTTTTGCCTAGTTTTAAATAGACACAAAAGCTACTGATCCCTAACCAGAACGCAACATTATTGGCTCATTACATGCTTATGACGTAAAGCTGCCAATCCAGCCGGTGTTAGAATAATACTTTCAAATATATGCATGTCTTCAATTATGCAGCAATTGGTTTATTCTCGTCAGTGGTGAAATATTCAATCTTGTGACATGAAAGTGAATGCCCATTCTCACCTGACATCCATACACATACGCTTCCCACTTTGCTCAATCAGGTAGAAACTCTGATGTGTTTGAGAGGGGGTGCAAATCCAACATTCTTGTGTCTCCTGTCCTCTCAATTCTTTGCCCTGATCCCACTACTTTTCTGGCATTGTGCTAGCTAGGCTAGACTGTGTCAGTAGTCAGGGGTTGGGTCGGATATTTGGTCTATGTGGTTCAGCACTTTGACTTGACCTTTAAGCCACTGGGAGAAGGGGTCATTAGTATACATTTTTATTAATGTAAATCTGTTGATAAACTTCCAGCATGAGTTGATTTCTGTTGTGAAAAAGAGATGTTTTATTTTAACCTCTAGCATCCGTATATCTATCCTGTAACCTTTGCCACAGCGAGTGATTCTTCAGCACTTGTAATCCGAATATATAATGAAAAAGGAACGCTAAGGGATTATATCTGCAAGGTATGCTTCATTAAATAGCATATTACTGTTTTCCAATGTCACTAATCTGTCCTGGCAGCATTTTTAAACAGGATTTGAATTTTGACTTTTCCACGCCAACAAAGAATAAGTAGCAAACTTTGTAGGACAGTGGCACAATTTCGTTTCTCCAGAAAACTCGAATCAAGTTTAAATTTTAAGTTTTTTGCTCAGAGCAAGGCTAATCAGTAACTGACCTGCTGTGGACCTGGAACTTTCATTCCAGAACTGTATATGGAATTAAAAATACAGTCTACTTACTCACTCTCTGGCGAGCTAACTTCAGGTTGTACTGGAAGGTTGATTAGGGCATTTTTGGAAATAAGAAATGAGTTGCTGAAAATTTAGTGTAAAAAGAATTATGTAAATAAATAGCTGTCCAAGGTGATGGCAAATTGTGGGGCTGTCTGATTAACATTTCCATATTGTAGCTGATTTGGATTCTATTATGAGTACTATGCTTGCATTGTCAACTGGCAAAACTGTGAACTGGGGATTGGGTCAGGTTAGTAAAAGTCCTGCAGTTTTCCAGATGTTGATGGTTGATTTATAGCAGTTGGTTATTTCCATATTGTTCAAATAAGATAATTGAATCTTCTGAAATACATAACGGCAAAATACATTTATTCATAAATACTATTTTTATTCATTTATTTAGGTGAAAATATCTGTAGGATTTTAAGTAAATGTGAATATAAAATATGGTTAGTTTTATATCTTCTATCATGCTAGGTTACAAAGAATACCAAGTACTAACTGTTTGGCCGTTTGTGGTAGATCGCTCGGTCAGTTGCTGTCTTGGAATGCTGCCAGTCACACATCAATAATATATCCAGTTATTTGATATATGATATTTAAGCACCAATAACAATGAGCAGTAATTTTGCTAAATGTAGTTGTTTATTTTGCAAAGGCTAAACCAAAAGATCCTTTTATGAAGAAATACTGCAGCCCTAAGAAAATCCAGGGGCTTGATCTTCAACAAATAAAAACTTTTGGGAGACAAATACTTGAGGTAAATTGACTTTGCTGTTGTTCTTTCTATCAAATTGTTACTTATTAACTCTATTTAATATTCATTTAAAGAGAATTCTTCTTGACTTTTGTGGTTTGTTTTTGTTCTATTTGCTCGGTGATTCATTTGATTTTAATTCCAGGTGTTGAAGTTTCTTCACGAGAAAAGAATTCCATACGGACATCTTCATCCTTCGAATGTGATGCTTGATGGAGAGACATGTAAATTACTGGATTTAGAAAACTCGTTACTAGGATTGCCCAGCTACTATAGAGCTTACTATACACAGTCCAGGAAAATCAATGTAAATAATATTTCATTCTTTTAAGACTGTTATCTTTCACTTGTTTTCATATCACACTATTGGTTTATATTATATTTGTTTCCTTGCAGTTGAAATGATACAATGATATGCATAGTGCTGCTAGATTATCTAAAGAAAGCAATTTATACAGAGCAATTAAGCCTTAGCTTTTCCTCTATGGGGATAAAATCCTTTTATCTCCATCATTTGATTCAGTCATGGCAGATGAGTTTGAACACAGTTAAGATTGGGATCACTATGTTGACTATGAAACGGTTACTGTTTTGTGGAATAGAAATTGGCCTAAATTTAAAATTGTTCATAATAATAGGGTAAATCTAAAAATACAATTTTGTTGCTTTTGCTAAAAAGACTGGATCCTCTTTTTTTTTTTTTTGCGCATATATATTTACGACCCAAGCTCTCAATAACCACAAGACTAGTTTTAACTATTTGAGACTGATTAGGATAGTTTCTGTTCCCTCCAGATGTCATTGAGTAAAATTCATGTTCACCACATCATTTCATTGATGAAAATGAAAACCTGGTGTGGTGTAATAGCTGGTTGATTTGTTACCACCCTTTTTGAATTCTTATCAAGGTAGAATTTTGCATTTCTCAGTTTCTCAATTTGTCACATTGAATATCCATTGCAAATGATTTTAGTTGTTTTACTATTCAGTTTGAAGAGGAGCAGTGGTGGGTGGTGTTTTGAGGAGGGAGGGTGGTGGAGTTGCTTTCCTACAAATAAGGGAAAAGTGGAAATGGGGCTGAGTCAACTGTAATATCGCTTTCTTATTACATCACAAAGTTATGTAGTTATAGTGACTGGGCAAAAGATATGGCAAAAGGAGTATAATGTGAGAAAATGTGAAATTGTTAATTTTGGTCGGAAGAAGAGAAAAAGCATATTATTTAAATATTGGGAGATTGCAGAGGAATCTAGGGGTCCTGGTACATAAATCACAGAAATTTAAAAAGCAGGTACAGGAAGTAATTAAGAAGGCTAATAGAATGCTTTAATTTACAAGGGGAATTGAATACCAACGTAGGAAAGTTTTGTTTTTCGTTTAGACAAGGCATTGGACAATGTCTAGAGTATAATGTACAGCATTGGCCTTCTTATTTAGGGAAGGCTGTGCATTTGTTGGAAGCTGCTCAGAAAAGGTTTATGAGACTAAAACATTGAATGGATGGGCTGTCTTATAAGAACATGTTGGACTGGCTAGGCTTGTATCTGCTTGGGCTTAAACTAAAAAGCGCCTCTATCGAAGCAAAAAGTCCCGAGAGATTTTGACAGGATGGACTTGGAGAGGATGTTTTCTCCCAACAAGAGAACGTAGAACAAGAAGCCGCTGCTTGAAGTCAGTGGTTCCTCATGTAAGGCAGTTGAGAATTTTATTTCTCTGAGGGTTTTCCAACAGTATTTGGAACACTCTTCCACAAACGGTGGGGGAATTGGAGTCTATGAATATGTTTGAGACCGGTTTGGATAGATTCTTCATAAACAAAGGGGTGAAAGGCATGTGAAGGAATCAGATTAGCTGTGAGCCTTGTTACAACATGGAGACAGATTGCTAAAACAAGTCAGCCTTTTAACTTTGCATTTGCAACACCGTAAGATTAAAACCATTGAAGATACTCAATAGATATTCCAACCATATTTTTGAATAACCAATTCCAGACTTTGCTAATAATTAATTCCAGACAGTGTTTATTCTTAAACAAAAGACTTAACAGTTCATTAATTATACAATAATTTTGAGAGAAGCAATTAAACAACACTGTAATTTAGTTAATGTCTGTGCTTTGTAAATCTGAAATTTTTTAAAAATTCATTCACGGGATGAGGGCGTCGCTGACCAGGCAGCATCTATTGCCCAGAGGGTAGTTAAGAGTCAACCACATTGCTGTGGATCTCGAGTCACATGTAGACCAGACCAGGTAAGAGTGACAGTTTCCTTCCCTAAAGGGCATTAGTGAACCAGATTGGTTTTTCCAACAATTGGCAATGGATTCACGGTCGTCATCAGACTCTTAATTCCAGACATTTATTGAAATCAAATTCCACCATCTGCTGTGGCAGGATTCGAATCTCCGTCCCCAGAACATTATCTGGTCTCTGGATTAACAGGCCAGCGATAATACCATTAGGCCATCGCCTCCCGAAAACAAATATTTGTTTTCACCCCCCCCAGTTACACAAAAGATGGACAAACAGACACAGTTAAGGGCTAAATAAAAGAAAATAACAAAACTGGCCAGATTACATAAATGATTTTTATGATATGTTGTTTCACAATCACAGTTGTCTACTTTTTTTTTTTGCTTTTCTGGAGATGTTGATCAGGGTCACCGTCTCAGTTCACTTAGTCACAGGTAGCAATACTTCTAACTCACCTTTCTACTGTTTGGGCCTCCGAAAGCCAGTGGGGGAGAATAGGCGTGGAGCTTTCATGCTGTGTCATCAGAAGCCAAACCCTCCTTCCAAATGAAACGGTTCAAAAGAGCAATTCCAACTCTGGTTCCACCCTAAGAGACTGACTGTCTTTTCCTGAAACCTCAATTACCATTCAACATCTGCCATCTCCTCGAATACGGGGGTCTCATTCAGACTTGTGGAACCAGTTGTTAGATACTGACCTCGTTAATAGCCAACTTTTGTTTTCTGTTTAAACACAATGCTCTTCCTGGTGTCTGTACGAACCCTTTTAATCCAGAATCAGTATGTAGTTAACCTCCAGACTTGGCCTCTCAACAAACAAAAGCTTGTTTGCTCTGTTCTTTTCCTTCTACCACAAGTTGTTTCCTAAAGTCCACAAATCATCCTCAGGTCACAATCTCAATTCACCGCTCCAAAGCAAAATTGATAAAAGAATACAAATAAAAATAATGAAATATCAGTGAGGGTCCTAACAGCTTATTGAATGGCAGTGCAGTGGTTTACTCTTGCTTCTAATTCATTCATTCATGTATCCTTGGTTAAGATCTCTTCGAAAGTTTAATAAAAAACACTGAATTTTCACATTGAAGTGTTTGAAGATCTCTTTTAGCATTTCTAATATTTGTTCTGTATGTTTGTGTACTGTTAGACAACAGAAGCCATTGATGTTTATTCCTTTGGCCATTTGCTGTATGAGATTACATATGGAAGGCCGCCAGATTCTGTGCCAGTGGACAGCTTTCCATCTGCCCCCTCATCAGAAATAGGTGAGAATTTTTAAAAGTCTCCTCTTTATTGATTATTGCTGGGATGTCTTAGATGATGTAAGAGAAGATGATACAAAGGTACAGTTTTGAATTCTAATTCTTTGTGTTCAGTTATGCTGTGAACTTTTATAACTTTCAAACATTTCAGTTGTTCTTTCCATCACCCAACCACTAGGGCTACTTCTGTAACGTATCCCAGTCCTGTAACCTCCTTCATGTAGAAGAAGGGAAGCAGACGCATGAGGATCTTCTCTCCAGGTCATACATCATCCTGACTTAGATATATGTTGCTATTCTCTGACAGTTGCTGGCTACTATACCATTGAGTAAATTTTATCTTTGTGTAGGATGTCAGATTTTTGCACACATAGTATCCTGTTTTTTTTTAAGAATGGGTATGGCAATTGGGACCTTTTTCTCTAAATGTTCATTTGGTGTAATCCATGGACACAACTAAAATGATACAGCTTTGGAATAATTCATATTTGTTTTCAGGCACAGTGTCTTGATTTTGCAATTTTTAAAATTCTTTAAGGAATCTTTTTGTTTTTTGAGGCAATTTGCCTGAAATGGCACTCACTTTGGACTTCTGGAGTAGACAGCCATTGTGAACTAAAAAGTGTCTTAGCCTCTGAGTTTGTAGTTGGAGTTAGCTACAGATTTAACAGCAGACTTTAAATGTTCCAACAATTTCAAAGAAATCATTATGACCCTGAATTTTGAGGGTTTCAGAGATAATTTAAATCAAATATTCCTTCTCCCCTGTTTTGTACATGCTGCTCCTTTCCTAAAGGTTGTGACTTCTTATTCAGGGATACAATTCATGTATGTATCCCTGTACAGTTAATATCAGTAAGCTATGTAAATGTTATTTAAGATCCTGCTTTTATCTTTTAGTCACACATTCATGGCTGGAAAATGACGGTAACAGCAAAGCACCCAGCCTGATAAAACTGATTCTATCAGTCTTGCTACTACTGCAGTTGAGATAATTAATATAACTCTGCCCAGGGTTATTGGATTTTAGGCCCAAGGGTGATACATGAATTTACCTACTGAGTAATTGTTCAAGTGGGATGTAATGTCAGTATTTAGAGTCTAATGAGGTTGTTAGTTTAGTATTGGATCAATTTGTGTAGGGGCTTTATAAATTAGAGTCTGCTGTTGGTAACACCTTGTGCATCAGTTGTGTGAATCGCCATGGTTTGATGGTGCTGGGTTCTTGTTCACTCCAGATTAGATTTCTACTGCCCAAAACTTGCTTATCCTTTTGAGGTGGATATTCATGTTTTTCATGTTTGTCCCTCAAAGGTGTTTGGAACTGGATTAAGAAGACCGCATTTGAGAGAATGTCAGCATGGGCTAAATGGTTTATTTCTATACATTATCTCTATGATTCTGTATTATTAGCTCCAAGCTACTGAATTGTCCATTTTTGTTGATTATTTCCTACTTGCTACTGTAGGTGAGGTATTCATTACATGATGTATGTTTTTTTTCAGTAGCATCCTTTCTAATCTTCAGATTTTTGGTTGGTTTGATGAAACAAAAAGTGTTCAAGAAGCAGGATGATGCATAAAAATGGAACCTGTTTTTCTTCTTTCTTTACAGTATCTGTGTTGCAGTCTATCCTTTCTGCAGAAGCCTGGAAAACAAGCATGCCAACAATTGCCCAGCTGTTGGAGACACCGTAAGTGAGAAACCACTTAAATTTGCTAAAGTAGGAAACCTTCATTGCAATACAATGCAATTTTTGTCTTTTAATGCATGATGAAATGAAAGTTATTTGGACATGGCTGTATTTTGTTACTTTATTTTGTACATTTATGTGTTGAATTGCCTGAGTTTTCAAAACAAGCAAGTACCAGCCACACGTAAACCACTTTGCCAACCTCAGCATGAAATGGTAACGTGTGGTACTGCTGTTGACGCAAAATTCACACTCTGAAACTAACTATGAGGTGCACCATTGATTACATTATTGCAAAGGAATTTGTGATCACCACTGCCTTTAACCAACTACCTGTTTAATGTGTCCCTGGGCATCTGTTCATGGCCTTCTTCGAACTTGAGCCACTTGTCAATATTACTGCCCAACAGAATTCAAAGGATTGATATGTAGCAGTAGAACGTGAACAAAATGAAGAGCTCCGCAGTGTGAGGAATTATAAACAAGGATCTATCCTGTGTGTTTAAGTATTTTTGAATGTTGTCCTTTGTCTATATGTTGCTTGGGATTGACTGTGAGTGGTTTCCTACCAATGTTCTCTTTTATTTTTGGAATGCACAGACTGTTTAAGTTTGTGGCTCCTTTAAATTTCTTTGCGCAACTGCAGACACCTGCTAACTTAGTGGTTGATTTGTCTGTGGTCTGCACAAGAATTTTTAAGTTACTGTGTTGTGTTGCTTGGGGAAACATTGCTTCTATGAATAGTGCACACATTTGGTAAATCTCAGGAAGCTTCAGAGCAACATTTGTAATTTACAGAAAATTAGTTATGCTGAACCGTAGGATTGAATTCATTTGAATTGATATTTTAACATTGCTTTTCTTCAAGGGGAGGTGGTTCACAGAGCCAGGGACGCAGGTTCAATTCCACCCTCAGGTGACGGACTGTGTGGTATTTGCACATTCTTCCCATGTCTTCCATTGGTTTCTTCTGGGTGCCCTGGTTTCCTCCCACAGTCCAATCATGTCAAGTTAGGTGGATCGGCTTTGCTAAATTGCTCCATAGTGTCAGGAATGTGCACGCTAGGTGGATTAGCCATGGGAAATGCATATGGGGATAGGGTAGTGGGGTGGGTCAGGGTGGGATGTTCTTTGCAGGGTGTATGTGGACTGGATGGGTTGAATGGCCTGCTTCCATACAATAGAGGCTTTATGATTCTATGATGTTGCAAGTAAATATAATGGGGGATAAAAACAAATTGGACTTTTTATCTACATAATATTAAGCTGCTGTATTTGTGGTGTCTTTTCTTGGTTTTTAATATTATTTCTATGACAGAAGTGATTTTAAACAAATTATGAGAGAGTCCCTATTAGAATGCTAAGTGCATTGAAATTGGCTTCTCTGCTGTGTGTCTGAACTCGTAATCTTCCTATTTTAGCAGTGTTTCGTAGGCAATGCACTTTAGCACTGTCTGCAGTGCTAAATAGAGCGCTCTATTATCATTTCAAGGACCTGCTGAGTTGTGACATGAATTGAAAATGCACACAAAAGCAGGGTGTGTTTGTGGCCAATTAGTTCAGAATGGATACAGAGCACAAAGTAGTGAAAGAACAGCCGACTAGGTACTGCTTCATTGAGTGAGAGGTCAGAGAAAAAATATATTTTATTGAGATGTGTCCCTCTCCTAGAATTAGCTAGTTTTCTAACAGTGTGAAAACCTTTTCATGGTGAATATAGCTTCCAGAATCTTCATGTTGTCATGGATATGAGAAGGAAAATCACATCTTTGTCATTTACAGATTTGCATAAAGGATTATGATTTTTGTTTAGCGCTTGCATAAATCAACATGAATAAAAATTATCCAAGCCATCCCCCTTCTGCTGTACATGCAGTAAAATATAAAGGCTTTAACCACCACATTGATGATAATACATGGAGTGTTTCAAAAATGAATTTCTAAGAGTACAAATGAAGCAATGATATATGTTTTATTTGGGTCTATTGAAGGTTATTTCTTATCCGAAATGAAAGTTGGAGGATGCTGTATTATATGGGCACCCACTTTATCCTAGGCATGTGCATCATCGTTTACAGATAAGGGATTATATGTCACTGTCCTACCAGAAGCTGTGCTGAATAATGTAGTTGGCATAAGAAACAACTGCATTTTGTGAACAGAAATCATCTTGCTTCAAGTAAGAGGTAAACACAGGTTTATCTCAATAGAATTAGAATTAATTTTGTTGTCATGAGTACTCAGGTACAGGAGTGCAATGAAAAGTGTACAAAGTCACCATTCCTGGTGTCATCTTAAATAGAAAGGTGCCTAGGTACAAAATCTTAAGTATAAAGTAGAAAAATAATGAAATAAGTTAAAAGTGCAACATTACAGTCCTCCTTAAGTGCATAAAGGATTACATGGGCCTGGATCTGGACTCTTCCACCCCAATGCAGAGACCAGCACGAAGCAGTTGGCCGGCTGGAGTCACCACTCTTCGGCGCCATCTTGCCTCTACCAACGATGTCGCTGCCACGAGTCTGAGCTGGGCTGATCTTGGCAATGCAGCCACCACTGAGGCTGCTGGGCACTGGGCCCAAACTTGCCTCCCTCCATCTCCACTGCTGCTGGGAGCACAAACCCACTCCTTCTGCGACCACCGTCAGGAAGAAACTTCGCGTCAGATGCGCTGAAGCTGCCAAGCTCTCCACAGAAAGTAAGTAGGTTCAAATAAGAAAAATAAATGAAAGAAGAAAGAGAAAAAAGTAAACGCGGATGAGACAGATGAGCTCCAGAAAGGAACCCACACATCGCGCTTCTACTGCACGTGTGATGATATTGTGGAATCTTCCGTCATTAACGGAACAATTGAATATTTTTGTAGAAGACATTCTTGCATTTAATACCGGACTCAAGTGAGTCATTCAGAGAAATTGATGTTGGATTATGGGGAAGCCAGTATATTGGTAGAATTGTTTTGACTCTGATCTTTGGTAGGCTACGTGGACCCGATGGAATAAGATATCTGCCATCTCTGCATTAGGTTTGTACACAGCAAACTGACTGAAATGATACATATACTGACATGGAATGAGCCCTGGCATGGAGTTTGAGGCCCACAGTCTCATTCATATCCACCAACAGTATTTACGGATGTTAGATATGGTCAGTATGGTCTGCACTTTTGATTGAACAGGTAGATTTCCGTCACTTTCTGTTTCTCAGACTATTGTTTAGCCGAATGGATCCTTTCAAGTATTTGGGCATGTGTCTTGTCTATGGAAACTCGAGCATTTTTCTATTATTTCCAAACTAGTATTTTTTTGTTTCGTAAGTAGAATATTGTAACGTTGTTTTACCGCAGAGTTTCTGGATTTTTGACAAGAATTTTGTAATCAATTATTTTAAGGTTCCTATTGATAGATATTAGTTTTTTAAGCCAGTGGTTCTGAATTAATTTTAGTACTGGAACCTCTTTTCAAATGAATTTCACAGAACCCTGCCGCATTTCATTTATAATATATAATTTTCAATATGAAGTGGAGAGTATTTTAATACTTTTAGGAAGGCAGGTATTTATTGAGACACTTAGTTCTTGACATAGCAATCTCTGTGCTACCTGTAGCTCCTCTATGTACATTCCCATATTGATCGGAAAAGCCAGGCCACTCTGTTGCATGCGATTGCTGCAGCCGCGGCTCACATCAAGGATACCTTTACTACCCACGTTGTCCGCTTTAAGGCTTTAGACATCGTTTTGCAGGCCCCTGGAAGATCTCCATGGACCTCTAGACATGCATAAATTCTTGCTGGTGAGCCACTCCCCTAAACTGAGTAATGATGACCAAGGTATTTTAAAAATAAACATTGCAATTTTTGTTTTCTTCAAATATTTGTATACAGCAGGTCTGTTTGATCCTGCTTGATAAGAAGGAGTTGCAGTCATTTAATGCAGAACTGATGCCAATCCTCCAAATAAAATAAAACTGACAAATTGGTCATTTTTAATGATTTAATGGTTTTAATGTTTTAATGGTTATTTTCTTGTCATCTTTCAGGTTATTCAGTGATGTTGTGCTGCTTAATACTGAAAAGCCCCAGTTTAAGGTAAGGCTTTTATACACTTCAGTGCACAGGAGTGTGTTTAGGAGTACTGGAAAACAGGTTAATTGTTTTTGCTGAGATTGCATATTCCACGTTCATGTCACTCATCGGGTAAACAGCTCATTCTGCATTTCCTGTTGGATTTTTTTTTTAGTGATGTCATATTTCAAACGTTCCTGGATTTTTGCTTCCCCTATGTGTTTAAAAAAAAACTCATCCATATCTGCATGTCAAATTGTTTCATAATTTAAAAAGCTCTTTAATTCCATAACAGGGGAACCTATCAGCTTTTTCTGTCTTTCTTTCATTCATCAGATGTGTGTTGTTGGCTAGGCTAATGTTTATTGCCAGTCCCTAATTATCCTGGAGAAGTTGGTGATGAGCTGTCGTCTTGAATTGCTGCAGTCTTTGTGATAAAGGAACCAGGATTTTGATGCGGTGGCAGTGAAGGAACAGTGATATTGTTCCACGTTGGGTTGTTGAGTGGCTTGGACAAGAACGTGAAGGTGATAGTGTTCCTAGGTATCTGCTGCCCTTCTCCTAGTAGCTGCTAGAGTCCATGGGTTTGGCACGTGCTGGTTGGAGGATCTTTGTTGAGCTACAGTAGTCCATCTTGTGGTGGTACACACTCTGCTACTATGCATCGATGGTGGAGGGAATGAATGTTTAAGGTCTTGGATGGGTTGCTGTATTCTGGATGGTGTCAAACCTTTCTGATGTTGGAGCTGCATTCTTTTGAGTAACTGTGGAGTATTCCATCGCACACCTGATGTGCCTTTTTAGATGGTTGGCAGCATTGAAAAGACAGGTGGTGACTTATCTGCCACAGAATTCCTAGCCTTGGACCTTTTCTTGTAGCCATAATATTTATTTGACTGGTTTAGTTTAGTCTCTGATCAGTGGTAACTCCCAGATGTTGATAGGAGATAAAACAATGGCAATGTTACAATTGAATGTTAGATTTGTTATGACTGGTTTCTCCCTTGATGGTGATAGCATTAAGATCTCAGCTGATGATGATACTGGACAATTCCGATCCCAGGATGAAACCTGGCTTGATAGCTCATAACTTTATCAGTCAACTACCATTGTCATTAGTCACTGAATATATACATATATGGCTGCAAATGTTGTTTAACCAAAGAGTCCCAGGTCATTACACAGAATAAGAAAATAAAACAAAGCTACATAGAAGACGTTTTAGAAAAGGCTTAACATAAATCATGAAATCAAAGATTTTATAGATGCTCAGTTCCAGAGAAACAACTCTGCTATCTCAACTCCTTAATTTCTTTCTTAAAAGAATCTTTTTCAGCTCCCTTCTTGGACTGCTTAAGTGGTTTTACAATTTCTTTGTGCTGGCATGAAGCCTTTCTAATCTTATGGCCTAACCTCTCTACAGTTCTGGCAACTTGCAAGCTTCTAGACAAAATCTCACCGTTTGAAGGCGTCACAAACTAAATTCTTTTTGTGGTGGGTGAAAACTCTCTTCAGACTTGAAAATGTGATTTTTCTGTCCTAAGTCAAAGCTAAACTAGTGGCCCCTGAACTGTTTTTCTCCATCTGTCATAAATTCAGCAATATAAATATTTAAGACATTAACACCACAGGAGGCCTACTTAGCACTTGGTTAATGTGAAGGGCAAGGCTGGCAGGAGTAGGGAAACTGGATCGCTAGAGATATCGAGGCTCTGATCAAGACAAAGAAGGAGGCATATGTCAGCTATAGACAGTTGGTATCAAGTGAATCCCTTGAGGACTGTAGAGGGTGTAGGAGTACACTTAAGAGGGAAAGCAAGAGGGCAAGATAGGACATGAGATAGCTTTGGCAGATAAGGTTAAGGAGAATCCAAAGAGATTCTACATGTATATTATGGGCAAAAGAGTAACTAGGGAGAGAATAGGGCCTGTGAAAGATCAACGAGACCATCAACATGTGGAGCCATAGGAGAGATAGGTGAGATCATAAATGAATACTTCCCTTCAGTATTTACTATGGAGGAAGACATGGAAGCTGGGGAAGTCAGGGAAATAAATAGTGATGTCTCTAAAAGAATCCACGTTATAGAAGAAGAGGTGCTGGAGGTCTTAAAACGCATAAAGATAGATAAATCTCCTGGTTCTGATTAAGTGTATCCCAGGACATCGTGAGAAGTTAAGGAATAAATTACGGGGCTCCCAGCAGAGATCTTTGTATCATCGACAGCCACAGATGAGGTGCCGGATGTCTGGAGGTTGGCTAATGTTATGCCATTATTTAAGAAAGGCTGCAAGATAAAGCTAGGGAACTTCTGGAGTAGGAAATAATAAGAACTGCTGATGCTGGAGTCAGAGAATACACAGTGTGGAGCTGGAGGAACACAGCAGGCCAGGCAGCATCAGAGGAACAGGAAAGCTGACATTTTGAGTCGTGACCTCTCATCAGAAAGAAAACTTTTTTTTTTAATTCCGAAGAAGGACCCTGACCCGAAACGTCAGTTTTCCTGAACATCTGGAGTACTGTGTGCAGTTCTGGTTGCCCTGCTATAGGAGGGATATTATTTAATTGGAGAAGGTCCAGAAAAGATTTGCCAAGATCTTGCCAGGAATGGAGGGTAGGCTGGGACATTTTTCACTGGAGTGTAGAAAGTTGAGGGGTGACCCTTTATAGAGGTTTATAAAATCATGAGGGGCATAGATATAGTATGGATCTTTTCCTCCGGGTGAGGGTGTTCTAAACTAGGGGGCATGTTTTTAAGGTGAGAGAACAAAGATTTAAAAAGGACATGAGGGGCAAACTTTTTTACTCAGAGAATGGTTCATGTGTGGAATTAATCACCAAAGTGATGGATGCAGGTACTGTTACAACAGTTAAAAGACATTTGGATAAGGACATGAACTGGAAGGATTTGGAGGGATATGGGCCAAATGCAGGCAAGTGGGGCTAGTTTAGTTTGGGCACATTGTTCAGCATGGACTAGTTGGGCTGAAGGGTCTGCTTCCATGCTGTGTGACTCTGTTGTTACGGTCTGGTTACTATAGCTTGAAGTCAGTGGTGGGTAAAATGTTGGAGAGAATTCCGAGAGACAGGATCTGTATGCATTTGGAAAGGCAGGAAATGATTTGGAATGGAAAGCATGGCTTTCTGAATGGGGAATTGTCTCTCTCAAACTTGATTGAGTCTTTTGAAGAAGTGACCAAGAAGATAGATGAAGGTAGAACGGAAGACCTTTTCTACGTGGGCTTTACCATGCGGAACCTTGTTAAAGGCCTTGCTAGACTAATTGGTAAGGTTAGATCACAAGGGATCCAAGGAGAACTAGCTAATTGGGCACAAAATTGGCTTGACGGTAGTAGACGCAGAATGGTGGTAGAGGGTAGTTGTTCAGTCTGGAGGCCTGTGACCAGAGGTGTGTTACAAGGATCAGTGCTGGGTCCATTGTTGTTTTTCATCTAAAAAGACAGTTTAGATGAGAATATAGGAGGCATGGTTAGTAAGTTTGCAGATGGGTGATATAGAGGACAGTGAAGAAGGTTATTTAAGATTACAAAGATCTTGATCACCTGGGATAGTGGTCAAGGAATCGCAGTTGGCATTTCCTTTAGATAAATGTGAGATGTTACATTTTGATCAGACAAAGCAGGGCAGAACTTACACAATCAATGGTATGGCCTGGCGAGTGTTGTGGAACAGAGAGACCTAGGGGTGCAGGTACATAATTCTTTGAAAGTGGCGTCACAGGTAAATAAGGTGGTGAAGATGGCGTTTGGTCCTCTTGTCTTCATTGGCCAGACCGTTCAGTACGGAAGTTGGGATGACGTGTTATAGCAGTACAAGACTTGGGTAAAGCTACATTTGGAGTACTGCATACAATTCTGGTCACACTGCTGCAGGCAGAATATTATTAAACTGGAAAGGGTGCAAAAAACATTTACAGGGATGTTCCCAAGACTCTAGGGTTTGGGTGATAAGGAGAGGCTGGAGAGGCTGGGACTGTTTCCTCTGGAGCATAGGAGACTGAGGAATATAGAGGTTTATAGTGAGGGATATAGATAAGATGAATAGCCAAGCTCTTTTCCCCACGGTAGGGGAGTCCAAAATTAGAGGGCATAGGTTTTAAGTGAGATGGGAAGGATTTAAAAGAGACCTAAGGGGCATCTTTTTCATACAGAAGGTGGTTTGTATATCTCTTGGAACAGGCTGCCAGAGGATGTTGCAAAGGTGAGCACAATTATGACATTTAAAAGACATTTGGGCAGGTATGTGGGTAGAAAAAGTTGAGAGGGATATGGGCAAAAGGGACTGGTTCAGTTTAGGAAATGTCGGATGTATGAGTTGGGAGGCCGAAGGGTCTGTTTCTGTGCTATATGACTCTTGGCCGGATCAAATGCCTTCTTGGAAATTGTCTTTAGTTCATTGTTTTAAATAAGCTCTTTATCTCTTTTTTTTAAAAGTACCCTTTGCCGAACTGAATCTGTCTTTATATTAAAATTCCAAATTGCCAAATAATAATATATATTATCATCGCTGGGGAGGCGAAAACTTAGTGGCATTATCATTGGAGTGTTATCCAGAAACCCAGCTGGTGTTCTGGGGACCCAGGTTCGAATCCTTCCACTGCAGGTGGTGGAATTTGAATTCAACAAATATCTGGAATTAAGTGTCTAATGATGACCATGTATCCATTGTTGATTGTTGGGAAAACCTATCTGGTTCACTGATCTTCTTTAGAGAAGGAAACTGCCATTCTGGTCTACGTGTGACTCCAGACCCGCAGCAATGTAGTTGACTCTTAACTGCCCTCTGAACAATTAGGGATGGGCAGTCAATGCTGGGCTGGCCAGCGATGCCCTCACCCAATGAATGAAAATAAAGTTATACTTATTAAAGGAATATTTTGTCGAAGTTTTTCAATTTGCATTCATCAGAAGATTTGACAAACATATTCTCTCAAGGGGTAAACCAACATTACATCTGATGACAGGAGAGTGCTGATTGGTTGGTAAGCAGACTGTGATTGGTAGCGGTATTGCCATGGAGAATGTACCAGCTAATGATGATTGACAGTTGACTGCCAGGCAGGTTGATTTGATTGGTAAGGGCATTGCCCTGAAAAATGTACCAGCCAATGACTGTCACCTATTCCGTTCTTTTGAAAAAGATGCAATGCGTGATGTGTTCTTGTTGTCTACAGAGTATAAACTTAGGCTAGTCAGTTAGGCTACAGCGTTGCATGTTTACATGTAGTAGAAGCTGCATCATTTAATACACGAGGCTCCAGTCTACACAGGTTTAAAATATCTTTCTCGGTCATTGGGCAAGATGTGTTAACAAAAAATATTCTGATCCACTTGCTAGGGTAGCACTAATTCCATACAAGTGATGATGGACATCTGGAACTTGCATCCCCTCCTCCCAAACACAACTCGCCACCCCCACTTGCAAAAGACTGTGGATGCAAAATCAGTTGAAATTTTCAAGACTGAAATTGATACATTTTTTTGAGATGAGGCTATTGAGGGAGATGGAACAAGGGCAGATCGATCTTGTGTATTTGCTGCACCCAGTGTGGCCTGTTCTACATTGGAAACATAGACTGTGTGACCACTTTGCAGAACACCTCTCGTCCGTGCGCAAGCGTGACCCGACCTTCCCATAGCCAGTCATTTTATCACCATGTCCTCCACACATGCCCACTTGTCTGTCGTCGGCATGCTGCACTGCTCCAGTGAATCGCAGTGAAAACTGGAGGAAAAACATTACGTCTTCAAACTAGGCACCTTCTGGATTTAATATTAAGCTCAACATCTCAAAATCGTGAATGCACTCCTGTTCCTTCCCTTTCTTTTAGCTTTACTTATTACATTCTCTGTAACCATGTGTTCTCTCCTGATTCCATCCCAGTCGGACTGTCTGTTCTTTCCAGTTCGGCAGTTAGGTATACCATTGTTCAGCCATTCTCGCATTCCGATCACTGAATCAGCACGATCAGCATCCTTCCTCCCCCTATTCTTCCCACCACCACCACCACTATTGTATAAATGTTGCCCCCTCCACACCTCACATCAGCTCTGATGAAGAGTCATCTAGACTCAAACCTTTAGACTTCTTTCTCTTTATGGATGCTGCCTGACTCGCTACGATCTCCAGCATTTTTTGTTTTCAGGGCGGATTGATGTTTTTGTTTTAATTACAAAGTTGCTGGAAAAGCTCAGCAGGTCTGGCAGCATCTGTGGAGGAGGAAACAGAGTTAACGTTTCGGGTCCAGTGACCCTTCCCCAGAACTGATGGTGGTTGGGAAAACGTCAGTTTATATGCAGAAAATAGGGAGGTGGGTGGGGTAGGGAGTAAACGATAAGATAGAGCCCAAAGAGAGAGAGAGACAGTTGGACAGACAAAGGAGTTGCTAACTATCAGGCTGGGAGGGTGAATAGTTGTTAATGGGGACTGTTAGTCACTAACAACAGGGGGTGTGTAGTGGCAGGCTGTGGTAACAAGGCCTGGTGTGTGGGGTGGGGGGGGTGCTGGGGCATGGGAGAGTTTAGGCCCTAAAATTATTGAACTCCGTATTGAGTCCAGAGGGCTGTAGGGTCCCCAAACGGAAAATGAGGTGTTGTTCTTACAGCTTGCGTTGGGCTTCACTGGAACACTGTAGCAAGCCGGAGACAGAGATGTTGGCCAGGCAGCAGAGTGGTGCATTGATGTGGCAGGCAATAGATAGTTCAGGGTCTTTTTTGCGAGCAGAATGTAGATGGCGCTCAGCCTCTGGAGATCTAACCCTAACTTTGTCATCAAGCCTGCCGATAAGGGTGGTGCTGTTGTTGTCTGGCGTACTGACCTCTACCTTGCAGAGGTAGCACCAGCTCTCGGATACCTCCTCCTACCTTCCCCTGGACCATGGCACATCAGGCCATTGTATCCACTACGGTTACGGATCTCATTTGATCCAGTGATCTTCCCCCCCATCCGCTTCCAAGCTAATAATCCCCCAACCCTGCACAGATCGTTTCTCCCCCTGCCAAAAATCCACAAACAGGACTGTCCAGGTCGACCCATTGTTTCAGCCTGCTCATGCCGCACAGAATTCATCTCTTCCTGCCTTGACTCAGTCTTCTCCCCTGGTCCAATCCCTACCCACATACATCTATGATTCATCTGAAGCCTTACGCCGGTTTCAAAGCTTCCAGTTTACCAGCTCCAGCCACCACCTCTTTACCATGGATGGGCAATCCCTATACACGTTCATTCCCCACCAGGAGGGTCTTAGGGCTCTCTGCTTCTTCCTGGAGCAAAGACCTGAACCATCCCCACCCACCAGCACCCTCCTCCGCTTGGCTGAGCTTGTCCTCAACCTCAACAACTTCTCTTTCAACTCCCCTCATTTTCTTCCGGTAAGAGGGGTTGCCATGGGTACCCGCATGGGCCCTAGTTATGCCTGGCTGTTCGTGTGGTACGTGGAACATTCCTTGTTCCAGTCCTGTTCCGGCCCCCACCCACAACTCTTTCTCCGATACATCGATGATATCATCAGTGCGGCTTCCCTCTCTCGTCTAGAATTGGAAAACTTCATCAATTTTGTCTCCAATTTCCACCCTGCCCTCACTTTCACCTGGTCTATCTTTGACTACTCCCTTCCCTTCCTTGACATTTGTTTCCATTGCTGGGGATAGACTGGCCACTAATATCCATTACAAACCCACTGAATCCCACAGCTACCTGGACTGTACATCCTCACGCACCACTTCCTGTAAAGACTCTATCCCATTTTCTCAGTTCCTCCGTCTCTGTCGCATATGTTCAGATGAGGCCAACTTCGACAAGGGAGCCTCCGAAATGTCCACATTCTTCCTCAACCAAGGATTCCCCGGGTCCGACCCGTCTCCCGCACTTCTGCCCTCACCCCTTCTCTTCCCTCCCGCAACAGTGAAAGGGTTCCCCTTATCCTCACCTACCATCCCACCAGCATCCACATCCAGAAGATCATCAGACGCCATTTCCGCCACCTCCAGCAAGATGCCACCACCAGACGCATATTCCCCTCCCCTCCCTTGTCTGCCTTCCGCGGGACCGTTCCCTCCGGGACACCCTGGTCCACACTTCCTTCACCCCCAACACCTCCCCACAGCCCTACGGCACCTTCCCCTGTAACCGGCGAAGGTGCAACACCTGCCGCTTTACCTCGTCCCTCCCCACTATCCAAGGGCCCAAAAATACCTTCCAGGTGAAGCAACACTTCACCTGCACTTCCAAGAATCTAGTCTACTGCATTCGCTGCTCACAATGTGGTCTCCTCTACATTGGGGAAACAAAGTGTCGACTTGGCGACCGCTTCGCAGAACGTCTACGTTCTGCTCGCAAAAAAGACCCTGATCTACCTGTTGCCTGCCACATCAATGCACCACTCTGCTGCCTGGCCAACATCTCTGTCTCCGGCTTGCTACAGTGTTCCAGTGAAGCCCAACGCAAGCTGGAGGAACAACGCCTCATTTTCCGTTTGGGGACCCTACAGCCCTCCGGACTCGATATTGAGTTCAATAATTTTAGGGCCTAAATTCTCCCATGCCCCACACACCAGGCCTTGTTACCACATAGCCTGCCACTACACACCTCCTGTTGTTAGTGACTAACAGTCCCCATTAACAACTATTCACCCTCCCAGCCTGATAGTTAGCAACTCCTTTGTCTGTCCAACTGTCTCTCTCTCTCTCTTTGGGCTCTGTCTTATCGTTTACTCCCTACCCCACCCACTTCCCTATTTTCTGCATATAAACTGACATTTTCCTAACCACCATCAGTTCTGAGGAAGGGTCACCGGACCCGAAACGTTAACTCTGTTTCCTCCTCCACAGATGCTGCCAGACCTGCTGAGCTTTTCCAGCAACTTTGTTTTTGTTCCTGATTTGCAGCATCCGCAGTTCTTTTGGTTTTTGTTCAGATTGATGGAGTTGTTGCACTGGTCAGCCATTATGTGAGTTTCAAGTGAATGAATAGCAAAAACTCCTTTGTATGCTTTTGACTCTTTGAAAGCATGCCAGGCAAATAGAGTTTATATGTAAATGTTACAGTTTTCAGTTTTGGTTTTTAGTGCTTTACAAAAAATTACAAAAATGAATAACTTATTCCTCATTTTCAGGAAATTGGGATTTCTTCCCGAGGAAAGCAGTCTAAATACCATTTATACATGTAGAAAGCTGCAAAAGGAGATAGACTGTGTGTTTAATGTTTGAAATTGTTTTTGTGGCAGATACCTACAAAACTGAAGGAAGCTTTAAAAACAGCAAAAGAATGTATGGAGAGCAAGCTAAATGAAGAACAAAAAGCTGTGAGTTGAGCAGGCCCTTACTTTTGAATGAAACAACATGAGCTACGTGTTCTAATCTGTAACATGTCTAGAAATTAAGATTATGCCATTCTGCCAGAGTAAATATCACTTCAGAATTAAAGTGCACGTCTGCTTTGGAACATGTTGAATGTTATTCTTCATATAAGAAAATATAGAAATGTTTTAGTTCTGTCTGCATTCAGTCTGCTATTTTCAGCTTTTTTTGGCTGTGGTTAACATGTTAACAGTGCTCGGCTTTTTCCTGAGTAGCATGTGACTAGGTCAGTAGTCTATTGCATATTTAGACTGTAAGTAACACCAGGGTTTTCTTTCCGAGGCAGTCCATGTGCTAAGGTGTGTCACCTAACTAAAACTTCAAGTAGCATATCAGATAATTTTCCCAATTTAGATAATCTGATATTTGTATCATGCTGTTTGTGACAACCTCATGAATATTTGATTCTATGATCCAAATCTGAAGTGAAATCAAAACCAGCATTCCTTTTATTTTAAACAACTCTGGTGTGTGATCAGATTGCAAACTATTCCTGATTATACTTGATGCTTCAGTGCAGGTTTGGCTGTAAATTACAGCTACAGCATAGAGGATTTCTGTGGTATATTGAAATTTCGCATTTGTTTTAAAAATTTTTTTAGATGTCAATTTTTTTAACACCCATTTAGTCTGCAGTAAGTGAAAGACTTTTGTAGACTAATATTATAAACTAATGTGGCAAAACTATATGTGGAAGGTGCTCGGATCATGAAGGAGATAAAAAACAGTTCAGGCTCCTAGTCTTGAATGTTTGAATGCCATTGGAAAGTGCATGTTGGCGAGTTAAAGGTAGGGTTAGAGATAGTAGGAACTGCAGATGCTGGGGAATCTGAGATAACAAGGTGTAGAGCTAGATGAACACAGCAGGCCAAGCAGGTAGGGTTAGGCTTGTTTCACCATAATTGAAAAGCCTGTCATCTTTCTTTATCTGAAGTCATACAAAACCAAGTGATTTGCTAGCAACCATAACACAGCAAATTAGCGAGTGTCACTGTCCGACATGAGAGGAGAAGAAGAGATCGAATAAGGAAGGAGAAGTCAGGCTTCTATTTTCTGGATTGTAAATACTAATGTATGTTTTAAATAATAAATGTTTTGTCTGTGTGTGAACAAATGTTAACCATCCACGTCGCTGCTTAGGGTTTCTGGTGGCACACTGGTCCCGTTCCTACCTTTATGGACCAGAAGGTTCATATTCAAGTCCCACCTGCTGCATAGCTGTGTCATAGCATGTCTGAGCAGGTTGACTGACAAGAAAGCCACCTGATATTTTCTTTAAATAAAGAGTGGGCCTTCTGTTGAGAGGCCTGATGCATTTTCAGGGCTGAGTCTTGCATGTTTAAACGAGATGCACTGCTGCTGATTTCTAGGTCTGATTCTGCACAATTGTAGGCATTTCATAAGCTGACCCAATCAGCAGGAAGGAGAGTCTGGTTGTGGATTACAGAGGACCATATTGATCTTGTGGATCTTGGAGGAGTACTTCTCCAGTGCCCAATAAAATAACTTTAGACTAGCCGCCTTATAGCTTCTTTCTCTTCACCAAGTTTTCTGGATTAAAGAATTTATGGCAGATGCCTGTGTAATGGTTCACGTAGCTCCCTCAGGATCATATTTGTGTTAGAGGACCCTGATTTGCATAGGTTAATGAGGACTCTACCTGATTTAGATAAAGCAGGGATAACCTGTCAGAAGGCCCAAAATGGTCTTAGACTAGAAGTGAGTTGGTACGTTGGCCACATACATTTCAAATCCCCCGCTACCCTGTGAAAGCAGGGCAGAAATCTTTCCACTGGTAAACAAAAAGTCAAGCATATCAGCCCAGATTGGTAGGTTAGTTAGAATACACCTTGTAAATTTTCTAATGCTGCCAGAAATCATCATTTCAATTTGTTTCTTTTCCGAAAGATTCATCGGCATAAGAGGCTCACACGGGCACAATCTCATCATGGATCAGAGGAAGAGAAGAAGAGGAGGAAGACTTTGGCAAGGAAGGTAAATTAACTTTAAAAAGATTTTATAACCTATTCTTATCACTTAATTTATTCAAGTGTTATTAGCACAAATGCTAATGGTTGCAGTGAAATGGTTGCATGTGCAGATGGTGATGGTGACATCAGTAACAGGCGACAGATATCCCTAAGTCAGAATGAATCTGCGTTTAATGCCACTACGTTCCCTGCATCATCATGTGATACCAGTTGGGCATGTGCAGGTGGACAAAGTTCGGGATAGTTTGGGGGGAATGGGGAGAGTGACAGAAAAGATCACATAGTAATGCAACTGTTCGACCAGGCGGTTTCCTCGTCTTAGGAGAGAGAGATAGTGGCTGCAGGCTGAATTTGGATTTGGGCATTGGGGAAGTAACTCTGGGAGCATGAATGCTCCTTGGCCTGGGACTCAGCAGGCACCACTCTACCAGACACCAGAGCTGGCTAATTAGACTGTCCTTTTGATTGGAAGGGAGGTGCTTCTGCACTTAACAATGATATAGCATTCTTAGATGGCATTTCTGTGAAACACCACCTTTATTAAACAATCAGCATCATTCAAACTGAACAGCTTCCTAAGAGATGTACTAGAAAGTAATGCAATGATAGGATGCCATTCTTTAGTAAAGACGATATTTAATTTTGTTTGTATAATTTTTAAATTAATATTCAGTTTTAGTCCAAATAACTCTATAAAACTGTAGCTTTGTTTCTTAAATAATAAAACTCTTCTGTTCTTTCATTGTAGCAAGCCAAGGTAACACAAATTGATTCAATAGAGGTCTAGTTACATTATTTTACTTGTCCTTTAGCTTTTCTGAATTAATTTGCAGCTATCTATATTTTATATTTTTATCTGCTTTACTGCATGTTCATTTTTAATGAGCATTGCACGATACAGTGAAGTTTGCTGTTTCTCTGATTGCATGACGAAATATGGTATAGTTGTATTTCATAGGTGCTTCTCAGTCTCTTAAAATAAAATATGCTTTTTTTCTTATGAGCAGAAATCAAAGCAGTCTGTAACTGAAAATGAAGCAGATATCTCAACTAAAAGCAGCAACTCAAACAATATAAACTCTGGTATGTTTTAAATTTGAAAATACATCTAGCAATTGATTCAAGTTCAGTAAAGAAAGATCTCTGTTCTGAAGTTATTTTCAATAGTTAAAGCTTCTGGGTCACTCTTCAATAAATTCTTAGGAAAACTTTCAAATGGAGCTACTGAATATACTGGTTTCAATTAAATGCCAAAGCTTTGTACAGAGCAACTTATTCTTAATAGATAATGCCTACACTAACCTAACTGAAGATTGTTGTAAAAGCAGGTAAGCATACAGTGTAGGGGACTGGGGACAGAGTACCGAAACAGATGGGGAGGTTTATGGCAGGCAGAAAACTGAGAAGGAATAAATGGGTTTTTTTTCCTGAGAGGCAGCCAGTGACTAATGGGGTGGTGCAAGGATCAGTGCTTGTACCCTAGCTATTCACAATTCATATTAGTAATTTAGATGAGGAAACTAAATGTAATATCTCTAAGTTTGCAGGTGGCACAAAGCAGGGTGGGAGGGTGAACTGGGAAGGATGCAGAGATGCTTCAATGTGAATTGGACAAGTTGAGTGAGTAGGCAAATGTATGGTAGACAAAGTATAATGTAGATAAACGTGAGGTTATCCACTTAGCAAAAACAGGAAGGCAGATTATTATCGGAATGGCACCAGTTGCCGAAGGTGTAGGTGCAGCTTGTGAAGGCAAATGGTATATTGACCTTCATAGTGAGAGGATTCGAGTACAGGTAGTTCTCCTATAATGTGATAGTTGTGTTCTTGCGTGAGCTCGCGCTATGGAAAATTGTGTATACAGAAATTGCTATAGAAAATCACTATACCTGTATAGCAGAAAGTTTGCGTTATCCAAACAGCATCCTCTGTTTATCGATCACGTCACAGCCAATTTGCGTTAATGAAACATGCGTTATAACAGAACCACCTGTATAGGAGCAAAGATGTCTTGCTCCAATTGATCTGGAAATATATCTCAGTTCCATCAATGTTGTGGGTCAAAATCCTGGAATTCTCTCCCGAACTGCATTATGGGTCTACCACAGCACATGTACTGCAGCGATTCAAGAAAGCACTTTCTCGAGGGCAAAACGGGACAGCAAAAAAGGCTGGGCCAGCCAGTGACGCCCATGTCCCACGAGTGAATAAGGAAAAAAATGGTACAGGGCCTTGTTGAGACCACACCTGGAATATTGTGTGCTATTTTGGTCATCCCCTCTGGGGAAGGATATTCTGGCCAAGGAGGAAGTGCAGTGAAGGTCTACCTGACTGATTCTTGTGTTGGCAGGCCTGACATATGAAGAGTGACTGGATCAGTTAGGACTATATTCATTGGAATTTAGATAAGTGAAGGAGGATCTCCTAGAAACATTCAAAATTCTAAAAGGACTAGACAGGGTAAATGCAGGTGCAGTGTTCCCAATGACTTCGCAACCAATGACCATAGTTTGAGGCCATTTAGGACGGAGATGAAAAGAAAATTCTTCACCCAGAGCCTGTGGAATTTTCTGCCACAAAAAGCAATTGAGGCTAAAACATTGAATGTTTTCAAGGAGTTGGAAATAGTTCTTGGGATTAAACGGATAAAATGGTATGGGAAGAAAGTGGATACAGGGTAGTGAGTTGGATGATCAGCCATAATTGTATTGAATAATGGAGCAGGCTCAGTGGGCCGAATCGCCTACTCCTTCATTTGCCAGTTTGTCGTGTAAGTAGTAGCAAGGTTTAATTCAGTAAAATTTAATGAAGTATTTTAATGCTTTATGAATTTAAAGAAAGTGAGGGGGAGGTGAGGAGAAAAGACCTGCATTTCTGTAGTGCCTTGGTGTTCAGAATGTGTTTCAGAAAATTGAGTATTTGTGAAGTGTAATCACTGTCGTATGCCCCCATTTGGGCAGAAAAAATTCCACAAACAGAAATCTGATGATGACTAGCTAATTAATGTTTATGAGGTTGACTGTGTGACAAAGTGATAATTCCTCTGCTCTTCAAAATAGTTCTGAGGAGCCTTTTGTGTCTACCTGAGAGACCTGGGGCTTTGTTTTAACGTCTAATCTCAAAGATGGCATCTTCTGAAGGTTGTTCATACATTTTTCTTCATTGCACCTTTTAAAAATAATTAATTTTAAGGGAACTGTAGAATCATAGAATCCCTGTAGTGCAAATAGAGGCTATTCGGCCTGTCCAGTCTGCACCGACCCTCTGAAGAGCCCTCTCCCAGTCCCAGCCCCCTTCCTATCCCTGTAACCCCGCATTTCCCATGGCTAATCTACCTAACTCGCGCAGCTTTGGACTGTGGGAGGAATTCAGCAGTAGTGGAAACTCACGCAGACATGGGGAGAATGTGCACCTCCGCACACAATCACCCAGGACTGGAATTGAACCCGGGTCCCTGGCACTGTGAAGCAGAAGTGCTAACCGCAGTGCCACCCTTTAAAAAACTAAAAGTACTTGATCTTAAAACTGTGTAAATTTAGTTTTTATTGAAAGTCTATAATTTTGCGTATTTGCACAAAAGCTATGATCAATAACCATATTCTGATAGACAAAGGGTCAAGAAAAATGAAGAAAACACACTTCTGCTGTTAATCCTTATTTTTGCAGATTACATATTGCCCAGAAGTTACTGTGTAGCATGCGGTAGCATATGAAGGTTGTATGATGCTGATCTCGAGGAAGTCCTCTGATGACACTATTAAGCAAGCATCATCAATTGAATAAAGCTTTTGTTCTATTTGCTGTTGGGAATGATACAAACCTTTTAGTAGGACTTTTTCATCATCAAGCCAAAACAATTCTGTGGTTCCATGGATTTTATAAGCATCAGTCAATTTGGGATCGAGTATTTCACCTGAATAAGTTGTACAGAATCCAGCCCAGTCAATGCAGTAAACACGATACAAATCAAATACAAAGGAAACTTCGTAGAAACCGAAACGTCAAGTTTTCCTGCTCCTATGATGCTGCTTGACCTGCTGTGTTCATCCAGCCCCATGCTTGTTATCTTAGTAGAAAATAGTGTTTTACCCCCAGACATATTCGAGCATTTTTTTTGCTTTGTAGCATTGTAAAACCTGGGAAGGGATGCTTATGAAATTTAAGGAAACTTTGGGCTGATGATCACTTTGGTTGTTCCTTCAGCATTTTGTAAAAATATTTTAGATCCAAACATTTTTTTGTTTATTCAACACTGACAAATTTTGTGTATTCATTCCTTTTCGACTATAATTTTTCCTTCAGGCTCTGGTGCTAGTTCTCCTTTAACATCACCATCTTCTCCTACTCCTCCTACAACTGGTAGGTAAAAGTATTTCTTAGCATAAAAATGAAATGTATAATTGTGTTATTAACAATGACCTATTTTAGGATGACTTTGTTAGCAAATTACAAATTTATTCTTAAGAGTCCAAGTTCAGAATCATCAATTCATCTAAGGGTATCATGACTATAGGCATTAAAATGTTTTTTCACGGTCGGTTTCCCCTTATCAAATTATTGTAGTTGTTGCCCACCTAGGGCTTATGTAAACATATTAACTAAATTAATTTTAATTTTGTGCAAATAACTGAGTAATCATTTCACATAGGGTGTTGCCTAAATGAAATGAGTTGTCAGAAAAAGTGGTGGATGCAGCTACAATTACAATATTTAAAAGACATTTTGAACAGGGACATGAACAGAAAGGGTTTAGAGGGGTATGGGCCAAATGCAGGCAAATAGGACCAGTTCAATTTGGGAAACCTGTTCGGCATGAATGAGTTGAACTGAGGGGTCTGTTTTGATGCTGTATGACTCTGTAATTGAAACAACATATTTCAGATGTTCAGTATTGGCATTAATAAAAAAGAAAGGGGGTTGTTTTTTGATGTTTGCTTTCAGAAGTAACTAGGAGGCAACAGCTAATTTACATTATCTTATGGAATGCACGAAGTCCAAGTAGTGGACTTAAGCACTGAGCAGCATTTATAGGAAGGTCAGCCATAAGGCTGTTGTGGTGCAGTGGTAGTTTCCCTACCTCTTAGCCAGGATGCCCGATTCAAGTCTCACCTATTCCAGAGTAATACATCCCTGAACAGGTTGATGAGAGAATATCTAGGACGGCTAGCCGTTGATATTAAGGATTTGGGTTCTGGTGCTTAAAGAACAAAGAACAATACAGCACCGGAAACAGGCCGTTTGGCTCTCCAAGCCTGCTCTGACCCATTTTGCCCTTCCATGTTAGAACTGTCTTCACTTACAGGATCCATATCCCTCTACTCCTTTCCTATTCATGTATTTGTCCAGGTGCTTCTTGAATGCTGTTACTGTGTTTGCTTCCACGATCACCTCCAGGTACTCCCCATTCATTGTGTGAAAACCTTGCCTCGCACATCTCTTTTAAACTCTCTTTTTCCCCCCCCCTCCCCCGCCATCCTTTTGTCACCTTGAACTTGTGTCCCCTAGTAAATGACCCCTTCACCCTGGAGAAAATGCCTCTTACTTTCTACTCTCTACCATTCAGTCTTATAAATTGTTGTCAGGTTGCCCCTCAACCTCCTGCATTCCAGTGAAAAGAAACCCAGTTTATCCAACCTTTCTTCATAGCTAAAATCCCCCATTCCAGGCAACATCCTGGTTAAACCTTTTCTGTACCATCTCCAAAGCATCCACATCCTTCTGGTAGTGCGGTGACCAGAACTGTATGTAATATTCCAAGTGTGGCCTAACTAAAATTCAATAAAGCTGCAGCATAACATGTCTATCCTTATGCTCAGTGCCCCTATGAATGAAGGTAAGCATGCCATATGCCTTTGTTACTACTTATCTACCTGCGCTGCCACCTTCCGTGATCTGTGGACCTGCGTATCGATACTCCTAACGGTTCTGCCATTCACTGCATAATTTCCACCTGTACTTCACCTTCCAAAATGCATCACCTCACATTTGTTCGGATTAAATGCCATCTGCCATTTTTCTGCCCATGCCTCAACTGATCTATATCCTGCCTTATCCTCTGACAATCCTCCTCACTATCCGCAACTCCTCCAATCTTTGTATTGTCCGCACACTTACTAACTGGACCAGCTATATTTTCCTCCAAATCATTTATGTAGATCACAAACAGCAGAGGTCCCAGCACTGATCTCTGTGGAGCATCACTAGTCATAGCCCTCCATTCTGAAAAGCATCCTTCCACTAATACCCTCTGTTTCCTGTGACTAAGCCAGTTCTGTATCCATTTTGCCAGCTCACCCCTAATACCATGTGACTTCACCTTTTGTACCAGTCTGCCATGAGGGACCTAGTCAACGGCTTTACTGAAGTCCATGTAGACAACTTCAACCGCTTTTCACTCATCAATCATTTTTTTTGTCATCTCCTCAAAAAACTCGATCAAGTTAGTGAGACATGACCTCCCCTGCTCAAAACCATGCTGTCTATCGCTAATAAGTCCATTTGCTTCTACATGTGTACAGACCTTGTCCTTGAGAATCTTTTCCAATAATTTCTCTACCACTGACGTGAGGCTGACAGGCCTGTAATTTCCTGGATTAGCCCTGCTGCCTTCCTTAAACAATGGGACAACATTGACTATTTTCCCGTGCTCTTGGACCTCACCTGTGGTCAAACAGGATACAAAGATGTCTATCAACGCTTCAGCAATTTTGTTCTTTTGCCTGCCTCAATATTCTGAGGGCTATATTCTGATAGCTCCGACCAGGACCCAGGGACTTATCCATCATAATACCTTTTAAGCCACATAACACCTCTTCCTTTCTAATAGTAACTTTGCTTAGAAATTCGACACTCCCTTCCCTGAGATCATCCTCCATTAAATCCTTCTCTACGGTCAATACCGATGCAAAGTATTCATTTAAGACCTCAGCTACCTCTTCTGGCTCCACGCATAGATTCCCTCCTTTTGTCCTTGAGTGGGCCGACCCCTTCCCTGCCTCCCCTCTTTCTTTATGTAAAGAACCTTGGGATTCTCCTTAATCCTGTTTGCTAATGACTTTTCGTGACTCCTTTTAGCCCTTCTAATTTCTTAAGTTTTTTTCCCTACTGTCCTCATATACTTAAAGGGCTTTGTCAGTTCCCATCCTCCTAGTCCTTACGTATGCCTCCTTTTTCTTTTTAACCAAGGTCATAACATTCCTGGTCATCCAAGGTTCACGTAACTTGCTATACCTATCCTTCATTCTCGCAAGAACATGCCGCTCCTGAACTCCTATCAACTGCCGTTTGAAATACTCTCACATGTCCAATGTGGATTTACCCTCCAATCAACATTCTCCAGTTCCTGCCAAATATTGTTGTAGTTTGCCTTCCCCCAACTTAACACCTTCACCCAAGGACTGCTGTCATCCCTATCCGTAAGTAATTTAAAACTCACGGTATTATGGTCACTACTCCCGAAATGCGCCCGCGCTGAAACTTCACTCATCTGGCTGGGCTCAGTTCCCAAACCAGGTCCCATATAACCCCTTCCCTGGTTGGACTGTTCACATATTGTGTCAAAAAACCCTCCTGAATGGTTCTTACTAATTCGGCCCCATCCAAGCCTCCAGCACATAGTGAGTCCCAGTCAATACAGGAGAAGTTAAAATCACCCACCACAACAACCCTGCTGTTTTTACATCTTTCCTAAATCTGCCTACATATTCTCTCCTCTATCTCCTGCTGGCTGTTGGGAGGCTTGTAGTATACCCCCAGCATTGTGATTTCACCTTTCCTATTCCTGAGTTCTACCCATACTGCCTCACTGCACGAGTCCTCTGATGTATCCTCCCTCAGTACAGCTGTGTGATACTCCTTTACCCGTAATGCAACTCCCACACCCCTTTTACATCCCTTTCTATCACACCTGAAACATCTAAATCCTGGAACATTCAGCTGCCAGTCCTGTCTCTGTTCCAGCTAAGATTCCGTAATCGCGATAATGCCATAGTTCCAAGTACTAACCAACACTCTTGAGTTCATCTACGTTGCCAGTTATATAGAATCCCTACAGTGTGAAAACAGGCCATTTGGCCCAACAAGTCTACACCGCCCCTCTGAAGAGCATCCACCCAGACCCATTCCCCTACATTTCCCATGTCTAACCCACCTAACCTAAATATCCCTGGGCACTATGGGCAATTTAGCACAGCGAGTCCACCTACCCTGCACATCTTTGGGCTGTGGGAGGAGACCAGAACACCCAGAGGAAAACCACGCAGACACGGGGCGAGTGTGCAGACTTCTACACAGACAGTCGCCCGAGGCTGGAATCGGGTCCCTGGCGCTGTGGGGCAGCAGTGCTAACCGCTGAGCAACCATGCTGCGTTGAAACACATGCATTTCAGACCATGACCCCAGCTCTTTTCAACCGTATTTCCCTGCTCATTCTGTGTGCTGGTGCTCATTCGTTTCTCTTTATCTCGCTTTGTTTCTTGTCTTTATGTGACATACGGTTTTATTCAGGATTAATTAGTTTTGCATTTAAATTGATACAGTATAAATTTGCAAGGATAAAAATGGCTTAAAGTCCTAGATTAGGAGGCCTATGCTTAAACTTGTTTTACATTACTTTTAGTTTAGAATGTTTGAAGAGTGATCTAATTGAGGTGTTTAAAATTATCATGATATTCAATAGTGAGAAACGACTTCCTCTGGTGAAATCAGTAAGCGTTTGCTTGAGCAAGGGGAGTTAAAATTTGGAACCTATCCCTGAAGGGTTGGACTGCTGGGTAAATTTAAATTTTCAGGGCTGAGATTGAATAACTTGTTGGTGGGGGCATGAAGAAATATATGATGAAGATGGACAAATGGTGAAAAAATATAGATTAGCCACAATCTAACTGGCTCAATGTGTTTGTAAGGCTACGTAGACTCCTTGTTTTCCTATATTTGGAGGGAAAGGAAAATCTTTTGAACAGGTCTGAACTCAGCACTGTATTCTCATTGGTGAATTTAGGGTATATCTATCAATTAACAATTTGAATTCTGCCATATTCAAACGCACACCTACTTTGCAGATAGTTTTCGGTACTTTCAACTTAGTGAAATAGCATAATTCTGAAGAAGAATCACTTGATCTGAAACATTATTTGCTTTCTGTTCATAGGTGCTGCCAGACCTCCTGAGTTTCTCCAGCATTTCTGTTCTAATTTCTAATTAAGAGGTCTGTTGTCAAGTTTTTTTTTTAAAGTAGAGCTGTTCAGTTGTAGAAACACTTTGCAATTAAAAAGTATCAAATTATGATACATGAAGGAAAGTCTAATACTTTTGTGCGGCTCTTTGGGAAACACAAAACAGCAATTTCAACATCTGTCAATGAATTAACTTGTTTCAAACTGAGGTAGTGATTTCATTTATTACTACATGTATTAGTATGAATGTATTAGTAAATAGCAAATGAAGGTTCTTATGATTATTCTTTCACAGATGGCATTGCTGGCAAAGCCAGCATTTCTTGCCCATTTCTAAGTGCTCTTGAAATATTGGTATTGAACCACCACCTTGAACTGTTGCAGTTAATGTAATATTTATGTAGCCCTAGTACTGCTAGGATGCTCCAGAATTTTGACCCCGTAATAGGGAGGGGTAAAGAAACAGCAACATAGTTCCAAATGAAGACTGTTTGTGAGTTGCGGACAATGGTGTTCCTATGCATTTGTACAACAAAGGTTGTGCTTTTGAGACATGGTGTCAAAGGAGCCTTCGTGAGTTGCTGTAATGCATCTTGCATGTGGTATGTATTGGTGCCACTCTGCATTGGTGATGGAGGGAATGACTATTGAAAGTGGTAGATTGGGTGCCGGTCAAGTGGGTTGCCATGTCCCGAATACCATCAGGCTTCCTGAGTGTTGTTGGCGCTGCACTAATGCCAGGCAAGTTGTTTTTTTTTTTTTATATTGTTTGGCTGGTCCAGTTCATTTATGGTCACTTTATGTTGCTAGATTGACTATTACACCAGGTAATCACTCCTTGACTGCAGTAGACACCACTATTACGTCAGACCTATGTTCTTACAAAAGGAACACAAAAGCTATGGCTTTTACCTTACAGCATTTTGCATTTCCTCCCATCTCTAGAAACTTTATGCTATGTACACAGACGTTATGCAAAGGTAACAAATAGTCACTGAGTTAGTTGTGGCAACGTTTGACTTTTAGACATAGCATTTCAACATGACATTTGGAAACAGAGTACAAATTCTCCAAGTCATTTCTACAGGTCAATTTTGATACAATTGTGCCTAATCAAATTTACTTGATAGGCCATCATGTTATGTACAACAAAACAAAAATCACCTTTGGCTTTGACCTTTGAACTTTAAAATTAATTATAACTAGTTAATTGATAGCAATCCTGTGCCATTCCAGTGACAGGCGCTTAAGTAACTGCTGTTGTAATTGTTGGACTGACAGAGATATATAGGAAAATATCTTTAATGAAGCTCAACAAAAACTTCTCTAAATTCTCTTTTCTTTCAGATCCTTAAACATGTTGCACCTCCCAAATCTCTGTTCATTTTCCCTCATTATATTTCAATTTCTTTTCTGCTACTAGATTGAAATGGCCCTAATCAAACTCACCAATGATATAGTGTGATTGTGGTACTTTGCAGCCTGGTCCTTTGGCTCTTCTCCACAATCCTACTCAGTTGATCGGTGTTTACTTGGTTGCGCACTCATTTTCCAGTTTTGATTGAATATTTTCAGGAATGGCTGCTCATCTCACTTCCAATTACCATTTTGTGGTTTTCAAATGATCTAACTTTGGACCATTCTCTTCCTTCTTGGCATTCTACCTTCAATTATGACATCTGTAGATTGGTCAGCTTCCACATATGCGCAATTTTCTTTTTCCAACATCTCTCTCAATCTCTCCATTGCCTCTCTACTGTCAGGTTTGTGAACAGTAAGACAATCCTTCAGCTCTGCCACAAAACATGTATCTTTGCTCGTGAGTCCTCCAACTTCCCAGGGACTTTCGAAGCTAATGTTTCACAATCTCAGTATTCTATTCAGCTTTGCACACGTGCTTCCCTTTCCACTAAAATCTACATTTTGGACTCAGCTTTTTCATGCTCCCCCTTCTGTTTTGGCATCCAGTTTTGTGTTTGCACGTTCTTGAAGAACCTTGGGATTATTTTTGCACCTGAAAGGTCCCGTTTAATTTTAGTTGTTGAGAATAGCCATAGATAGACTTACCTGGTTTATCATCTGTCTGGTTTATGAGAGCTTTAATAAGGTAATGTGTTGTGTGTAAAAGGCTGTGAAGTCACGTACTGGTCCTTCTGCTTCACAAAGCACAGATCTACCATGTTACCGAGTATATTCTGAAAACACAATTCATCAGTTAATTTTCTTCTTTAGAGATATTCTGTTATTGTTCACTGAAAGATTTAAGTTACCTATAAATGAAATGTTTATGCTGCATGCCATTCAGGAATGCAAGGTCATTCTTAATGTTTTGCTTCTGTACTCAAACCACTAAATTTAATGGTCACACTCTCATATTATTAGTGTTCAGGTATTTGTCTGGTCCTTTAGAGTTTTATGAACTTTCAAAGTCATGCTGAAATCACTTTTAATTGTGTAGTCGGATTATACAGTTGCATTTTCTGTCCGAGATAAAAGGTACTGCAGATGCTGGAGAATGCGAGATAACAAGCGTGGGGCTGGATGAACACAGCAGGTCAAGCAGCATCATAGGAGCAGGAAAACTTGACGTTTCGGGCCTAGACCCTTCATCTGATGAAGGGTCTAGGC
>JAHRHZ010000069.1:27568621-27638688 GCA_024137785.1 Ginglymostoma cirratum | reverse complement strand
GGCCTAGACCCTTCATCTGATGAAGGGTCTAGGCCCGAAACGTCAAGTTTTCCTGCTCCTATGATGCTGCTTGACCTGCTGTGTTCATCCAGCCCCACGCTTGTTATCTTGCATTTTCTGTCCGTTGTTTTTAATGGCAAAAGATTTGGTTTTCTGTAATCCTTCAGCAAACTTACAACTTCCGAAAATCTGACTGCAACAATTTCTAAACAATGCTTTGCTTCCTTTTTCTCTGTGTTCTAATTACTTTTCCTTTCTACTGGTTATTTCATCACCAACTTGCCAGGAACCTCTGCATGCAGTATTTAAAAATAAGAATCCTACAAGTGTTCTATAATCTACCATTTAACTTATTTTCCTTGAGTTGTAGTAGTTCATTTTTAGGAAATGTTCTGTGCATTGGTTTCTGCAACTTAATCATATTTTATATTTATTATTTGCTATATAAATGGAATATGGTTTGATTCTAGTTAGTTGACTTCGTGTCAACCATTCATTTTGTTTCAGTTAATGTATTTTAATCTGAGTGCTTTGTTTTGAGATCCTCTCAAAACAGTATCCAATATCTCAGACTTTCTGGAAGAAACATGATTAAGCCTCAGATGGTCTTAACATTTCTGTTATTCAGTTGATTTTGCAAGGGAGTTTTCCTTTTGTGAAATATAGATGGAGTATCATAGCACACAGATCCCGCAGGCATTAGAGCTGGGGAAGCGGTTTTGTTAAACCAGGAAGGGAGGATATTCTTGGGTGTTAATTTTGAAGCTCTCGAGCTGGGGTTGTGGCAGTGCTGTGGAGAACTGTGGCTAGGTGTTATTTGTGAGAACTTCTGCTGTTTGGTTTAGAATGTACATGTTTTGTTTGTCCCTTTTTTTTTTTCTCCTGTTTTTCTTCATTTTGTTCTTGAAGGCAACATTAGTTCCTGCGATTAAAAACAAAATGCTGGCAATACTCAGCAGAGTAAACAGTATTTTCGGAGAAGAAATAATGTTTCTGGTTAACAGACATTTCCAGAATGAAAGGTTATCAACCTCAAACATTAACTCTGCCTCACTAGGCAGATGTTGCTTGACTCAGAGTATGTTTAAAATTCATTCATGGTGTTGTAGTCATTGCTGGTTGTGCTGGCATTTATTGCCAATCCCTAGTTACTCTTTACATGGTGATGGTGAGCTGATTTCTTAACTGCTGCAGTCCAATATCCAGTATTTTCAGTTTTTATTTCTGATTTCCACCATCCATCGTACTTTGCGTTTGTGTTAAATTCTGCCTTTGAGAACTTGATACGTTTATGTAAAGTGTGATAAGAAGACATTCAAAAACATTCAAATTTGTATGGCACTTGGTGTAATAAGGAATATTTTATCTCTAATTTTTCTATGGTTATTGTTCATCTGTCTGAAAGTCATTGTTGTATTTTGTATATTGTCCAGAATGCCTTTTTCTTGGTAATGACTTGTTGCTTCTTTCTTTCTATGCTGTCTTTGCTGTAGAGCACACACCATTTTGAGCCTGACTTTGGGGTAATGTAGACCACCCTAAAACTTAAGGCTACAGAAAGAGGTCACAGTCATCAAGGTGAATCAGTTTGCTGTTAACAATTGCAATCATTCTTGGTTGGGAGAACAGTGGAGATGAAATCTTTTTGGACCAGATAATTTATATAATTGAACTCTTGGCTCCAAGATTCTTTATATGTCTGCTTTATTTTCTTTGTTTTTCCTCCCTTTTTCTCAAGTAACAATTCTTTCTTTGAGCTTATACTGTGCATACTGTACTAACAACAATATCTGCAATAAACCAAGCATGCTGGAGAAACTCAGCAGGTCTGGCAGCATCTGTGGAGAGAGAAGCAGAATGAACTTTTCAAGTCCGTTATGAGTCTTTTGTTCTCAAGAAGTCATACCAGACTTGAAACATTTAACTCTGTTTCTGTCTCCACAGATGCTGCCAGACCCAAGTTTCTCTAAATGTTTCGGTTTCAGATTTTCAACATCTGCAGCATTCTGCCTTTGTTCAAAAATCTTGAGGTAGGTGGCTTTAATACCAAACAGTCCCAGAGTGCAATGGATGTGTAAGGAAAAAATGGATTCCTTACCCAAAATGCCTTAGAGGGTTTACGAGAAGAGCAATGGATTGTGTTTACGGAAGGAATTTCGTGATGTCTCAGTATTTGAACTCACAACCACAATAGTGTGGTTAGACACACAAGAAGCATGAATCAAAGAAAATGTTTTGAAGGGTTTGCAGGCTGGAGGTAATCATAGTAATAAGCTGTGAGGTTATTGAAAGATTTAAACACAGTGGTCCCTTAACTGATTTCCTACATTTTTGACATTTTTAATCAATCAGAAACAGAAAGGAACAAACAGGACTTGATGTAGAGAAAGTTGCATGTTGCCAAAATTTGGATGAGTTATAGTTTAGAGACTAGAGGATTAAAATGTGACCCGAAAAACATTAGATTAATTGATTTTGAAGGTATCAAAGAGATGAATGAGTGTTTCAGCAATGAGTGGAGGGATGATCACAGTCTGAAAGTACTACAGAATTAGAAATAGCTAATGGTTAGAGAGTCAGCCTGAGGTTGACCTCCAAGAAGTATCTATCATGATTTTGGTTAGGGCTGGTTTGATGCTATGACAAGACACAGCTGTTTGCAGGTCTTCACACAGAAGCTTCAGCCCAGCCGCGGTGGTGGCAAGGATTTGAGAGAAAAGGAAAGGTGGCAATTCTTAGTTACAAGAATGGAGGGATGGAGAGTTTATGTTTTAAGGGGATGAGTGATGACATCAGTTTTAAAAGTATCACGGCCTGAGTAAAATTACTAATAAGAGGTACCGTTAGCATGGTGCGTGGAAACAAAGCTGAAGTTTCAAGAGTAATTGGTAGAGTTAAGTCCCATGCATAATGTTTGAGAGGGCGTGTGTGAGTAAAAATGGAGAGATAGTATTCATCACTAAGTTGGGTGGTTTGAAGAAGGTTGGCTTGTGAGTAAGTAAAAGAAAGCAGCAGTTCAGCTGATTGTTTTGGCAGCAATTAAATCCACAAGCTTGTACTTGTGGTAAAGCAGAATGGGCTGGGAAATGGTACTTTAAAAACCTGGTTGGCCCTGGAAAAAACGTCCATAGTTAACTTTGTACTCTAGCATGATGCTGAGAGATTTTGGCAGATGATATCGTAACCTATTAGGGAGACTGATGTGGTCCAACCAAGTTAGGAATGGATAGCTGTCTCCCCTTTGCCACCAAAACAATCTCCATTTTAAGGCTATCAGTTGTAACTGCTGTTTTCTTCTTTACTTATTTACAAGCCTTCTTCCAATCACCCAACTTAGCGCTGAATACAATCTCTCCATTTTTATTCACACATGCCCTGTCAAACATTATGCATGGGACCCAGCTCTTGCTCTTCCTCTTCCTCTTAACTCTACCAAATACTCCTAGTTCTGAGGAAGGGTCACCGGAAACGTTAACTGTTTCTCCCTTCACAGATGCTGCCAGACCTGCTGAGCTTTTCCAGCAACTTTGTTTTTGTTCCTGATTTACAGCATCTGCAGTTCTTTTGGTTTTTACCATGCTAGCAGTACCTCTTAATAGTAATTTTACTGAGGCTTTGATACTTTTAAAACTGATGTCATCACTCATCCCCTTAAACAATAATGGGGATGAGGGAGAGGACATGAAGAGTGTCACAGTAGGTTTTTTTTTTTTTTTTTGGAGAATTGCAAAAATTCTTGTACAGAGTACCCCAACGTGCAATTGCAGGAGAGTAGGAATGCAGAAGGCTGATAAGGGATGGAACAGGTCAGGTACTTGCTTGAAGGAAAAAAACACTTCTGGGTGATATTTGAGGGACAGGAGATTTAAAAATATTAGGTCCATTGCCAATATGGATATAACCTGATTCTGTTTTCAGCTAACATCTCCACTTGTTCACTCTGCCAGGCTGTAGTCTGATGCATTCAGGCAATATTACAACACCTCAGAATGGCTAATTCCGCACGGTCCTGACTACAACAAACAAATTATTTACCTGCTGATTCATTATAAGTTTAGATACAGGCATACTGCATTTGGAAAGGCACTGCTTCCACAACCATCGTCCAACTGAGTGGTGTTAGTTCCTGAAATACTTCGAACACTTGCACGATGGATTGTGCCTCCTGTAGTCATTTTGCTTAATAGATATCTTCATATTTTCAGACACCGCTCCTCGATCATTGATAGTGTAACTAATTATTAGGGCTTGTATTAGCATTCCATTTTTTTTTTCCTCCAGAGAAAGAATAAAGAATATAGAGTGCCTCACAATCAGGAATTTTGTGGTGCATCCTGCAGCAACCAGATTGAAATTTTAAGGGCTCATTCTCAAAAAATGCTGCGCTTCTGTTCTTCATGAACTCCAATTTCTCAGAACTTTAATGAATGACCCTATCTCACTCTTAAGTTGAACCTCTTTCTTTAAGCTGTGGGTTTAAATGTGAGCCCCTTTAATTTTTGCAACTGAGTGCTTCTAGTTAAAATGCTTTTGGGCAGTGAGTAGATTGAAGTGTAATTACATCGTCTTAAATATTGTCAACAATGAAATCTAAAGGAAAACTACAAATCAGTATCTACAAAGCAAATGACATTTGGGCTATATACTACTCTTGTCTGATAGCCAAGATATTAACTTTCCTTTCCTTACCTTACCTTATTTTTTGTTGTATATTTAACAGTGCATAAGTCAGGGAACCAAACAAAACTGTTCTTTATTTTCTTTTCTCCTCAATCTGCAGGAGTCTCAGTCGTTCCTCCACCACCAGCTGCACCTCCACCTCCAAAGTCTGAGACTGATCTTCCATCACAATCAATTTCTACTGCCAATGGAGCAGGTAGAGCAGCCTTACTCAGCTCAATTCAAAGCTTTAAAAAGGGGCACTTGAAGCCTACAGATACAAATGACCGCAGTGTCCCTACCATCAAATAATACAACATGGCTTTGTTACTGGACTGTTTTGAATACCAAACTTGAAATCCTGATGAAGAAAATAGGCATGTTGGTGAGTGGAGTTCTGTCCAGGACAATCATTCCTTTTCACAGATCTGTGTTGCTGCCACTGTGTAAAGATTTACTTATAGGCTTTGCTGTGCCCCCTTTTGGACATGGCTATTTCTGGAGTAGATTCTTTGTCTTTTAGCAGTTGTCAGTAATCTTAAAAAATATAGTTTGACCATAATCACCTAATCTTGAAGTTCTGAAGAAAGTGCACTTTAAAATACAACTGTGTTTTACCTTAAAGAAACAGCTGTTTCTATGCAGAAAGACTTGTGGTATATTATCTGTACAAATTTTCTTGTAAACAATGATTTAATATTTTTATTATTAAAATAATTGTTCACCATTTGGTTTGAAATTTTTGAAAATGCAATCTAGTGAACAGCTTTACATTTCTAAACAGAGCAATAGAAGGGAGTGGAGGATGAGATGCTGCTGAATCTAGATATAAGCTAAGCTACTTTGCCATTCAAAACTATTTTGTTTCCATTAATTTCAACAAGAAAACACAATGGTCAGGGAAGTTGTTGTCATTTGTATTCTTTTACAAGTTCATTTCAATTTTCAAAAGGCTATACAGTATTTATTTATTCTTCTGGAGGTTCACAATAATACCAGTACAACACATACATACGAGTTTAAAAATGCAGCTGCGTTTTGAACTTCTATTCAGGGCACTGCACCACCACAACATATGCTCTCTAATGACTTGGTATCTGAAACCTTGATAGCCATCAAAGCTGGGGCTCGCTGAAGTCCTGTTGTTCCAACTCATTTGTGGATTTGGTGCTGGTACTTAATGCAGTTTCCCATAGTAATGAATAAGTGACAATAAAAAAAAAAAAACAGGTTTAATCCTATTACTTGGCCAGAGGAATTTTTAAAAAATGTAGTTGCCAGAAGGATTTTGGGAGGAACAGTCACTTTTCCTTCAAAACAAAAAACTTGGTTGATTGAAATCGACCATTTCCACTGGAGTTATATAACTGAATCACATCACAATCAAACTTGTACAAGATCTGAAAATCAATGCTGACATGCAACTCAAAATATAGCACAAGGTTAATTTATTTGTAAACTAACCAAATGGTCTTTTTAGAATAAAATCATAAATAGTTGAGAGTGTTAATGCTGCTACATTTTCATAAAAAATCCCAAGTGACCAGTTACATCAGTTGCCAGTCTCTAACATTCAAAGGAAACATTTATATAAAGCCAGTTAGTAATAATTGATGCAAACATATAAGTACTAAAGTTTCCCAAAGTTGATCATCAATCCTTTCATTAATGGGCATAACCTCTCTTTTCAGAAAAAAGTGCTAGGGCTAGAATCTAAGAGAAATAAGGATTTTAAATAGATTATGCTTTCATTCAGATTTTCTAATTACTTTGGAGCACTGTACACATTAGGGAAGAGGCAAAAAATTACCATTCAAGATGAGCACAATCTCAAATGTCCGTTCTGAAGTAGTACTTTGTAGCTCTCATGGCATATAACATTTTGGATCTTCCAGCAACTATTAAACTTTTATACACCATCAGTGAAAGGATTTAAATGGAGTGGGGGGGGTGGAAAAACAGCACCAAGTGCAATTACACATTCAGTACCTTCTTCACTGAAAATATTATATCTTTAATCTGAGGTACAGAGTTATCTTCCAAGATCTTTGCATAAGGCATAGGAATATCTGCACCAGTGACACGTACAGCTGGGGCATCCAGGTAGTTAAATGCTGGTCCTATTAAAAAGAAGTTGTAATTCAACAAGAGTGCAAACAAGTATTATAATAGCATAAAATTCAGAACTATACACACACTTCAATTCCAGATGTCTCTGTTTTGATACAAGTGAAATAAGGAAATACATTTGAAAATCCAAATTTCTCACATTGATATTGCTTAAAATTGGTACCACTTTACCTTCCATAATTCGGGCACAAATTTCAGCACCTACTCCAAACTGTGGCCAACCACCCTCAACTGTCACCAGATGATTGGTCTTCATCACACTAGCTTCAATTGTTTGAATATCCAGAGGTCTAATGGTACGCATATTAATGACCTGGAAAGTTACAAATATTGATAAGCACTCTTCTGAAAAGAAAAATCCATGCAATAATTTTGCATTTAATGCACCATTAATCCTTTCATCTAAGGATGGTAGTAAGACAATGCTATAAAATGGGGCTATGGCAAAGCAATTTATCATAAAACTTTACCAATGAGGAAACTGAACTTAACAAGCGAGGATTTACTCAAAAAAGGACTGTCTGGTGAGACCACTATTGCTAGCCGCTATATTTACACCAGTCTTCAATCTCAGGAGTTTGTTTTCTGTATTTAAAAGAGAATATTTGTCAAACAATCAAGAAAATGCCAGATCCTGCTAACTTTCTCAGCTAACAGCTTTGGGCGGCATGGGGGCTCAGGGACCCAGGTTTGATTCCAGTTTCAGATGACTGTGTGGAATTTGCACATTCTCACCATGTCCACCTGGGTTTCCTCCCAGTGGAAAGAACATGCAAATCAGGTGGATTAATCAATGATAACTGCAGGGTTACAGGGTAGAATGCTCTTGGGAGGATCGGTGAGAGTTGTTGGGCCAAATAGCCATTTTCTGCACAGTAGAGATTTTTATGAGAGCTGCTCTGATGAGGCTACTTCATTATATTCATGAAACCTCTTCTAACAATGTTTCTGGCCCTTAAAATGTGAGATTTACAAGTATTCAACAAACCAAAAGCTTAAGTGATAAATACTGGTGACACCAGAGTGGTGAGTTTGATGGAGCTGATCATTAGTAATCATTACATTAGAATGTTCTAGCTACTGCACACTCAACTCTTAAAATTCCCACACGCTAAAGTTTATTTAGTCATCCTGTATAAAAGCAAAGGTTGGAGACATTCAATCCAATCATTTTAAAAAGGAAATGAAATCATTTCCTTTCAAAATCTGTTGTTCCTCCACAGCCATAGCCAGGGCTTGATATGTATCAACGATATCCACAATAACCTTCGATGTGGCACTGTATCAAACGCCTTCTGGATATCCAAGTACAATACACCCATTGGTTCCCTTTTACCTACAACGCAAGTTACTTCTTCCTCAAAAAAAAGTGACAAAACTATATCGGCTCTGCTTGATTACCTCACACTTATCCAACTGTCAAGTTATAACATCTTTAACAATAGCTTCTAGCATTTTCCCCAAGACAGATGTCAACGACTTACTGGTTCCAGCTTTGGATAAAGCAGTTACATTACCTATTTTCCAATTTAATAGGAACTTCACAGAACCTAATGAGTGTTTAAAAACAATTAAAATCAACACATCAACTCTCACGTGAGTACTTTAAGACCCTAGGATGAAACCCATCAGGACCCAGGGACTTGTCAACTCAGTGTCAACTTTTTACTCAGTACTACTTCCCCGAATTGTAGTCTTGAGTTGCTCCTTGTCTTTCAATTCCTGATATACAGCTATTCCTGGGATATTACTTGTATCCTCCATTATTAATTCCCCACTCTCAATTTCCTATAGGACCCACACTCGGACTGTTAACTCTTCCTGTCTGATATTATAAGTTACAATAAAAGGGTAAATCGGCAAAAATATCAAGTTTTGACATGTATAAATGGTTGGGCAAAGCAACTTAAGTGACATTAGCTACTGGAAAGATTGGAATATGTATTCAAAACAAGTCAGTTAACATTTGAATGTTTACTCAAATGTTTTAATAATTGGAATCACATTTTTTACTTGCTACATGGGGAAGTGACTGTCTCGCAGTATAATGGCTGGACTGTTAATCCAGAGACCCAGATAATGTTCTTGGAACCTGGGTTCGAATCCTGCCATAGCAGATGTTGGAATCGGAATTCAATTTAAAAAAAAAACGGAATTAAGAGTCTAATGACAACCATTGTAAATTGGCAGAAAAGACCCATCTGGCTCACTAATGTGCTTTACGACTAATGTCCTTTAGAGAGGGAAACTGCCATCCTTACCTGGTCTGGCCTACATGTGACTCCAGACCCACAACAATGTGGTTGACTCTTAACCGTCCTCTGGGCCGTTAGGGATGGGCAATAAATGCTGGTCTAGCCAGTGACTCCCTCATCCCAAGAATGAAGAAATTTAAAAAAGATTCAACTTCATTTTCACACAACAGTCTTATTCTTTCTTAGTCACTCACCTCACAATCAATGCCTTCCTTTGCAAGAGCAACAGCTGCATCCAGGCAATGCCCCACACTTCTGGAGTGTGCAACTAAAGTGATATTAGTTCCTACAAAATAAAGACCATGATTATTGTTTAAAAACAGTAGGTAAAGTTAATTTCAAATTCAGGCACAGCATATAGGAGAGAAAAGGGATGTATCTGAAGCCAAAATGATAAAACCCATAAAGTTAGCAAACTGATGGTCAGCAAGTTGAGGTAATAGATACTGCAATCAGCTGGTCACTTTAATTACAAGTGGGAAGCCAGAGGATGATAAAACTGACAAGATTATTTGTATGAAAATTAAGGTGCATACACTTAGTTACACTATTTATAATGTCAGTAGTCCATCACATACAATTGTAAATGATTTCCAGAAGGAAGGAGAGGGCGTTGGAGGAGGAAGAGGTGCAGGAGTAAATGATGAGAAAGAAAAAAAACTGCAGAGACTTATTTACCAAATCGAGTCTATGGGTGATTTTCCCCAAATTTGCCAATTGGGAATTATGTGCAGATGATCGGCTTGGTCACCTGTTTACAGTTACTGCTCTATTTCTGTACTGTTCAAATGTCACTTAAAAACTTAGACTATGTCAACTTCCATCAATGCTCAATAAAAGCAAGGTGTGATAATGTTTACAGTGTATATCCATTACAGCAATCACTTCTGATGCATATGCGCAAAGCACTAAAAAGGAATGTTATAAAATAAAAGTCTCAATATGAATAGCCATAGGAGCACTGTACGTGGTCTGAAACAAGGGGAGATTCACTGACCACTGCTCGAGTGTAAAACGTATAGATTCAAGAAAGAAATAAGCCTGATCTTGTCCTGATATCTAGTCAAAAAGCTAAGCTCATACATTAAGAATGGCTATTTGGCAGTTAGGCACCAGAAGACAACAAAGTTTTCAAATGCCCATAATACAAAAAGAACCAAGAAAATGCTGGAACTGCTTGCTGAGTCTTCATACATAGGGTAGAAAATACACAATCAAGTAATTTAGCCCAACTAGTCTATGCTGGTTCTGAGGAATGGTCACCAGACCCAAAACGTTAACTCTGTTTTCTCCTCCGCAGATGCTGACAGACCTGCTGAGCTTTCCCAGCAACTTTTTTTTTGTTCCCGATTTACAGCATCCGCAGTTCTTTTGGTTTTTATTTAGTCTATGCTGGTGCTTATTACAGTCTCCTTCTATTCCATCTAATTAATTTCAGCCTTTCGGCATATATTTTGATCCCCTGTTTTGCACATACTCATCTGGTTTCATTTTTTAAAAATCTAAGCTATTTGCCTCCAATCACTTCCTGTAGCTCTGTGTAATTTCCCATTTCTCTACTGATTTATCAGTAACTATTTTTGATTACAGTCTGTAGTCTTAGACTGTCCTGCAAGTAGAAACAATCCACACTCATCCCATGTAATCCATTCATTCCTTTAACCATCCCTCAGGTCTAAGGCTTCTCTTTTCCAAGGTGAAAGACCCAACCTGTTCAATCTTATCCGATTACTGTTATCTCCTACTTCTGGTACCATCATTGTAAGTTCTTTTTATAGTATTAAAACCAGAACTACGCACTCAGTTAAGTGCAAACTCAGCAGGATCCTCTACAAGCGCAACCTATCTCCGTTACTATTGGAAGGCAATACGCCTAGAAATAAACTCAAATGCTTTGTTATCACTAAGTACTTTGCTTGCTTCTAATGCTTTTCTCATCTGTATTCCTAGATTCCACTACTCTTCATTCATTTTCTGAGTCGCAGGTGACACTTATATCTAACTGACTGCTATGCAAGACTGTTAATGTATTTTCGTATCACCTTGCGTTCTTGATTAGCGTTAGTTCTACCACCAAATTTAGTATCGGCAAATTTTGATACTGTCAAGTCCAAATCATTCCTCTTGAATTATGGGTTTTCATAGAATTTGATTGCTTTAACTCAGTCATTATTTCTCACCAAATGCAACATTAAGAAAGACTTGCTCATCTGACTGGTCTTACAATGTATCGATCTACCTCTTGGGTTCAATTTTTTAAAAAAGGACCCTCGCCAGTCAACCTTCGGATTTCAAATTTTTTAATTTTAGAAATCCTTTTTGATTACTTAAACTGGGCTACTTTACACTCAAATAATTGTGTCAGCTCTTGTATATAACTTACATTCTCATCAGCAAATAAAAGAATACAGAGTACCCGCAGTCTTGCTTGCGCTCGACATATCCGGACCTGCCAGTTGAAAGATTAGAGTCTCTGAAAAAGGCCCAGTTCATAAAGGCTAAGAATGCCCCAGGGTTCTATCTATTATAGCCCCTTTGGTCCTGGAGGCAAGAACCAATTGCTCTTGATTAAGGATTATTCTATGTACATTAAGACTCTTCATAGCATATGCCTACATACGGTGTTAAATGATGCTTCTCATCAAATGCCTGCAATCATTGTATTGGACGTGGGCATACTGTTTCAGTGAGATGTGCTAGTTATCAAATTGTCTTTATTTTACCAAAGCGACCCATCTTGTTCCTAATTATCTTTCCTTTTATTCCATTCCAATATGGACTTTCCACTTCTAATACCGGACTTCTCCTTCCTCTGCTGTAATAATTGATTATCCATCTAAATCCTCTTGTTGCTTAGAGATTTCCTCAATCCTTTGAGAACTCTTCCTTTTCCTGGCATAGTACACAGCACTCCTTTTGGTGCTACTACAACTGACTTTGAAGGGATGTTTGTACAGCTGCTGTACAGGTTACTATTGCAAACTGAAAATGGAAATTAACCAACATTTTAGTTCAAGAAGAATGTCCTAATTTAATAAGAAGAAATAAAGAAAGATATTAAGGAGTAGTTAGGAGGAGAATTAGAGGAGGTAACTCAACGCATGATTAAGAGGATTAATTTGGGAAGTGGGAAGGTCACTTAAGCCAAAAGCATTTAAACCAAAAAAGATTTAGGAAGAGTGTAGATGTAATGGCTGAGGAAAGGACATGACCCCAACGTGCTGAGAAGGGAGGTATTAACTCTTTGAATATAAAGTTATTGAACGGATTTAAAATTGCTTTTGTGTTTAACATGTAATGTTAAAATTCAAAGTCTAGCTTTTTTTAAAAATGCATTCTTACCTTCTTTTTCCACTTTGGCTTTTCCTATTGGGATAACAAAATCCTTTGACTGGAATTCCTCAGAAACTTCAAAAGGCACACCATACAACAGTTCATTTTCCAAGAAAACAACTGCAGGATAATGAGTGGTTAGTGCACGTTGAAAGATGTGCTGCACATTTACAAGCAATAACCACATTCAAATTCTAAAGGAGAGTGGGCAGTGTAATGAGAAATTTAATAAAAGGTTGATGAAAAAAAGATCAAAATTAAAGTCGATGAACTCCTGGCTTAAAAAAAAACCCCATTTGCGGGGTTCAATGGAGAAAAGGAACTACTGTTGTTTACCAAGTCAATCTTGATCAGAAAATGTTCAAGTCTGAAATAAATGTTCAAGACTATAAATGATAGTCACAATTCACTCTGCAGCTGCTTATCTGACAGTCAGTTAGTGAAGGGAGAACTGGCTGTTTGGATACAAAACTGGCTCAATGGTCAAAGACATAGGGCGGTGGTGGAGGAGGGTTGCTTTTCAGTCTGCAGGCCTGTGACTAGTGGTGTGCCACAAGAATCAATGCTGGGTCCACTGCTTTTTGTCATTTATATAAATGTTTTGGAATGTGAACATAAGAGATAATGGTTACTAAGTTGCAGATGACACTAAAATTGGAGGTGTAGTGGATAGTGAAGGTTACCTCAGAATAGAAAGGGACGTTGGTCAGATGGGCCAAGGAGTGACAGATGGAGTTTAAATTTAGATAAATGTGGGGCACTGCATTTTGGAACAGCAAATCCGGGCAGTATTTATACACTTAATAGTAAAGTGCTCGAGAGTGTTGCTGAACAGAGACCTTGGAGCGCAGGTTCATAGTTCCTTGAAAGTGGAATCGCAGGTAGTCAGGGTGGTGAAGGCGTGTTTGATATGCTTGCCTTTATTGGTCAGTGCATAGAGTATAGGAGTTGGGGAGGTCATGTTGTGGCTGTACAGGACATTGGTTAGGCCACTTTTGGAATACTGTGTGCACTTCTGGTTTCCCTGCTATAGGAAAGATGTTGTGAAACTTGAAAGGGTTGAGAAAAGATTTACAAGTATTTGGCAAGGGGGTTGGACAGTTTACGCTAATAGGGAGAGGCTGAATACGTTAGGATAATTTTCCCTGGAGTCGGAGGCTGAGGGGTGACTTTTGAGATTTGCAAAATCACGAGGGGCATGGTTAGGGTAAATAGATAAGGTCTTTTCCCTAGGGTGGGCAAGTCCAAAACTAGAGGGCATAGGTTTAAGGTGAGAGAAAAAAGATGTGAAAGGGACCCAAGGGGCAAATTTTTCATACAGCAGGTGGTGCGCATATGGAATGAGCTGCCAGAGGAAGTGGTGGAGGCTGGTACAATTACAACATTTAAAAAGGCACCCGGATGGGTATATGAATAAGAAGGGTCGAGAGGAATTTGGGCCAAATGCTGATAAAACAGGACTAGATTATACAGGATATCTGGTCAGCATGGACGAGTTGGACTGAAGGGGGGTCTGCTTCCGTGCTGTATATCTCTATGACTCTAACATCAGTCAAATATTTTGTAAAATGCTTAAAAGTGCTGTCTCCAAACTTAATTTCTCAACATTATAAATATATGCATCCAGGTTTCCTTAGACAAAACCTGGGAAAGGCAATAAAATCATGTATATTTTTAAATTCACTCGTGGGATGTAGATGTTACTGGCTGAACCAGCATCTACTGCCCTTCCCTAATTGCCCTTGAGAAGGTGGTGATGAGCTTTCTTCTTGAACTGCTGCAGCCCACGTGCTTGAGGTAGACATACAATGCCCTTAAGGATGGCATTCCAGGATTTTGACTGACTGACAGTGAAGAAACAGTGATATATTTCCAAATCGGGAATGAGTGCGCCTTCAAGGGGAATTCTTCTTTCAGCATAGAAACAGCCCCTTCAGCCAAACTTGTCCATGCTGCCCAGTTATCACAGGCTGCATATCAGTTTCTGCTGCCCTTGTCCTTCTAGATTATAGAAGGAATCATAGAATACCCATAATTGCAGAATGTGGCCATTCAGCCATCGGGTCTGCACCCACCCTCTGAACAGCATCTCACCCAGACCCACCTCCCGTCCCAGCCCCGTAACCCATCCAGCCTGCATATCCCTGGACACTATGGCACAATTTAGCATGGCCTAACCTGCACATCTTTGGACTGTGGGAGAAAACTGGAGCACCTGGTGGAAACCCAAGCAAACATGGGGAGAACGTACAAACTCCAAGCAGATAGTAGTGGTTGTGGGTTTGAAAAGGTTCTGTCTAAGAAAACTGGCCATTTGTCATTTGAGCATCAGTGGTGGAGGGGATGGATATTTGTGGATTTGTCCTGGATTGTGTTGAGCTTCAAGTGCTTTCCAAGCTGCACTCATCTGCGCAAATGAGGACGGTAGTAGTATTCCATCACATTCCTGAGGTGTGCCTTTTGAGCAGCTGAGTTACTTGGCACAGTTTTCCTAGCTTCTGACCGGTTCTTGCAGCCATTGTGTTTATATGTTAAGCCCCAAAATGTTAATGCTGACACCACTGAATGACAAAGCGTGGTGGTTAGATCACTTCTTACTGGAGATGGTCGTTACCTGGACATTGACTGGGTCTTTTGCATTTGGACTGCTTCAGTATCTGAGGAGTCACAAATAGTGCTGAACATTTGCGCAATCGTTAGAGAACACCCCCAGTCCTGACCTGGACCCAGGTCACTGATGAAGCAGCTGAAGATGGTTGAGCCTAGGAACTCCTACAGAGATGTCCTGGAGCTGAGATGATGCTACCATTCTTGACTGGACCTGGCAGGAATGCAGAGCTTAGATCTGATCTGTTGGTTATGGGATCACTTAGCTCTAACACTCGCTGGTTACGCTGTTTGGTACATACGTAGTCCTGTTTTGCAGCGTCACCAAGTAATACCCACGTTAGAAGTATATTTTGTTCATAGACAAGAATGGCAATTGGATATTTTGATACATTCTAACAACATACACCGAAATGTAACCTTAAAACTAAAACTTTTTCGAAACTTACCAGGGTTATCATCTCGAATAGCAGATTTTAGCAAGCCTTTGGCATCTTCAGAACTCCAAGGACTAATCACTTTTAGACCAGGGCAGTGACTATACCATGCTGCGAAGCACTGCGAATGCTGAGCTGCCACCCCAGCTGAAGAACCATTCGGACCTCTAAAGACTATAGGAACAGGAACCGCACCTGCCGACATGTAGTATGTTTTGGCAGCAGAATTTATAACTTGGTCGATGGCTTGCAGCGAGAAATTGAAGGTCATGAATTCACAAATGGGCCTCAAGCCAGCCTGAGAAGTTAGTGAAGAGTTAATATTGAGAATCTGCCCTTATTGCCCCAAGGACATATTACAACAAGCCATGTTCACAAGCACTAGTCTCGCATTTAAATAGCACTCAATATTTTGAGCATTTTCACAGTAGATTCCAGATAATCTTCTACTTTTTGAGTTAAATTATTAATTATTTATTAATTTTCCTTTGTCATAATGAAGCCTTACACTCAGTTTCATAACAGAAAAAAATTTGGAAGTACATACCATGGCAGCACCAACTGCAATTCCTGCAAAGCCCATCTAAAAGAAAGGTGTAACAATCTTAGCATTTGAAGTTAATTAATGCACATCAGACATAGAATGGTTTGCTTAATAAAACATACCTCTGAAATAGGAGTGTCTATGACTCTCTTATCTCCCCACTTCTTCCACAGTCCACGACTCACCTGCAAATATAAAACCATGAGTATTTACATCCATATTCAGTGTCAGATGTTTGAAGAGTTGTAGGTCACCAGCTGTAGCTTACCTTGTATGCACCATCATACTGCGCTACCTCTTCTCCAAGCAGAAATACAGTTTCATCTCTCTCAATTTCCTCATCCAAGGCCTGGGTAAGAGCATCTCGATAGGTCAACTAGAACAGTATGGAAACGACCTGATTAATAAGAGGCTAGAATTTTTACTTCACTTATTATGAATCGGCAGAATAGTAAAAAATGCCTAAAATAGAAAGACAGGATTGTGAAACAGAGCTAGCTGCTTTTAATTCGCTAGCATCTAGGAAAATATATTTTTAGACACTTCGACAGTTCTCACATTTGCTCAAATTTTGCCCCAGGCATTTTGATTTTCAGTTAGTTATCACTCCATTTATCAGTTAAGTCCTCCTCCCAGATACTTCACAGTCCAAAATCATTCCCAAATATTATATGTTCTGTTTGCCCTTTCCTCAGTCCTACACAAATACAGTGATAAAAATTAACAAATTCCATTAAGAAACCATAAACAAAGCTCACAATTAAGAAAAGCACTTCTAGTACTATTAAACATAGGAACAAAGGAATTAGGAGAGAGAGTAGGCAATTGAGTCCTTCAAGTCTGCTCTGCCATTTAACATGATCATGGCTGATCTTATCCTGGTCTCAACTCCACTTTCCTGTCTACTGCGCAAAATAACTTTGGACAGGCTAGCATCCCGTCACCAAGTCACCCTTTACTTGCACACGCGTAGCACTCGACACTGGTCAGCGTGAGCAGAACCTTTGACACAGCTCCAAACAGGTTCACCTGGCTGACCTCACTGCAATCACTACATCCCTCTCCCACTAAATCCAGGGATACAGGCCTGTCTTGAAGCCTCTCCTGAGGCAGTTTCGCACCAGGTCTGGTTCCTCTAACTCAGCCTCTGATATGGGCGGCGTGTACTGGACCGGCCTACCTCTTGTGCTCGGAGTATCTCGGAAGAAAGTCATCTTCTTTATCAGACAGTGAAGGTGTCAAGGCTACAGCATCCGCATTCCATTTCATATGCCGAGATTTCCTCCATGTTAGATGGAGGGGGAAGAACCTATGGGTTTCGATAATCTTTCCAGCTGTTGAGGCATCAGTTAAATTTTGTTCCTGTCTGTTTGAAAGTTTACAGCTTTCATGTGGTCCACGTTCTTGTTCAGAACAGTCTCACCTACCCAAATTTTGTACGTCATGGACCCGATCTTGCCTCTTAACCAAGCAAATAACCTTATCTTATGCTTCTAGATCACTGTCTGTCTTCAGTCAGCCATTCACCTACCATAATCTCGTCCTCACAACAGTCCAATGTCTGAGTATGCAAAGTACATGATGCTTTATCACTTTCTATGACTTATTCTGATTCTGATTCTATTAGTGTGTAATCAATGCCAATCATCCTCAAGAAATGTACCCTAATAGTTTGGTCGCTGTGCTGTAAAAACACTATTGCTCCCTTACACTCTAATCTATACAGAATATTCCATTAATATCATTCACATTTTTGAACTCCTCTTTTCCAATGGTATCAGCACCAAACTTCGTCCCCTGAAGTAAACTGTCTCTCTCACGTAGAGGAGTCATGTCCGGCACTAGTGTTCCTGATACCGTTTCACTCCCTTCGACCCCCTTCCCTCCCAGGTCTGAGAAGATCAGATTTAATCTGGTGCAGAGTCTTATCCCCATTAGCAACGCTGCTGGAGCTATCCTTGTAGTTGCACAAGGGTGGTCTGATAATCAACAGTTAGGTATTGAGCGAGGCTCTAGGCTGTTCCTTTAAACCTGCCTTCAAAGTTTGGACTGCTCTTTCCACCAGACCATTGGATGATGGATGCCATTCAGCTTTATTAAATACTCAGATTCCCTGCTGGTAAATGATGGCCCACTGTCTGTGACCAACACTTCCAGGAGCGCGTGTATTGCAAAAGATGCACCTTTTCAGTCGTTGTTGACATTTGATGAATGAACACTATGCACGTCCAACCACTTTGAGTGGGTGTCCACCACGACTAACGTCATTGAGCCTGTGAAAGGACCGGGATAGTCGACTTCTAACAGAGTCCAGGGTTTATCCAGCCATTCTCACAAACACAGGGGAGCTGCTAGCAGTGATTTTTGTTCTAGTTGGCACTCTAAGCACTGTCCCACCAACACAGCCATATCTACATGCCACTCTCGTCACCCCTGAAATAATTCCACAGCAGCCCTGGTATCCCTTAAACTGAATTATCCTTCATTTGCATATGCGTAGTACTTGACACTAGTCTGGCTTCCTCAGAGCCAGCTCTCAGTGAACAGAACCTCTGATATTCCTGTTTATATCTGCCAGCCAGGGCTCCCTGATCAGACCACATTAACAGCCACAATCCAGGACATCATTTTCTACAAGGTCCACTTGGCTTAAGTTGCTGCAATGACCACAGTCCCCATAGACCTTTACTCAGTTTTCATCAGAAATATATCGGTTTCTTTCTTGAATCTGATAATTGATTCCACCATGATGCACTCCAAGACAGGGAACTCCACAGATTCCCAACACTCAGAGAAGTAGTTTCTCCTCATCTCACTTTTGAACCTTCTTTCTCTCACTGTACATTTACGACCTCTTTTTCTAGGCTATCCAGAGGAAAACATCTGTTCAACGTCCATTAAAATCATTAATCCAACCAAAAGGGTTTGTTTTCAGTAGTGGCGTTCAATGGAAGACTTCCAAAAGCCTAACTGTTAATTTCACAATACCAGAGAACACAACTGTCGTTAAAACAGGAAAATTAAAATAAAGACAGAAACAAAAGAAGTTGGAAAAACTCGGTAGGTCTGGCAGCATCTGTAGAGATAAAACAGAGTTAACGTTTTAAGTCCAGCGACCCTTCTTCTGAACGTCTATAAATACGTGTGGGCAAAATTCCTCAGATTCTTGACTAAACAAGCAGCAGAGATAACCGGCCGCAGTAAAATGACAAACTCTTCTCATGCACAGGAAGGTGACCCTGTTTACCTGAGCGGCGGCGACAGCCGACCGATGAAACCTCTTCCGTATCAACACACTAAAAATATTCTGTACAAACAAAGACAAGTCAGCGTTACTGCATAGATACAAACTCCTGAAGCAACTGCAATTAACTGATGAATTTCCATCCCCATTGCAGGGAACCCCCGCACCTTCCCTCCACGGAGCAGACTCCTCAGCGCCGCCATTTTTCCTGTACCCTTCAAGGAGTCTTACTAACGTAAACTGTTGTCCAATCAAAATGTGTGCTACTGAGACCGGCCCTGATTGTTGGCCAATTGTAATATATATTATAGAGACCGTTTTGTCGTCATCGCACACAAAGTGGGCGCGACGTGACCACGCCCGCCCGGCAGGACCGCCTCCTTTCGCTGGTTTCCCCCATACGCCCCGCCCCTCTCCCACAGCCGTCTCTTCGTCCAGGCCCCGCCTCCCGATCAGCCTTTAAATAAATAAACCGATTAACTGTGGGTACTGGAAATCAGTGACAAAACAACAAATTGCCGCGAAAATTCAGCAGGTCTGGCAGCATCTACGGAGCGAAAGCAGAATTCAACATGGTAGGGGGAGGAGTAACCGATTGGTGGGGGTTGAGGACAGACAGAGATACAGTTGTCGTGGGCAAACTAAGAAATGGGTAACGTTCAGTCTGGGAGAATCAGTGAGTTTCTATACTAAATTGAGGAGCAAATTACTGCAAATGCTGGAAGCTGTACTGAAAACAACAAATGCTGGAGGTCACATCAAGTCAGACAGCGTCCACGGAGAGCAAGCTAACGTTTCGAGTCTAGATGACTCTTCATCAGAGCCCTTCCATAAGTTGCTGGAGCTTGCACACCGTGATGCCCTTAAGAAAAAGTCTTTTGTTGAGGCGACGGATGAGGCAAAGGGTGGTGAGACTGGGGTCGGGCGCAGCTTTGAGACAGGGTGAGTCGGTGTTGCTGCACAGTGGAGTGTGCACATACGTCGGCGCATGGCGTTGATGGCTCCATGGGTGCTGTTTGACCCGCTGTGATCTCCAGCATTTGTTGTTTTCAGTCTGTGTACTAACCTTTTCCAAACTACAATCGGGTCTGACGAACGGTAGCCGGACCCGAAATATCAACTCTGCTTTTTGACCACAAATGCTGCCAGACCTGCTGAGCTTGCCCAGCGATTTGTTTGTGGCCCGCCGTTACAACACCCGACAAACCCCGCCCCCACAAAAAACCTACAAACCCCGCCCCCACAGTCCCCAAACTCCGCCCCCACAACCCACTCAAACCCCGCCCCCACAAAAAACCTACAAACCCCGCCACCACAGTCCCCAAACTCCGCCCCCACAACCCACTCAAACCCCGCCCCCACAATCCCCCATACACCCAGCACCCCACAAGTCCGCTACAACCTCCCTCCTGCAAACCCCGCCCCACCTCAATCCCCCCCCAAACTCCGCCCCCCATTAGTCCCCTGCAAACACCACCCCCACCATAATCCCCTCGCAAACCCTGCCCCCACAACCCCTACACCCCCCATTTAGGTCACCCACCCACCACCATTCACCTGTCATACGTGACCGTTTCCCGCTCCCTCCTGGACACTAGCTCCATCATTCCTTCCCCTGCTGTACCTGACAGACCTTCAGAACCACATAACCCCCTACCTCCGACCAGTTTCACAACCAACCCCAGGCCTGGAACCGATACTCTCCCACACCGTCGGACGGAAGGCCCCTAGACTCGACGCCTCGTTCCCAGACCACACAAACAATTAAGCCCCCAACCCGAACTGACACCAGCTCACAGCCTTAAGTCTCCCAGAACTGACCACCCTCTCTGTCTGACGTCTAATGACGCTTCCCGACCCGAACGGAACCGACTTCCCCATGGCCTTTCCCCCTACCCCTCCGCTTCCCCGGATCCGATCCACCCACACCAGTTACCCTGACCTCTCCGGAACCGAGCAGCTCCTCTTCTGCCTGCCTGAGCCATGAACCACCAAACGCCGGAATCGACAGTCCCCTACCCAAAACACTCACTCATTCACTTACCTGGTACCCTACGCACCTGCCATCCTACCCAGATGGCATCCCACTGTTCTGGCATCTTACTTCCCTCACCCAGTTGGCACTCAATCCCAGTTATTACTGACAGTTTTATAGAAGTTGTCAAAGTGGCTGGACATCTAAATCTCAGAATATGGCGCACTGATCGATGCGTGGTTTTCATGCCATTTCACTTCGTTCATGGATTTGACAGGTTCGTAACAGGAGCCATCACCTTCAGGAATCATCAGCACAAATTACTTCTAAGGGTAAGTGGGTAAATTTAATCTGGTCTGGATTGGAACTAGTGTTTCCTAATGGTCAGGCTTTAATTTCCACATCCAGCTTGCCCCAGTACTATTCAGGAGCTGTATACTTCAATCAAGTCACTTCATGCACTTTTGAACTCTGATAAAAACCGTCCCGCCCAACCTATTTTCGTTAGACATCTGCTTGTTCCAGATATCACTCTATTAAACTGACTCCGAATCACTCCAATGCATTTACATCCTTCCTTAAATAAAGAGACCAAAACTGCACACAGTATTTGAATTGTGAACTCAACAATGTGCTGTATAACTGAAGTATAACATCCTTACTTCATGGTAATTTTTCTTGTTATAAGATGTGTATTCCATTAGTTTTCTTAGTTATCTGCTATACCTGGATACTAACTTTTTAGGACTCATGTGCTAGAACAGCTAGCTCTTTCTGCACTTTGGAATTTTGCGGTTGTTCTCTGTTTAGGTAATATACATTTTATTCATACTGCATTCTGACTGTCCCAGGAGGAAATTGCCAGCAATTCAACCCCACTCCTCCACGAAGCACACCATTAGTATAAATGTTCATGATTATGATTCAGTCACCCGTATGGTCAATTGCTTCTCTTTTGTAATATTATCCAGAATAAAACAGCTACACTAGGTTCTTTGATGAACTCAAAATAATGTATTTCTTATTACATAAATCATAGGCTTACAAATAAGTGGCAAACACAGGTTAACAGCTAAGCAGTGATCCAGAATTAGATTGATTCCAAACACACAAATTCTCACTCAACACAAAAAGACAACAGTCCCTGCAGAGATGATGCTTTAACTAAACGCAAAAGGGACAAAAGCACCACTGTTGGCCAAGTGTTGAAAACACATTGAATATGATGACTTTGTAGTCAGCTAGGTTTTCTGTTGATGATATCAAATTGCTGACAGCCGATGGAAAATGGTTGCAATCAACCTTACCAGAGTCTTTGGAAAGTGGTCACAGTCCAGTTTTCAGGCTTTACATGGTAGTAAGAAATACTTATCTTTAGGAACTTTATCAGTTTTCCAGCAAGCTTTACCTAGAAAATGGTTTCAGGAGAGAAATTTCCTGCTTACTGATCATTGAGAGTGTAAAATAGAAAATGAAGTCCAGAAAGGGCTGCAAGACAATTATTAGTAAAGAAGCCGCCCTCTGCGATTTTTTACAAAACCATATTTTTGCAAAATCTAAGGTCATAAACCAAATTATTTTCTCCTTGAATTCTTTGCTTGGCTTCTGTACAAACTTATTTTCTGTAAACAGCAGGTGGCTCACAGCACGTATTAAGTTGTTGAATTCCTTCTTTGTAAGACTACAGAGTACTCCTTTCAATCCAGGAAATGTCCAAATTGTTTATCTTCTCATCTTTCATATAGTACTGAAAGAATAATATATATTCCTAATACTACTGAGGTGAAAAATTTGACAGATTGTTCTCCGTCTGCCAGACTTAACCTATTAAGTTAGGTTGAGTTAACCTAACCCAAGTCTGCCACTCAACCTACTTATATTGGTCTGCAACCTCCTGATGTCCTCTTCACACCAAACAAAAAATTAGCTACCATTTCTTTGTTTCCCCCACTTAAGTAATTGATGAAAATTGTAAAACATTGAAGCTCCATCGCTGACCACTGCGGTACTCCAGTCGTTGCATCCTGCAAATCAGGAAAAAAATTCATTTTAGCCTATTCTGTCTTTTTGTGAGCTAACTAATCTTCAGTCCTTCCTTGCATGTTGCCCCTACACCAGGTGTTTTTAATTTACCCAATAACCTTCTATGTGGTACCTTGTCAAATGCCTTCCCAAAATCCAATTATAGTACAGCAATGGACTGCCCCTTATCCACAGCACAAGTTATTCCTTCAAAGAACTCCAATAGATTGGTTAAACATGATTTCCCTTTCACAACACCACACTGACTCTTCTCAGGTACCTTGACGTTTTGTAAATGTCCATCTGTAATTTCCTAAATGATCAATCCCCACGACAGATGTCGAACTAACTGGCGTACAGTTTCCTGTTTCATTGCCTTCCGCCTTGCTGGAATATTGGGGTTATATTTGGTAATTTCCAATCTGTTGAAGCCTTTCCAGAATCTAGTGAATTTTGGAAAATTAACACCAATGCATCTACTCATTAGCCTCTTCTTTCAAGACTGAGATGAAATCTGGCAGGATGAGGGGACTTGTTAGTTTGCAGCTCATCACGCTCAATACTGCTTCCTTGGTGGCTACTTTTGTAAATTGCTCTCTTCCTTCCACATCCTGATTCACAGCTACTACAGGAATGTTTTTGTATTCTCTATAGTGAATACAGAAACATGGTGAGAGGCCCATTGGAGCCTTCATCACCATTTGTAGTTGTTGGCAAGTTGCTGGGATGGTGTGAGATAGGGAGGAATTGATCTTGGGGAGGTGACCCTTTATTAGACCTGACTTAAGAAGAACCCATCAAGAATCAACCCCAGCCCTTGTTGCCAATTCATTTTCCTATCGTTCACCTCTGGAATGGAATCAGTAACAATATCATAGGATGAAACAAGGAAACTTTGCGGTGCAGGTTCATAGTTCCTTCAAGGTGGAGTCACAGTTGGACAGGGTAGTAAGAAGGTGTTTGGGACATTTGCCTGTTTTCGTCAGTGCATTGAGCAGAGGAGCTGGAATGTCATGTTGTGCTATACAGGACATGGGTTAGGCCACTTTTGGACTATTGTGTTTAATCTGGTCTCCCTGCTATAGCAAAGATGTTGTTAAAGAGTTCAGAAAAGATTTACAAGGATGTGCCAGGGTTGGAGCGTTTGAGCTATAGGGAGAGGCTGAACAGGCTTTTAACTATTTCCCTGGAGCTTTGGAGGTTGAGGGGTGACTTTGTAGAGATTTATAAAATCATGAGGGGCATGAATAGGGTAAATAGCCAAGGTCTTTTTCCCACAATAGGAGAGCCCAAAACTGGAGAGCATAGGTTTAAGGTAAGAGGGATAAGATATGAAAGGGACCTAAGGGGTAGCTTCTTCATGCAGAAGGTGGCGCATGTATGGAATGAGCTGCCAGAGGAAGTGGTGGAGGCTAGTATAATTACAACATTTAAAAAGGCATCTGGATGGGTAGGAGGGTTTTAGAGGGATATGGGCCAAATGCTGGGAAATGGGACGAGATTTATTTAGGATATCTGGTCGGCATGGATGAGTTGAACCGAAGAGTCTGTTTCTGTGCTGTACGTCTCTATGACCCTATGAGGCAGCCTTGTGAGAGTGTCGTACTGGCAGCAGCTACTTCCTCCTTAATCATAATGCCATTGAAAAGAGCTGCTAACCTCTAATTGGCTGGCATCTCTCAGTGGTTGAAATGGATGCCCCATTGCAGATCCAGTAGAAGATCTGTCTCTGACCTGTCAGGTGCCTGAGTGTTACAGTATATGGTAGACTATTAAAAATTGATGAGCATTTCCTGCTGGCAACTTAAACCCCATTATCTCTACAAGATTTCACTCCATATCTGTCACAGCGAAGGAAAAGGACAAAATACAAGTGACACAGCAAAGGAGGAATGTAGCACGTTTCACACGAGTACCAAAACAATCGGAGATAAAATAGTTTCGGCCCTGAACTTCAGGAAATGTGTATTGTCCTTGGAAGCACTGAAGGAATTAGCGGATTTAAAGGATTAAATTATTTGGGTAAACAGGGTGTAGAGCTGGATGAACACAGCAGGCCAAGCAGCATCAGAGGAGCAGGAAGGCTGACGTTTCGGGCCTAGACCCTTCTTCAGAAATGGGTAGTTCCATAACCTTAATTAGGCTTGTATCCCCTTGACATAAAAGTTGAGGTACAATCAAATAAATGAGGTAAGGATGCAATTGGATTGACACAGAGAAATAGCTGGCTCAGAATTTGCAGTCGACAGTGAAGTCATGGCAGTCGCTGTTGACATCGAATAAAGCTACTCATAAAGATTTAGCCGTCTTTGTCCTGTGAATTTGTACTTCCCCAACATTAATTTGAATCTCAGGGATTGCTAGGTTTTCAGCAACACAAATGTCATTGGCTGCTTATCCAGTTTAATCACATTTCTCATACTCTCACCCAGCAAATCCAGAAGCAAAATTAGAAATTATTATGTTTCCTTTTTATTACCGTTTTACAGAAAGTGAACTAAATGCTTGGGACATAAAGATGTGAATTGACTAAAAGCTTTGACCAGAAACTAAACTGGTCTAGCCATATGAATACAGTGATTGCGAAAGCAGTTTAGAGGCTAAGAATCTTGCAGTGAGTAACTCGCCTTCCAACTCCTCAAATCCCTTTCACCATCTATAAGGCACAAATTAGAAGTGTAATGAATTACTCCCCATTTGCTTAGATAAGTACAGCTCCAACAACACTCAAGAAGCTTAACACCATCCAGGACAAAGCAGCCCACTTGATTGGCATTGTATCCACAAAATTCACTCCTTCAACTCCACTTCCTACTGATGCTCAGTAGTGTCAGTGTGTATCATCTATAAAATGCACATAGAAATTCACCAACGCCCCTTAGACTGCACCTTCCAGTCCCAAGACCGCTATTGTTAAGAAGGACAAGGGGAGCAGATACATGGGAATATCACCACCTGCAAGTTCTCTGAAATCCTCTCTCAGTCCTGACTTAGAAATATATTGCTGTTCCTTCAGTGCTGGTGGGTCTAAATCCTGGAATGTCCTCCATTACGACATTGTGGGTCTAACTGCAGCAAATGGATTGCAGTGGTTCATGAAGGCAGCTCACTACAACCTTCTTGAGGGCAGTTAGGATGGGCAATAAATACAGGCATTGCCAGCAACTTATGCATCCCACTAGTGAATAAAAAAAAGCAAACAAATTATAAACATGTGTGGAAGCAGACTTTCACGAATAATATATTCAAATTTATTCAAATCACAAGTTACAAATACCTTTCATGTTGGACTTCCTAACATTTTAAATTGCTTATAAATTACATACTTGGGTTTGACACTAAAGGAAATAATATTGTATAATTTATTCAGGTTTAGAAGCATTTGAGTTGGTTGCTCGTTTTGATGAGTGGATTGCCCAAGCAACAGGGAGGAGGAAATCATCTGTTCCATTGCACGAAGCTGATATACTGTACACATTGCTCGCTGTTTGATAGCAGACAACTATAGAATAACGGTAATGACAATATTTATACTTCCAAACATTCACTATAGTCATTCATCTGTTCTTTTTGTAACTTATTATAATTGCAAAATGTTTAGATTATTTTGTTTTAGTTTGGGCGAGTATAACTGCAAAGATTTTAGAAAACGTTATCGTCAAATGTAAATAACCGTTTTTTCAATCAGTGCTGCAGACTTCTCAATGTGTTTTGAGGCGCAGCCATTCACTCAAGGATTATTACAATGTAGCGAGGTTAATTATAATTTTTATGTTAATTGTCTGGATAACGAAGCGATATTGTTGCAGTTTGTCCAGAACGGATGCCATTTACTACCATTATTACTTGTCCAACGGCCAGATTTTCCGTCCGTTTCCAAAGGTTTTCTTGAGGCGAATTACCTTGATTTATCTTAATATTAGCCGACGTCTACTCTGGTCTGAATAATGCTTTAATAATTGGCTTCTGAGTCATTTGAGTACTGGTTCGAGGCAGTATTTAAACATTAATGTCAAGAATATGTATAAAATACTTGAAAATCTCCAGTATCTGGATTTCCCTCTTGAAGTCTCCGAAGCTCCGTTGATGAACAAATCCTCATTTTGATCATAAACCGTAATGCCTTGATCAAAGATGGCAGTGTCCGGTTCAAAGTGGCACGCCATGATGGCAGCTAGTACGCATGCCCACTGTCTGCACGTCAGCGCACGCATACGCGGAGACGGCGCTGGGTGCGCGGAGAAAGCTGAGCTTTCATCAAAGAGCTGGGAGCGAATGGATAATGGAGACTGGGGCCAAGCGGTAAGAACCGGGTTGGCCGATGAGAACAAGCATGGATGGGTGCCAGGGCGCCTGATGTTAGTCTTACTGGCGAGAGCGTCTGAGCCGCAGCAGCCGGGGGCTCGGTTAGGAGACGGAGCTGTTGCGTGGCGGTAGGGCAGGCGGCTCCCTGCCCGACCCGCTTGCAGGTCGGTCCAGTGGAGCTGCGGCGGCCCAGCCTCACGTTTGTGTGCGTGCGCGCCCGGACAAGCCGAGGGAGAACAGATTGGCAGTCATAGACTGGCTTCATATCGCAGACATTTGAGTATAATAAAATCCACCCTGAGCTAAACAGCTTTTTTGGGGGGCAAAAGCATGATTAGTTTTCTATCGTCTTTCATTGGTGGCTTCGATTTAATTGCATCCACCACCGTCTTCAGGCATCTCGTCTGAAGATGAATTAACATGAGGGAAAGTGTTCGTGATTCATTTTAACGAGTTTACTTGAACATATTGTTTTTGCATCGCGTGGTCATCTTAACAACGTTTATAACAACGTTGACAGTGAAAAATTAAATAGGCAGTACTTATTCCTTTATTCATTTACGGGGGTTTGGCATCCCTGGCTTGGCCATCGATTATTGTTCATCCCTCGTTGCCTTTGAGGTGGTGGTGAGTTGCCTTCTTGAACCACTGCAGTTTTTTTTTTAGCAAAAATATATTCATAGAAAAGAATATTTATGTAATAATTAATAAAGCATTTCAGATCTACACAATCTTTTCATACAGAGAAGAAAACAAACATTGGAGTTTGACTTTCTCAACTTACAACTAATCTAAAGGCATTTCTTCTTACTTAGGCTAGGGACTATTTACATGTATCAAATACTAACCGATAACATTTTTATTGCAAAAAAATGCTTTATTCATAAAACGAAATCTTTATGTGCATACACAGTTAATAAAGCCATTCAGATCTATACTGACTTTACTTACAGAGAAGAAACATTTCAGTTTGGCTTTCTCTACACTTAAAATTAATCTATAGGCATTTATCTGAGGCATCAGGAGGGTCCCATAACTAAAAGGAAGCCCCCCCCCCCCATTGTACTTTGGCAGAAAGACCTTAGGGATTGATGAGGGCAGAGCGGTGGATGTGATCTATATGGACTTTAGTAAGGTGTTCAACACAATTCCTCATGGTGGACTGGCTAGCAGTTAGATCGCACGGAATACAGGGAGAACTAGCTATTTGGATACAGAACTGGCTCAAACATAGAAGACAGAGGTGGTGGTGGTGGAGGGTTGCTTTTCAGACTGGAGGCCTGTGCCAGTGTGCCACAAGGGTCGGTGTTGGGTCTACTGCTTTTTGTCATTTGTATAAATGATTTGGATGTGAACATAGGAGGTATGGTTAGTAAGTTTGCAGATGATACGAAAATTTGCGGTGTAGTGGACAGTGAAGAAGGTTACCTCACAGTACAATGGGATCTTGGCCCGTCTGATCAATGGGCTGAGGAGTGGCAGATTAATTCATTTATCTATTAATTTAGACAAATGTGAGATGCTGCATTTTGTAAAGGCAGGACTTATACACTTAATGGTAAGGTCCTGAGGAGTTTTGCTGAACAAAGAGACCTTGGAGTGCAGGTTCATTGTTCCTTGAAACTGGAGTCGCAGGTAGATAGGATAGTGAAGAAGGCATTTGGTATGCTTGACTTTATTGGTCACTGCATCAAGTATCGGAGTTGGGAGGTCATAGAGTAATACAGCATGGAAACAGGCCCTTTGGCCCAAACTGGTCCATGCTGACCATGGTGCCCACTCAGCTAGTTCCAATTCCCTCTAAATATCCTTATCCCTCTAAACCCTTCCCATCCATATACCTACCCAAATGTTTTTTAAATGTTGCTATTGTACCTGCCTCAACCACTTTCTCTGGCAGCCCACTCTCTGCGTGAAGAAGCTGCCCCTCAGGTCCTCCTTATCTTTCCCCTCTCACCTTAAAACTATGCCGTCTAGTTTTCAATTCCCTATTCCTGGGAAAAAGACTATATGCATTCATCCTATCTGTGTCCCTCATGATTTTATACACCTCAATAATGTTACGGCTGTACAGGACAGAGGTTAGGCCTCTTGGAATACTGCATGCATTTCTGGTCTCTCTGCGGTAGGAAGGATGTTGTGAAACTTGAAAGGATTTGGAAAAGATTTACAAGGATGTTTCCAGGGTTAGAGGGTATGAGCTTTAGGGAGTGGCTGAATAGAATGGGGCTATTTTCCCAGGAGCGTAAGAGGCTGAGTGGTGACCATATAGAGGTTTATAAGATAATGAGGGGCATGGATAGGGTAAATAGCTACGGTCTTTTCCCTGGGGTGGGAATGTTGAAAAGTACGGTGTATAGGTTTAAGGTGAGAGGGGCAAGCTATAAAAGGGATCTAAAGGGTGGCTTTTTCACACAGAGGGTGGTGCGTGTATGGAATGAGCTGCCAGATGAAGTGGTGGAGGTTGGTACAATTACAACATTTAAAAAATATCTGGATGGGTATATGAATGCGGGGGGGTTAGAAGGATATGGGCCAAATGCTGATGAATGGGACTAAACCTATTTAGGATATCTGGTCAGCATGGACGAGTTGAACTGAAGAAGGTTCTGTTTACGTGCTGTTTATCTCTATGACTCTACGGTGGTCTTTCCCCACTGTGCCTTGGCAGCAGCTGCTCCAAGCTTTAGTGTGTTTGCAATTTATTTGGTGTTGGATGGGGGCACCCGCGATGCCATTATGGAGGGTGTTTCAGCATTTCGACCCAGTGACACCAGGACCAGTAATATATTTCCAAGTCAGGATGATGAATGGCTTGGAGAAGAAATTGCAGATGGTGGTTAGGCTTAGTATCTTTTGCCGTTGCCCTTCTGCATGGTAATGGTCAAGGGTTTGAAATGTGCTGAAAAGACCTGAAGAGAGTGTGTTTGTTGATATGGTGCCAATCAATTAGGCTGCTTTATTCTCTGGTTTCAAACTTCTTGAGTTTTGGAGCAGTGCACATCCAAGAAGTGGATCTATCACATTCCTAACTCGTGCCTTGTAGATGCTGGACGTACTTGAGTCTGGAGGTGAGTTACTCATCTTCAACCCTTGATCTCTGACCTATTCTTGTAGACTCTGAATTGGATTAGCTACATCAATACTATTTCTGGTCAGTAGTAACCCCTAGAATGTTGATAGTGGGGGATTCAGTTGTGCTAATGTCATTGAATGTCATGGGGAAATGGATACGTTCTCTCTTGCTGGAGGTGGACTTTGTCTGGCACTTGCATGGCATGGATCTTATTTGCCATTTGTCAACCCTAGTCTGGGTATTTTCCAGGTCTTGCTCCATTTGACATGGTCTGCCGTAGTATCTGAGGAGTTGTAATTCTGTTTGACATTGTACAGTCATCACTGCACATTGCCACGTAACATTACGATGCAGGGAAGGTCATTGAAGCAGCCAAAGATGATTTCACCAGTAAACGGAGAGAATGGGGAACGAGAAACTCCTGCAGAGATTGCTGCTCACAACCACCACCCTAATTTTCCTTTAGCGTTAGGTAGGACTACAACTCGTAGGAAGTTTTGCCTGATTCCCATTGACCCTGGTTATGCTAGGGCTCCTTGATGTCTCTCTCAGTCAGAAAATTATATGTATATTGCCTAAAGAACATACTTACGCAGCAGCAATATTTGAACTTTGAATAAAATTTTGTAGGTTTTTCTTTTCTGCAGTGTTTGAATCTAGAAAATGAATATCTTAATTTGAATTTGGTGCCTTAACAGTCACTGAGTTTCAAAATTAGATGAACTTGGAATGCTGGTTTGCATATTGTTTTTAACCTAAAATGTCATGAGAGATTTTTTTTCTTCTAAAAATATCATTTGGAGATTGAAAAGGTTTTTACATAAATTGGGTGCTATGTCTTGACTACAGTAATATGGACAAAGTAGTTTGTCATAAACAATTCATGGCCTGGCTTTACTTTTCTTACTACAGATGGCTGATCCTGTCACCCTTAATGTAGGAGGACACTTATATTCAACATCAATATCCACACTAACCAGATACCCAGACTCCATGTTAGGAGTCATGTTTAGGGGTGACTTCCCCACTGCCAAAGACTCTCAAGGAAACTACTTCATTGATAGAGATGGACCTCTCTTCAGATACATCTTGAATTTTTTAAGGACTGCAGCTTTGACACTACCTCATGGCTTCAAAGAAATCGACCTCCTGAGAAAAGAGGCTGACTTTTATCAGATAGAGCCTTTGATTCACTGTCTGAATGATCCCAAGCCCCTTTACCCATTAGATACCTTTGAGGAAGTGGTGGAACTGTCTAGCACCCGCAAACTTTCCAAATATTCAAATCCAGTAGCTGTTATAATCACACAGCTGACTGTCACTACTAAAGTTCATTCGTTGCTGGAGGGTATTTCAAACCATTTCACAAAATGGAATAAACACATGATGGATACCAGAGACTTCCAAGTGTCCTTCACGTTTGGACCCTGTGATTATCATCAAGAGGTGTCTCTTCGTGTTCATCTGATGGAGTACATTGCAAAGCAAGGCTTTACCATCAGAATGACAAGGGTACATCACATGAGTGAGAGAGCCAATGAGAACACAGTGGAACACAACTGGACCTTTTGTAGGCTGGCACGAAAAACTGAAGACTGACCATCCTTAGTGGTAAATTTTTTATAATGAATAGTTATGGCACAGTGTAATTGAATATCCAGGTAACCATGTTCTTCGATTCTTCTATTGAAAGGTTACTTTTTGTACAATAGCAAAGTATTCCTATGCATATTGTAACCAAATGATGCTGTTGAAAGAAGGTATTAAGTGTAAGATGTATATTCCTTTAATGTTCTATTAACAGTATGTTCTAGATTTGTATTTCCTCAAGCAAATACATGAAATTGTAGCTTTTCCCTGTTCTCTCCATATACTGATGAAATAAATAGAAAAGATCAAAATATTGTCTTTGTACATCTCTTAAGTAAAGATTTTGGTCTGTGAAATTTATCTGCTTGACATAGTTTTAAGCTGGCTAGTAAAGTATATTCAGATGAAAATAACGAGCTGATTTTTTTAAATCTGGGAACTTCCACAATACACCTATGCAAGTGTAACTTTGTCCTTTGCTAAATCAATTTTTTTGCATCTGAGCACTTCATCTTCAGCTCCAACGCAAAACTTAAAATCTAGATGATGTAGGCCATTCAACGAGATTACTGCCGATCTGATAATCCTCAATTCCACTATTCTCACTAACCCTTGATTCCCTTGCTACTTAAAATCTTTTTTTTGCCAAAAACATTCTGCTTTTTAAAGTGGTACACGTGTACAAAAATTCAACAGAAACTAGTAGGCAATGTTTAAGTTTTGAGTTGATATTTCTGCAACAACCAAATTGAGAAATGTTTACTTCATTTTCTTTGCATTGTTCTGCTAAATCTTTGAAACAGTGAGTCTTGTGTACTTACTTACCCCACACTGTAATAGCGGAGACTAGCTAGTTTTATTTGAAAGCAAGCACAATAATTGGGAATTTTTGCACCAGTTCATCTGATATAATATACTTGCTTTGCAGTGTATTCTATACACTGTAATGTTACATATATTACATTTACGTAAACATATCTTTGGATTACAACCATAGTTTAACGCACAGATGTTGAATATATATTTTAGTACCACCAGAAATTTTGCTGAGCATGATCTATTGTAAACTGCCATTTATTACTTTAGTTTGTGTAATGCTGCTTCAGCTACACAATGATTTTAACTTATTTTATAAGTTCGGGTATTGGGAACTGAATGGGACTCGCAAATGTGTTTTGAGTGGCAATATTCTTTCAAGTATATAGTGTTGAGGTAACATTTTAATTCTCTACATTAACCAAATAATTTAAAAATTACTTTGTCTTTGTTACTGAACTGTACCGGTGTACTGTGTATTTAATTTTAGGACGTGCTGTTTTGAATTTGGAGTCTGTAGCCCAGGTAGTGTCACGTGCAAGAAATTTGCTTTCCATGTGTTAGCTGGAGATTTTGATCAGGAATCTGACAGAACTTGAACTGAAGTGAAATTTTACTGAGTTAAATCCATTGGAGATCTTGAGTTCTATATTTCCACACTGAAAATTTTCATTACTTACACGACCAGCATAACTTGCCGGTATGAGTTTGGTGGGGAAGTAGGAGAAAGGAGACCACACACCTTAAATGTTACATCATTTGGTTCTCAGAAAAATTGTTGGTAGTGAAACAGCAATATCTCTGGTTTATTTAATAGTTAACATATGGTACATTAAATGAAATCTGATCAGGCCGATGGATACAGAAAATGTTTAATAATAGTTGCAAGCAGAATAAAAGAGAATGCATTCAAATCCTGAACCTTCTGAAATTATTGGTATAATAGATCAGACACTGAGTTAGAATATTCAGTTACTCTGAAAACAAGTCGATACTCATTAGAAATCAATCGAACCTTAGTTCAACCACTGATGTTTGCATTATATTTGTGAATGAACCTGCCTGTCAAGGCCATGTTAATCAGGAGCAAAACAAAGCCAAAAAGTTACAGCTTGGACTGTGCTAATCGAAAGCGAGGCTTCAGATATTTCTCATATGCAGGGTTAACCTGTGGAAACAAAAATCCAGTAAGCTTTTTACTTTCAAATGTTGACAACAGTAAATGTAAAAAAAAAAAAACTGCTCCATCTTTGAAACAATATCCCTGCATTTCAAATGAAATTTCATAACTAATGCCACTTATTTCCAATACATAGCCTAAAGAACAAGATCAAAATCTGAAACCAATTTATAGTATTAAATAGCTTTTACCGCATTTGTGAAGATCTACTCTCATAGCTGAACACTTTCTAGATTGGCAATACCATTCTAAACCACTAATAAACATTTACAAGAAATGCATGAATGAAAGCACATTATGAACCAGCAAAGCTTAACATACTTCGGACCCATGAGTGTGAATTCTAACATCTCATATTTGTCTCAAGTGTAATTGAAAAATTGTGGACTGTGTCCTCATTATTCTCTTACTGAGACAGTTCTGGATTAGCAAATCACATCAGGTGTTATTGATGGAAGATTAACTAGAGATTGGCGATTGCTATTCTTTCTGCAACAACCTTTTGAATCCTGAAACAATGGTTACTACATAGGAGGCCACTATTCAGTAGTCCAGCATGCAAGAACAACTTAGCTAGTCGTATCATCTCCACCTTCCTGGAACCACTCAGCAAATTTTTATGAAGTTCTCTTTAGGAAGCAATGTTTTGGATGGATTTGCCTCTACTACACTTGGGTAGAGCATTCCGGATTCTAACCACTCCATGTGTATCATAATCTTTCCTCACGTTGTGGTTGCATCTTTTGTCTTACACCTTAAATTGGTGTCCTCTGGTTCTCAATCTTTTCATCAATGGGAACAGTTTGTCTCTATCCATGCTGTCAAGTCACCCTATGATTCTGAACACCTCCATCCAATCTATACTCAATTCTTGGGAAACTTGGTTGGCATAGATGAGTTGGCCCTCAGGGTCTGGTTTCCAAGCTCCACGACTCTCCCTTGTCTAAGTTAGACAAATTACAATCAATGCATTCTAACTGATCCTATGTACTATTCAACTTTATTCATTACATTTTCAAAGAGATAAGTGAATTAAGCAATCAGCTCTGGCTGACAAGAATGCAAGATAATCACAGAAGGAAAGGGATGTTGGAAAAGAACCTCCAGAAAATGTTGTTTCATTAGCAGCAGGAAAGTAAACCACTGTCACAAGATGAAATTCACCTTACTGAATTATAGAATGATACAGAAAAAGGTCATTCAGCCCAATGGGCCTGATCTATAAAGAGTTATCCAGTTAGTTTCACTCACCAGTTTTTCTTCTCCCAATAGCACTGTAAATGTTTTCCCTGTCATTCTCATGTCAGTGCTAATCCAATTGATTCAGAAGATTTGGGCTTACAGACTAGCCTGATACAGTGGAGTACTGAGGAACTACTGCACTGTTTGAGACACTTTTTTTTAAAAAGACGAGACATATAAACATTGCCCAGCAGATACGACCAATCCTACAAAACTCTCAACGAGGAGTTGGGGAGGTTTGCCAACGTTTCAGCTAGAGTGTAGCCTTAAACACAATCAAAACAGTCTAGGTATTTATTTGCTGTTCCTAGGACTTGCTGTGCATATTGGCTTCTGCATATGCCTATTAAACAACAGAGACTACTTTTAAAGTAATTTATAGGCTGTAAAATAATTAATAAGCACATTTATGACATTCAAGCATGAGACACTATGTGGATTCAAGTTCTTTCTCTTTCATTCACTCCAAAAATACAAATCAACATGTGCAGTATTGCAAGGATGGTGTCTAATCTGGGATCAAATGGATGTCTTGATGAGGTTAATGGAGATAAGGAAATGAACTAGCTGGTGTGATTTCAAACTTATTGGTCCGCCTTACAATATCGCTTGATATCATTACTTGAGTCCACAGCACAAATTGAATGCTTAGGCTACCAAAAATGCAAGAAATACGTACCTGAATGTCATATCTGGGAAAGAAAGCAAATATCACTACTCGGAAAAGACAATATAAATTTTAAAAACAGAATTTATCTCACATCTGGCTCTAGGCCAAATTGATTCTCGGTAGAGGAGGGGGAAAAGAGTGAAATGGAAAGTTAACCATTGTACTCAATAACTGAATTGAATACTAGTTATTGATCTCACTTTTTTGCATCAATATTTGTGGTGAACAAACCAAATCACATTTACCAATTACGAGATAGAAAGTTCCCTCCTCCAGTAACTGCACCAACTGGCACTTTCAATTTTGTACAAGCAGAAGCTGTAGTATAATGGTGTGCAGGGGGTCCCCAATTTACAAACGCTCGTACTTACAAATGGGATCTCATATGGGGTATAATTGTAAAGATCTGATGTACAAACATTTCCTGTACTTACCAATGGCTATTTTATACTTGCAAAGAGTCAAGAATGGAATTTGTTTGCAACTCAGGGACGGCCTATTTATTGAAAGTTTGAGAAGATTTGTAGGTCGGGTTGTGGATGAGGTTTTAGATTTGCTCGCCTAGCCAGTGTGTTTGTTTGCGGACGTTTCGTCACCCTTCTTGGTAATATCATCAGTGCACCTCTAGTGAAGCGTTGGTGTTCTGTCCCGCTTGTTATTTATACGCTTCAGTTTGCTGGGATGGTTGACATCACTTCCACTTCTGATTTTCAGTGGTTTGTACATCGTATTTGTTTCTCACATTACATAGGCCAAAATGGAAGAAAACTGACAATAAAGGATACACGAACACTAATTAGCCACCAAGAGACATGACCAGTTCTCACTGGTCTCAATACACATGGACAAAGGAGGTCACAAATTGGACTGGGACAACACGTCCATAATAGCTCAGGCCAAACAGAGACACGCCAGGAAATTCCTGGAGGCCTGGTATTCCAACCAGAACTCCATCAACAAACACATTGAACTGGACCCGATGTACAAACCACTGAAAAAACAGTGATGCCAACCACCCCAGCAAACCGAGGCGAATAAATAACAAGCAGGACAGAACACCAATGCTTCACTGAGGTGCACTGACGTGGGTTTTACCTAGAAGGTTGATGAAACATCTGCAATCAAACAGACCGGCTCGGCGAGCAAGTCCATGGCCTATTTATTGGACTAAGACCTAAAAAGGATTAACTAATAATCTTTGACCTCAAAAGGGGAAGTGACATGGATTCTCTGAGTTCATGATTATAAGAGAAAGTAACATGGAAAGAAGCTAGTATAAGGAAATGTGCTTATAACTGTAAATAGGTTATAATAAAAGTTAGTTTTTGTTATAGCTAACAGTCTTTGACGGTTATTGTTAATAACCCCAACAATATTGAACCCAGAAAATTAAAGGACAATTTTTGTTTTATTATTCTTTCGTAGGATTTGGGCATCGTTGGTTAGGCCAAATATCGTGGGGACAGATTGGCAAAAAAAAAAAGCAGATTTCTTTGTTTATAGCAGAACTGTGGGTGTGTTCGAATGAAGTTTAAAGGCTATCCTTTTATTTCAGTGTTTTTATAAATTGTGGACTGAAATGAGAAAGAACGGTTTTAAAGCCAGTATTTGGTAAGGATTGCAGCACATTTTGAAAATCTGACACTAATGGCCTGCATCGTTGTACTCAGATAGAACTTTACTTGGCGACAAGAAGTGAATTGGTCTATGGACTGGTGACCACAATGCCTTTTCCCTGTGTGAATGGCTCTGAGGTAACTGAACAGCTTAAGGTTGGAAACGAGATCCAGAGAAGTGATCAGATCTCCGCCAGCTCAGGAGATTTTTCTCTGTTGTCTGCTGTCATAACCCACTTTATTCTGAAGAAAACCAGTTTAGTTTTCCTTCTGCTGTTGGTGTAAGTTGTGACATTTAAATGATATGTCAAGAAACATTTTTAAGTGAACCAGCTACTCTGCCTCTTGAAAACTAGTGGAAGCATTTAGAAATGGAAGATAGAGAAGAAACCTTCTGAAAGGACCAACTTAACAGATATTGAGAACACAGACTACTGAACCACTTTTCTATTTTCCCTCTGTTTGGCTACCTGCATATGCGCATATAAAAGGGGTTTGTAAAGAGATTACAGTTTTAATTACTAGTGTTATATGGCAATGGTTTGTAACCAACATTCCCTCTAACCTGGGTGGTTGCTTTGTACAAACCTCAGGGGACCACGCTATTTATAATTGTTTACCTGTAGTTAGATTTCAATTACTTGTAATACCTGCTAATTCTTGTTAAGTATAGAAAACTGAGACTAGAAGACCGGTAAATTGAAGGAATCATGGTGTACGTTTAAAGAACTTTAACTTTTGTGACAACCCCAGGAATAGTGGGGCCGATTTTCAGACTATTCCAGTGAGTCACGACATAAAACATTTGTGCACAAAAGAAATCTTCCATGCAACGTCACTGAATAACAAATTGTACATGTAGTGTTTCCAATGAATGAAGCTCAGGATACCTTTGCATTTGTGGGGGCTTTCTGAGCCCATTCGAAAAGGCGTTGGTAAGCAAGGCCGTCATAGGTACCAATCGCAGAATTCAGCTGTTCGTCAGGATAATCAAATGCATCAGCTATCGAGACAGCCTCTTTCCTGAAAACAATTTTTCATTTAAAAATGTTTCTATATATTCATATTTACATTAATGGAAGTGCTGTTATTCATTGTAATACAAAACAAAAATTAACAACTTGCTGTAACATTTTCTTGCTGAAATGAGCTTGCTGACATTTTGCTTTTCTGGTTTTGAGATGTGTCCTTGGAGATGAACTCATCACTTTCAGTTGTATACAGCTGTACTCAACTGCAGTTAAAACCTTTGGCTTTTCAAGAAACATTACAATAGATAACTAATAAAATTTGAACTAATTCGGGCTTTGGATTGAACAGTTTTCAAGTAGACTTTCTTGAAATTTCCAACTCATAAATTGGACTGATTTTATAACAGAAACCAATGTTTCATATTTTTGCATCAAAACATCTATCAGAACTAAATCACTGACCCTATTGACATCAGTACTGGGTCTATGACTGCAGTAGCTATAGTTCCAGCTACACATGAACCAAATTACAAACACCAACTTGTTCAGCATGATCTAAGACATGAAGTGATGCAAATGGCAAGCACTGTATATTGTTTCGAAAGGTAAATCTGGTCAACCTTGCATTCAAAAGCAAGTAACTAAATGGAGTTTATGATAGTAACGAAATCCATTCTCCAACAATCAGCAGTTTTTTGTTTCACCCGGTTACAAACTGAAGACTGCAAAATACATTTGATCTATACGCGTTTTTTTCTCATTTAAGTGGAATGTATACAATGCAGTCACTTTACCGGACAAGGGATAGAAGATGCAGTTGACAGGCAGTCATCAAGTCTAATTGCTTTCCAGTCAGATAGCCATCATATAGGAAATCCCCAGCATTGTCCAGTATGCCAGTCAACGCGTAAAGATCACACAACATTTTGATCACTTGCTGGATTTCAGGCTCAAGCTTTAATCCATCCAGTGTCTCAACAAAGTTCTTCACAACAATGTAATGGCAGTGAGCCTGGAAAATCAAAACACAAAATAAATGTAACCCCAAACACAACAATGGAATGTAAACCTTCTCTCAACAAAGGTTTCTTATTAAAAGTATTGACTGAAGTTTGGAACAAAATGAATCAGCGTTATGATTATATTTGATTTATTACATAATGGAGTCAGTAAGGACAGCAGAAATAGAGTATCACCAATACAATATGTTGTGTAAACTAGTTCTTTCCCAATTAACTCTTTCACTATTGCATAGATCTCAGGGATTTGTTTAAAAAAAAACACTTTACTAGACAAAAGCTAAAAGATCCAGTTAAGAAGCTGATATTCTAATAAACAAATGAAAATCAAACCATTAAATGCAGTGCATAGTTTTACATCAGGAAATTTTCTTTTGTTTAGCATAATCTAAGACATTAAGTGAATCAAAAGGTAAGTGCTGCATATCGATTTGAAAGATACATCTGGTCACGGATAGGCCAACAGTAAATTTATAGTAGTATACATAAAAGCAATTTCACAAATGGCAGGACTTTACTGCAGAATGTTTGGCAAAGGCAAAAAACATGAAAATGATCTGTGGAGACAGATCTTACACCAGACAAGTTAGATTAATTGAAATAATTTTCATGTTTCAACCTACATGTTTTTCCTCAATGCCTCCACATACAAATGTAAAATTAATGCAAATTATTAAACGGACACGAGAAGACCACTTGTGAAATTTGAAGATGGAAAACAATACAGCTTGATGACATAATATGTTGCTGTGGACATTTGTAGTCTACACTGAAATAATCTATGTTATCAGGAAGTAAATCATTCATCCATAAGTATTTGAAGTTACCATGAAAGATTCACATCCAGTCATCTGTCTCTCTAATGCAAAAGTAGCCCTGTAGTCTGGCGTTGAAATTTCACACATCAATTCTTCAGTTTATGTAACATTCTCGCTCTGTCACCAAGTGGGACTCCATCCCTTGCATGAAATCTAAATGTACTTTCTCTCTGGCTGAACATATCAAGGCTTTATTTATTTACGATTATCTCTCTCATATCCCAATATGAAAGCATTTTACTCTCTCAGGGTGGGATCAATTTGTGATTTGAGTGTACAGGTAAAGCTCTTCCAGTTTGTGGTTTGTTATCCCAGCATCAATGCAAGGAAGAATGGTGATTCGGAGAAAATGTAACTGCAGGATAATTATGGATTAATATTTAATCAATGTTTACTTTTTGACCAAGGAAATGAGAACATATAAACGATAATCTTACAACAGCAGCCCTTGCAAGCTGTACAGAAGTGCTATTCCAGGCAACATGTTGCTCAACCCCAGACTGAAGGAGAGACTGCAACTTGATCCCAGCATCCTTTATCAGTCTGAAGGAAATAGAACAATACATGCATGAGTAAGCTTAAAAGACAGTTGGTCAGATTCAAAATGGGTCTTAATTGAAATATTACTTAAAGTACATTGTTGAGTGTATAGTATCATTACAAGAAAAAGATTATTCTTCACTACAAAATTACACCATATTGACCTTTAGTATTATTTCCTTTTTGATTAATGAATATTAAATTCCAATTACATTATTATTTATGGTAAAAGATGTCCTACTATACTAACAGGTGATGGCCTAACTATTGTATCCACAGCTCAGATATCACCCCTATGCAGGCTGTTTATATCACCACTTAAGATAAGTTTAGAAGTCATCCCCTGGTAATTAAAAATAAATGCATTGTGCATGTAATGGCCTGAATGGAGCGCTGTACTATTTCAACATTACTACTTCAAGCTTGTACTGGCAATATGATTTATTATTCTGTTGACTATGATTATTCCTTTGCATTCATTAGCTACTTTCTGCACAAAGTCTAACTTCACTGCCTGATATCATCAGGCTAGATCCTGGCTAGTTCAATGACATTCATCAAGTTTAGGAAGGTTTTCTATTTTAATTTAATGGAAAATCATGACAATTTCTCCTTGCACTCGGAGAATTGTAATAAAACATCCACTACAGTACATCAAACCTTTTGTTTATGTTCTATTTAATCAGTAAAGTTTCACTCAATGGAAAACATTATGCAAGAATTTTTGGATTTAGTTGCTTTGCAAACTTTGCTGCCTTCTAGTTTCTTGAATTTGATAAGATGTAATGTGTGTTTTCCAGGGTGGCAGTTTTGTTAATTCTGTCATAACAAAAGTATCATGTTGATCATCGACACTTCAAGTGAATCACATTTCGATTATGACGGTTAGAAACAAGTGATTGTGTGTTGAATTAGATTTGTAAATCTTAGAAGCCACTTTGACTAGGTCACTCCATAATGGAATGGTAATTAGAAACTGCCATCACTGACCCTCAATAATGTGTACGCGCTTTCGCCATCCTGTGTTCCATTAAAGAGGATTAGCTCTGTTAAATCACTGTACAGTCACAACCACTATTTTGTTTTTCTTCCAATTCCAACAGAGAATAGTGCACTAAATTCATTACCCCTTGATGCAGCTTGGTCTTCTCGCTTCCAATTCTAACTGATTCACTTTTTAAATTGTCCTGAAGCTTCACACAATCCACATGGAGGACAGCACAATGATACTATTTTTGTTGAATATCGCATCTATCAATCTGTTTGTGTTTTCAACTACTGTTTGTGCTATCAATGGCCTAACATGCCACACAAGATTGTTTTTCAGGTCCTAAGTACTGTCATATAGGACTAAATCAGGTGTTGATTGTGACTTACTACACAGTAAGATCCAATTAATGCAATCTTGCCGAATGAGTCATCACTTTATTTTGTTACAACACATCTAAAATTTTACAGCTAACTTGACCAGAAGTAAACTTGAAGCTCATTTATTTCCTTTGGATTAGGCCCCAGGGAAACTTTTTTTAAAATCTGTTCATGGAATGTGCACGTCACTGGTTAGGTCAAAAATTTATTGCCCATTCCTATTTGGCCTTGAAGCGTGTAACACGCTTAGCTATTTCAGAAGGCAGTTAAGAGCCAACTGCATTGTTCACAGTGTGGAGTCACATGTAGGCCAGACAAGGTAAGGATAGCAGATTTCTATACTAAAGGATCCCAAATGGGTTTCTATAACAATTGACAAAAGACTATGCCTTCTAGTTGCTAGCCAGGAACTCAAGGAGAGGTGGTTGGATTAGCTCTTGTTGGCGATGGTTATTGCCTTGTACTTGCAATGGTGTGAATGTTACTTGCATTTACATTTGGGGATTCTTTTCCTTTGAATGCTTGCTGAGTCAGTTTTAATAGATATACAATGATCCAAAATTCCTTTTAGAAAGTTTGTTCTAATATCTTCTGCTCATTCTGGGTCCACGTCATTGATAAATTTCGATCCCACAAAGAGTAATGTTACTGACCTGTGTGCCCTGTGCTTGTACGACTCTATATAAAGCAACGGCTTGAGGAAATCGCTTTTTTCCTTTGCAGAACAATGATGAGTGATCGGTTCATATAGGTAAGAGACAGACTGGGGCAAAGGCTCACCACATTCTATTTTGTTAAGGCACTTGATTAGAAACCTAAACAAAGAAGAAAAATTGCATCAGTTCCAGCATGCTAAAATGCAAACTTATAGCGGGGGTAATTTCCTAAGGCCAGACTGGCTGCAGTGAGCCTTACCCAATGACTACATGAAACTGAATTTAGCTACAGGACTAGTGACACAGAGGCTACTTGGTCCAGATTTCACAAGTTACTAATTTATTAAACTGTTTCGTTGTAGAACTTTTCCCTTTCTAGTATATTTTAGTTTGGTATCAAGTTTTTAAAATATATACCTTTTTGCAATTCCTCTGTATCTTCTTCTAGCCTCCAATTTTTTTCTTATTCATTCATGGGATGAAGGTGTCACTGGCGAGGGCAGTTAAGTGTCAAACACATTGCTCTGGGTCTGGAGTCACGTGGGCCAGACCAGGTAAGGATGACAGTTTCCTTTCCTAAAGTACATTAGTGAACCACACAGGTTTTTCCAACAATCGACGATGGATTCATGGTTGTTAGACTCTTAATTCCAGATTGTTTTTATTGAATTCAAATTCCATCATTTGTCATGGCAGGATTTAAACCCAGGTCCGAGAACATTAACTGCGCCTCTGGATTAATAGTCCAGTGATAATATCACCAGGTCATTGCCTCCACTCTGACATATAACTTAATTTTATGCATTCGAAATACTACAAAGTAACGAGCTACTAAAAACGTGCTCATTCCGCTTGTATGGATGCTCCTAACCCTTACTCAGCATTCCTCTGTCACGCTGTCAATGTAAATGCCTGCCCTATCACCACAGAGTCATTGAGCTGTACGGCATGGAAACAGACCCTTTGGTCTAACTCGTCCATGCCGACCAGATATCCTAAATAAACCATGTCCCATTTGCCAGCATTTGGCCCATATCCCTCTAAACTCTTCCTATTCATATACCCATCCAGATGCCTTTTTAAATGTTGTAATTGTACCAGCCTCCAGCACTTCCTCTGGCAGCTCATTCCATATACGCACCACCCTCTGTGCGAAAAATTTAGCCCTCAGATCACTTTCAAATCTTCTCACTCTCACCTTAAACCTATGCCCTCTAGTTTTGGACTCCACCATCTCTGGGAAAAGACCTTGTCTATTTACCCTATCCATGCCCCTCATGATCTTATAAACCTCACCCCTCAGCCTCCAAAACCCTAGGGAAAATACCTCCATTCTATTCAGCCTCTCCCTAGCTCAAACCCTCCAACCCCGGCAACATTCTTGTAAATTTTTTCTGAACCCTTCCTAGTTTAACAACATCCTTCCTATATCAGGAGACCAGAATTGCAAGCAGTATCCCAATAGTGGCCTAACCAATGTGCTGTACAGCTGCAACATGACTTCCCAACTCCTATACTCAATGCACTGACCATGCCGCTCATGATTTTATGAACTTCTATCAGGTCACCCCTCAGCTCTTGATACTCCAGGAAAATTACCCCAGCCTATTCAGCATCTCCCTGTAGCTTCTTTGTGTCATTCTTCATCAGTGAGTATATGCCCAAAAATCTATAGTAAAATATATTAAATATTCAAGTAACAGCACTGCTGTTACCCAGTGCACTGAGCCACATTTGGATACACACCCATCTGTCCTCATCATCAAAAAGCCCCGACCTGCAGAAATAAAGTCGTCAACCCTTCTTCTTTCACTTCCGAAGATCTTCACTATCCTATCTACCTGCAACTCCACTTTCAAGGAACTATGAACCTGCACTCCAATGTCGCTTTGTTCAGCAACACTTTCCAGGAGAAAATGTAAAAGATACTAAGTTGACAACCCAGCATAGCTAAAGCGTACCATAAGGTAGTTGGCACGTGTGATTAACTACAAACCTTGTAATATGCCTAGAGGAGGAAAACAGAGCAGTGGGGATTAAAACAGCTGTTTTGGTTGCAAAACACAGACTGGATAAAATTAGAAGAAATGCAGCAAGACACACTAACTTTACACCAAGACCAGCCATTTGAAATGCAGAAGTGGACTGCTGGTTTGTCAAGGTTTAGACAAAAATGGATACTATGTAGTGTTGTGATCAAATCATATTATGACCAAAGTGGGTGTGTTTAAAGATATAAATTATAGGAACAGACTTGTGCATCATTTGGCACTCAACATTACATGCTATCATAGATAGGAGGAACTCTTAGTCCCCCTGGATATCTTACTTGTAAACATAGCTGATGCATTTGCTTACTTGTAATCAATCACTGTTCAATACAGTTCTAAAGGTGATTTGTGTGTCCAGGTCTCTGTTATGGCTGCACGGCAATTTGTTTATGGCTCAACGTTGGAATGCAAGCAACACTTAACAAATAATTTAACAACTGCACCAAGATTTTCGATAGTAAACCATCTTCATTGCAAAGCTAAGCTGGTTAAACAGGTATCATGCAAATTCCATTTTATGTATTTCATTTTATAAAGCTGTACAAATTCCTCATCTACTTTAAAAGTTTAAAAAAAAAGAATGCTACACTACCAAAAGCAACATGAATATTATAGTCTAATAATGAAATTGCTTTCATCATAAATATTTACACTAGCAGCAAATGAGCATCATCGGACAGCAATTTGGGAAGTCGATCATTTCCTATAATTTTTAAAAATTTTTTGTAGGGGGTAAACCAGATTTAAAAGTTTAATTCTGTCTGAAGTTGCAAGTTAAAGTCAAAGGCTGAAGTTGGACTGTAGGCACTGCTCCAGGAGCTGGTCTGAGGTAGCGGTCTCAATAGAGGTCTCAATAGAGGTAATTTGGAGCTTGGATTATTACTGAGATTGCACATCAAGTCCTGGGAAGTCCTGAATGCCAGCCTGACGCAGAAGCTAGCAGCAGATCCTGTATATGGATTGGTGCTATAAATGAAGAATTATCTAGCCCAGATCTTAGGAAGTAAAATATAGAAGGGTTGAAAACTTTATTTCTGCAGGTCAAGGTTTGTTGATGATGAGGACAGATGGGTGTGTATCCAAATGTGGCTCAGTGCACTGGGTAACAGCAGTGCTGTTACTTGAATATTTAATATATTTTACTATAGATTTTTGGGCATATACTCACTGATGAAGAATGACACAAAGAAGCCACAGGGAGCTGAAGCTGAATAGGCTGGGGTAATTTTCCCAGAGCATCTAGGGCTGAGGGGTGAACTAACAGAGGTTTATAAAACCATGAGCGGCACGGATAGGGTGAATAGCCAAAGTGTTTTTCCAAGGGTGAGGGGGTGGTGTGGGTGGGTGAAGAAAGCGTCCAAAACTAGACAGTATAGGTTTAAAGGCGAGAGGACAGAAGATTTAAAAGGGACTCGAGGGGCTACTTTCTTACACAGAGGGTGGCGTGCATATGGAACGGGCTGCCAGAGGAACTGTTGGAGGCTGGTACAATTACAACATTTAAAGGCATCTAGATGGCTATATGAGTAGGACCGTTTTAGAGGGATATGGGCCAAATTCTGGCAAATGAGACCAGATCAGATTTGGATATCTGGTCAGTATGGACAAGTTGGACTGAAGGATTTGTTTCTGTGCTTTATAACTCCATGACTCTAAGTACTCGACTTGAAACAGACTTTATAGAGCAATCCCATAATATTTAAGCTGCTTTTACCATACCGTGCAGTCTGCAATTGCAATACAGTGTTTTCCCCTTCGTATGTACAGGAGGCTACCACCCGAGTGTAAAGGGAGGGTAAACCACTCAGTTTTGAATAACCATGGCCGCCACAAGCTCTGCGACACGCTTCAACTCCAGCACTGCAGGCATCTGATATCAAAGCTTTTAGGCCTGCCGACAAGGCATGGAGCTGCAGAGAAATAAAAAGTTGGACAAGTGTTGAAACATTCTCTTTTTAAAAATATCGGAAAGCCGAGATTTTCTTTCTTTTCCAAGGAAGTATTTTATTGGTCAATATTTATCCCTTAACCAATGGATCACAGTTCATGAACTATTTTTCCAAATGTAGTAATGTAAGGAATGTAGCAGCCACAAGCATCATTCCTTGGGCCTCAAGTATTTACCACATGTATTAATGACTTAAGGAAGGAACAGTGCATCTTGCCTTTATGATTAAATTATGTGGCAAAATATGTTGTGATGCAGACATAAGGAATCTGCAAGGGCATATAGATAAGTTGAGTGAATGGGCAGAAGCTTGGCAAACGGAGTTTAATGTAAGAAAGGGTAAGATCGTGCTTTTAAATTGAGAGAGACTCTAAAAGTGTGCAGCTTAGAGGGACCTGTGCAACCTTATGCATGAAACACAAAGTTAGTATGCAGGTGCAGCAGGTAATTAAGAAGGCAAATGAAATTTGGCCTTTATTGCTAGAGTTTGGGGTTTATTAAAAATAGGAAAGTCTTGTTTCAATGGTGCAGGCTGTTGTTGAGGCTGGAGTACTGTGTACAATTTTGTTCCCACATTTGAAGAAAAAAAGTATACTGGCATTGGAGACTTTAAAAAGATATTCACTAGGCCGATTCCTGGGATGAAGGTGTTGCTTCATCAAGAATAGCTAAACAGATTACTTCTTCATTTATTAGAGTTTAGAAGAATGAAAGGTGATCTTATTCAAAAGATACAATATTCCCACAGGGGGCTTGACACAGTAGGTGCTGAGATGTTGTTTCACTGGTGGGGTAATCTTGAACTACAGGACGTAGTTACAGAATAAGGGATCACTTTTTTTTTTAAACTTGACTTACAAAGGAATTTATTCTCTCAGATGGTAGTGAATGTCTGAAAAACTCGATCCCAGAGTGTTGTGATCACTAGAAATATTTAAATGGGAGGTGGATAGATTTTTGAAATATCAGGAGTTGAGGGTCATGACAAGCTGGCATGAAAGAGGAGTTGAGGCCTGGGGCAGATCAGCCATGATCTTTTAAGTCCATAACATTTAGGAGCAGCAGTAGGCCATTCAGCCCATCAAACGTGCTCTGCCATTCAATGAGATCATGGCTGATCTGGTCGCCCTCAACTCCACTTTCCTACCTTATCCTCATAACCCTAGATTCCTTTACAGATGAAAAATCTGTCTATCGCAGCTGTAAATACACTTAACAACCCAGACTTGACAGACCTCTACAGTAAAGAATTCAACCAGATTTACCATCCTTAGACAAAAGAGATTCCTCCTCATCTGTCTTCAATGTTAGGCCCCTTATTCTGAGAATCCAGATTCTAACCACATACACTGCACAAAACAAAAAGTTGTCCTGTATCACTTCTGGTTTTTATGTCACTCATGTTAAGTCTTTATCCTCTGGTATTCAACCTTTCCACCAAATGGGAGCAGTTTGTCTCCATCTACTCTGGCTAGGTCTATGATTTTGAATATCTCCACCACTTTTTTTTGGTAAATAATCTGTGAATTCTGTAAAACTCAGATCTTCTAGAATGTAATGTTCTCCAATGTCAGAAGTGTGAAATTTACTGGCAGATGTGTAAACAAAACCACATCTATCTGCTTACTGATGCTTTTCAGAAACATTTTGTAAACCTATTTCTGCAATTTCCATCTTAATTGCCACATTACAAATGCATTCATAGAAACACAGAAAATAGGAAGAGTAGGTCATTTGGCCCTTCAAGCCTCCTCTGCCATTCAATATGATCATGGATGATCTTCCAACTCAGTATCCTGTTCCTGTTTCTGCCCCCAGGCATCTTCCTGCATTTTCTTTAAAGTTGCTCTTAATCTAGGCTCTGTTGGATGTATGATCCAATTAAACCCATGAAAGAAGTAGCTCAATCTGAGACCAGAAAATTAGGCAAATACTACCAAGTTAATAGAGAGGGATGGTTCCGCTACTGACACTGAACTCAACTTCATCAGCTGATTTTACCCTACAGGAAGGTTTTGCCTATGTTATTTAGGTTACATCTCAATTAGAATTACTCAATTAAAATGTCCAAGGCATATTTTTGTCAGGTCTCAAGGACTGAGAGTTTAAAAATTCTGAGAAGCAACTGAAAGGTAAAAAGGACAAAGAAATAAAAGTGAGATAGATTAGATCTGTATGCCATAACATTCTAAAATTAAAATTGCAAGTGATCTTTTTGGATTTTGAATTTAATAATATGTCTAGAATATTTATTAAACCTCTGACCGATGTTCATATTAACTGTAAGATATGAATCTGTTCATCAGTCAGTTCCACATGCTGCTCATCACATTGGGAGATGGAAACTCAGTCTTATTAAAAACACTTTCGGATATTAAGCTTTTTCCGAGATAACACTACACAGTGTGCATCAATTACATCACATTCAGGGAACTGAGTCGAGTCCATAAATCAAAATGACCGACTTTGTAAAACTTCATTCATGTACCTCCTAAAAAAATACTGAATAGAAATAAACTGGTTGAAAAATAATAAGCAAATTTAAGTCTGCTTTACATTACCCTGAAATGCTGATATTTAGTGTGTCTAAAACGAACGCATCGTATGTTCTCTTCTGGGACACAGCAAGAACTGCAGGCGTTGGAGTCAGAGTCAACACAGTGTGGAGCTGGAGGAACACAGCAGGTTAGGCAGCATCAGAGGTGTAGGAAAGTCAACGTTTCGGGTCAGGACCCTTCTTCGGTTCAATTTCCAACTCAAAACATAGACTTTCCTACTCTTCTGATGATACGTTCTTTTCTGATATTTTCTCACAGTTTTGAGGTAATGTCAGCTTGGTTCAGTGGCATCAGTTTTGCCTTCGAATCAGGAAGTCATCAGCTTCAAGCCCCACAACAGGATTGCAGTACATAATCCAGACTGATGCTTTGAAATGAAACAGACCCTCCCATAATACTTGCAGTAAAAGCACTAAATCACTTATTTTGAATCACTGTCATCCACTAGCACTGCTGACATGTTACACCTCAGGAAATTGACAGCTGATGACCAGTGATATTACTTGCATGTTCTCTAGAAGTTATTTTTAAAGGACGGTGCTGCAGATGTAATTGTTTTAATCCTCATTATTGTGCAGGTTGCATGTTGCTCTGCCTGTACATTCTTAAAATTAGCCAAATTATCTTACCTCAGGCAATGATGAGGCATCTCCCTTGCTTTTGATCTGTACTTTCACTTGGTTGCAGAAGGTATCCAATGAGGAGGCCATGAAATGAAAGGCAAATGCTGTTGCCAGCTGAGGAAGAAGCTTCTGTTGCTGGGTCCGATAATCTAGAATTTTTGCTTCCATTTCACTGAGGGCAGATCACAATTTCAAAATCATGAATCACAAAGCTGAATGTTCAATGTACAAGTTGAACCAGCCAGGTATTTGCCATTTATTGTGCAGATATCTTTGACATAACTTGACTTTTGTGTTAGATGTTTTCTCTACTGCAACTACCATTTTCTTTGTTGGTTTGCAACAATTCAGTTAATAGATATAATGCTAATGGAATACCTACTTAAAACTATGAAATCAAACTTGGTTGCAGTGAAAAATATAAATATTAGGAGAGGGGTGGAGTAATGTAAACAGATTGTACTACAGGGCTACTAATGTACAACATTTGGTCTCATCCTATCTGGCATACAGTGGCTAGTTATCACCAGATTGTAGGATTTTATATTCATGAAAGTGTATGAAGATGGACAACCAAGATGATGCAGATATCAGGAATATATTAAGAATGGTTAGAAAAACTGAGTTTATTTTCTTTGAGGAAGAAGAGAATGTGTGTAAACATGTTTAAAGTTCTCTATATTATGGAAATGGCTGTCAAAAATTATGAAGCCAGCATGTTCAGCCTGGTTAAAGGTTCAAAGGGTTCACACAGTTAAAAATTCATAAGTTAGGGGCCAGAAAGAATGCCAGGTAGAATTCTATTCTACTTGTTGGGTACCAAACTTGCATAATTAGTTACTAGGAGAAGTTCTTAAGCCAATAAGACAATGCATCAAGACAAAGAGGTATACTTCAGGAAAGAACAGGGGTCGAGAGAGTATTATGCAAGTAGGCTGCAAACAGTGCATTTGTTGAACCTCAAAGAACTTTTGCTGGTTTTGAAGTTTCTTATATTCTTGTGTTGCAATCAGCACCCAAAATGTACTGTTGAGAGATTTATTGTATATTTCCATCAAAATAGCTTTCAGATTAAAAATCTGAAAATTCCTTCAAGTGATTCCGCTTTTACTTTGGAAATAAAATCTGCAACAACAATAAAAAACTTTAATGTACACATAACACGTAAGTGAACACTCACTCCATACAAATATTCATTAAGTGACATGGAATTCCAACATACCCAGGCTTTAACTTTGATTGGCGTCTCACCACAGAATATCGAATAGCAATAACACAGGCTTTGGAAAGAGCAGTCACCATTTCTCCAGATATTATCTTCACTCGAGTAAATACCATAGCAATGTAATTGATTCTGTCAGATCCTTTTTTAATATAGCGACCATCTGAAGTAATCTAGAGTGGCAACAGGGATTAATATAAAACTGGTATTTCTAATTCAGTAAAAAAAAAAAAAGCAATTAATGTAAAACATTATACTGTGCATGAGTTATTTACAATGTGCAGGACGAGCATGTCGTCAGATGAGATGTGTAAGCTATTAACATTCTACAAGGCAGGGCTGACATATCGTCAGTACAGCAATATTTACAGAATGTAGAAACTTAAAGCTGCTTTTATCACGTGTGCACTCAACCTGGGTTGCTGTTCTCACCATTACAGTTTCCACAAGAGAATAATCTAACCAGCTTTCCATGACATTCAACATCAATAGCTCCACAGAACATCTCTACCATCAACAACATGGGCTCTATGGATTTCCTCCAGGTCACTCGACACTGACTTGAACATATGTTGCATTCCTTAAATTTTTGCTGGGTCAAAATTGGAAAGAATCTCTACCTAACAGCCTTGCAAAAGTACTTTTAGCACAGAAACTGCAGTGGTTTAAGAAAGCAGCCCACTATCACAAAAAGTAGATTTTAAAACCTTCAAATTCCAAAGCAATGCAATGAGATTTATTCAATTTTTTTGGAGATTTTCTGCATTCATAGTTTCTCCTTCTAGCAAGATGGCCTGTACAACCTTCTCAAGTGCAACTGAGGGCTATAAGTGTTGCCTTGTGAACAACTTTCAACGTCCCATGTATAATTTTTTTTAAAATTGAAAACTCCAGTTTAAGAATTATGTGAAAAACTTGAAATACATACCTCAGTATATCTGTTCAGCATATTGTCCTTGGGAATGCGAATGTTTTGCAACATTAAATATCCATTGTCAACCTCTTCAAGGGCCATCTTTGGACCAATATCTCCAATCTTGACACCTGGAATTACATTATAAAATACATTAACATTAGCATCCATTTCTTGCTAAGCATTCCTAGGATGATGACATCATTGGTAAGACCAGTATTTATTGTATATCCCCAATTAACTTGTAGTGGTGGTGATCAGCCACTTGCCTGAATACAATATGACTGAGTAGCACACTTGGCCATCTTCAGAAGGTCATTACATGGAAGCAGGCTGCCTCGGCATAGATGACTCTTTTTCTTGAAGACCACAGTCCAACCAGATGGGTTTTACTGACAATCTGGAGGTTTCATGGTCACCAGTGAAATTAAGTTTTTATTCCAGATTTTATTAAATTTACAGGCAGTCCCCAGATTGCAAATGGGTCCCATTCTGGAGTCCATTGGCAAGTCCATTTGTTTGATTTGGAACACAATTCAGGACAATGGAAAGCAGCCACTCGTCCATGAAATACTCACATGTCAGGTATTTAAATTTTAAAACCATGTATGGAATCATGTCTGTAACTTGGACATTCATAAATCAGGGACTCCCATACTGAATTTAAGATCCCCCAGGGATTGGGATTCCCACATTCAGCAAGTTGACAACAAAAATTACAAAACCATTCATGTTCCATAAGTCCATGTCATTTAAGAAAATGGAATCTACCATCAGGAGAAACTTTGAGGATCATGTATACAATAATCATCTACTAACAGTGTTTAATTTTGAAGTGCATTCAGTAAAAGCATCCAGAAATGGTCTTCGGTGAACCCCAAGGTGAGGTGTGCCTTGATTTCCAAAGGGATTTGGATAATATTTCACACAAAAGGATATAATTACGTACAAAGTTGCGGAGGTCTAAGGTTAAAGATGGTACTGGCTAAGAAACTACACAAGATGAAAGGGTCCACTTCAGTGGAGTTATGTCAGAGTAGAGTAGGCAGAAATATCTATTGGGTGACAGAGATCGACAGCAGGGCATTTTTCTAATTTGATTAATACCTTGAAATCTAAAACAGCAAAGGTGTGAGAAATTCAATTGGAATATACATCAGTGGAATTAGGGTGCACAACTCAAAAGTACAGACATGGGCGAAACACAGGGATATGAAATGTAATACAGGCATTTTTAAAAGAGCAACCTTCTCAAGTGGGTGTAAAAGATAGAAGTGCACTGGTTTCTCAGAGTCCTAGCCAAATTTATTGCTGGGTCATTACTCAAAAAAAAAAAACCTGGTTATTTATCTTATTGCTTGCTAATTGTTGAACTTTACCGTGTCCAAACTGGCTGATCGATTTCCCTAATCTTACTTACAATGCTGCTTTATATTAAATTAGAATCAGGTGACACAGGTTTAAACTAGCAAATGACCATTTTAGAGTGTGTGTAAAACAAATCTTGATAAAATGAAGACCAACGGATGAAAGAACCTTCATCTATAAGTAGTGGAGCAAAAACCTGGGTATCATTTAAGAAACTATTGAATGCTAAAACCCAGGGTCAGCATTGTGATCTCTGCACAGAACAGAATGGTGTCAAACAGCTTTGCTCATCAGTAATAACCTTGTGAAGTGCAATACACAAACTGGGTGAACACATCACATTTAAGCTAGTTAAAAAAAGTTCTGCTGTGCTTCATAAATGAGTGAGGAGGAATGAACACGGAGCTAAAGGATACAGTAAAAAGGGAAGAGCAAAAAGCTGGAACTAACAGCCGAGTTATAAGGAGGGCTAAAAGGCAGACTGCGTGACAGGAGAATATATGCAGGGAATAATTTATGCTAAAGTCAGCTGAGTCAAGTTTTGGTGTTCTAACATCAGCTATTATTCCAGGTTTGAATCTCTGCAGGTGACTGGAAAATTGAGAAACTTTTCCCCCCTCAGTCCCCTTTCTTGGGTAACATTGCTTTTTGGGTGTGCAAGAAATTTAATTTTATTACAATGCTCCCTTTCTCAACAATTAAAAAGAGGACCTATTTGCAAAAAACAGGATTAGCTCCTAAACGATCCTAGAAGATTTAAGTCAACTCCTCCATAAATTCAACGTCAGCAAAGGCAAGATCAAGGCCTAAAGTCAAGGCAGAATCAAGTTTTTATTCCATCCTCCACCACATACTGAGATACTAATTCAGATATCTCCTCTATCAGAAGATGATACGAAGATTCCTCTCTGGTCACAATCACCAAAACCTTGTGCTGCTTTCCAGATAAGACTTCTGTTTGCTCAAGATTTCATTGAAATGTATGTGTATATCATCAAACTGAGTGGATTGTAAAAACTTTTGTAAGCGTAAAATGAAAAAGATTAACGAAGAGAAATGAAGATACAGTCTGAAACAAGGCGGTTGATAATAGATAATAAGGAAATGGCAGAGCAATTAAATAACTCTAGTTCTCTCCTCATGCCAGAAAATAAAAATAACTTTCTCGAAATGTTAGGGAACCAAGGTTCTAGCGAGGATAAATTGGAGGAAATTAGTGTTAGATTTTGAAAGAAGTGCTGGAGAAATTAATGGGGCTGAAAGCTGATAAATTCCGAGGCCTTGATGATCTATATTCCAGGATGCCAAAAGGAGATGTGAATTAGCGAATGCGTTGATCATATTTCAAAATTCTGGAACAGTCCCAGCAGGTGACAGATGACAAAAATAACCCCAGCACTTAAAAAAACGGAGGGTTGGAGAAAACGGGATTAGAGACAAGTTAGTTTAATGTTATTATTAGGAAAAATATTACAATGTATGTTAAAAGAAGTGCTAACAGGGCACTTAGAAAATATCAATGGGATAGACAAAGTCACAATGGACAGGAAATCAGTTTAGCAAACATACTTGGGGCTGGATGAACACAGCAGGTCAAGCAGCATCATAGGAGCAGGAAAACTTAAGAGATAAAGGGTACTGCAGATGCTGGAGAATCTGAGATAACAAGTACGGGGCTTCTATGATGCTGCTTGACCTGCTATGTTCATCCAGCCCCATGCTTGTTATCTCGGATTCTCCAGCATCTGCAGTACCTTTTATCTCTAGCAAACATACTTGACTATTTTGAAGATGAAACAAGTAGAATTGAGAAGGAAGTACCAGAAGATGTAATGCCTTTGGATTTGCAGAAAGATTTTCTACATAGAAGAGAAGTGATACTTTCCATACAGCAAGAATAGTGAAGGTTCACTAGTTTAGTACCAAAGATGGCAGCATTGTTGTATGAGGAGATACTCGATCAACAAGGTCTGTATTCTTTAAGTTTAGAAGAATAGGAGGAGATCTCAATGAAATGTATAACAACATTCTGACAAGCCCAGACATACTGGATATAGGGATGATATTTCTCTGGGCTGGGCTCAAGAACAAAGGGTCACAGTCTCAGGGTATGCAGCAGGTCATTTACGACTGAGAGTAGGAGAAATTTCTTAGCTCAGAAGGTGAGAGTCTGTTGACTTCTCTATAGCATAAGACTATGGAAGACAACAGGCTGAATATATTTAATGGTGAACATTTCAAGAACTATTTCTGAATGTGGGAACAAATATGTCAGACAGTACATGCCCAGCTAACTCACCTGATCACCCAATCAGTTCATTAACATATGACAGGGAAGCCTCAGTACTGGTTACCTGGGTTACCAGAAGCTTCTGGCTAATTAGAAGCTAGCAACTTCTAGTTCTGAAGTCCACTGGTCAGAACCTACAGTTCAGGGCATCCAGCAAACAGGCGATATTTTTCTTCTTTTTGTGGGGTGGGCACCATGTTCACTTAAGGACATTAACTGCAAGCAAGTCAAGAGGTTGCTGGTAGACTTTCTCATCCAGCACTGAACTTCAGAGTTGGAGAATAAGGAGTTTCTTTCCAAGGCTAACTTGCCCAAGTATTTCTCATTTTTGTCATCTCCAGGGAATGGAAACCCATGCACAGAATCTTTCTTGAATCTGCAAGATTATAGAATGTGTTTTTTTTTGCATTAATACAGCTACTCTCAATATATTTAACTGTGGTAACCTGATTCAGACTGAGTAACACAAGTGAAAACTGGTCTATCACAAAACAAAATAAGCATTTTTAATCAAAGTTTCTGTGACGAATCCAATTTTAAAATGTTGAAAATTATCTCCAAAATTTATAGGATTTATGAGTTTCATTGATGCAGTCAGTTTTAGTAGAATATCTATTTAAAATGTAGTGGATGTTGTTATTACCTGTTTTCTAGAAATCATCTCTAAATAAGACTCTTCTCTAACGGCTACAAACAGATGCAACTAGCGGAAACCCACAATGGTGATAAATTCAATCAGGGACATGGTGAGATTTGTCAGAGACCCAGCTTCCAGTGTATCAAGTTTGAACAAGTGAAACCACTTTACAGCGAGATATAATTCACAGTGGAAATTCTTCAATCCTTAGCACTGCATATCCACAGAAGTTGAGAGGATTTTAGACTAAATAGTGGCGGCAAGGAATCATGTGGTAAATCAAAGAGTGGATTCAAGGCCAAAAAGAAAAGTACTGTTGACTTGCTCGCTGAGCTGGCTTGTTTTCATTCAGACGTTTCATCACCATGCTAGGTGACATCATCAGTGAGGCTTCCGGTGAAGTGATGTTGTTCTACTCTGCTTGGAATTTATATGGTCTAGTTCATTGTGGTGAGTAGTGCCATTTCTGATTTTGATCAGTATGTGGTTTGTATATGGGGTCCAATTCTATATGTTTGTTGATTGCATTATGGGCGGAGAACCATGCCTCTAAGAACTCCCATGCGTGTCTATGTTTGGCTTGGACTACTATGGTTACCTTGTCCCAGGTAAACTGATGGCCTTCATTGTCAGAGTGTACCAATATCAAGGAAAGCTCGTCGTGCCATTTTGCTGCTAGCTGACATTCATGTATTCTGATGGCTAGTTTCCTTCCTGTCTGTCTGATGTAATATGTTTGTGGCAGTCGTTGCATGGTACTTTGTAAACCAAGTTGGTTCTGCATGTCGTGGGTATGGTGTCTTTAATCCTTGCAAGTGTTTGTCATAGAGCGGCTGTGGGCTTGTGTGCTACCATGATTCCTAGTGGTCTTAGGAGTCTTGTCAGTTCTGATTTGTTCTTGACATAGAGGAGTGTGGCCAGTGTGTTAGTGACACTTTTTAAATGGGCCAAGACACACTATAACACTCCGGAACTACGCAGGAAAGAGGAAGAGCACCTATACAAGATCTTCCCTATGAACGGATATCCCCACAACTTCATCTGCAGATGCCTACTAAACAGACAACAACAGGAGGACAAAGTACGTCCTCAACACACTGGCCATACTGCCCTACATCAAGAACATATCAGAACTGACAACAAGACTCCTAAGACCACTAGGAATCATGGTAGCACATAAGCCCACTGCCACTCTAAGACAAACACTCAAGGATTAAAGACCTCATTCCCACAGCATGCAGAACCAACGTGGTTTACAAAATACCATGCAATGACTGCCACAAACATTACATCAAACAGACAGGAAGGAAACTAGACATCAGAATACACAAACATCAGCTAGCAGCAAAACAGCATGATGAACTTTCCTTATTATTGGTACACTCGGACAATGAAGGCCATCAGTTTAACTGGGACAAGGTAACCATAGTAGCCCAAGCAAAACACAGACACACACATGGGAGTTCCTAGAGGGATGGTTCTCCATCCGAAATGCAATCAACAAACATATAGAATTGTGTCTCATAGACAAACCGGAAATGGCCCTACTCACCATAATGGATCAGACAGAATAAAGTCCAGAGATAGTAGGAACTGCAGATGCTGGAGAATCCGACATAACAAGGTGTAGAGCTGGATGACCACAGCAGGCCAAGAAGCATCACAGGAGCAGGAAAGCGGACGTTTCGGGCCTAGACACTTCTTCACAAATAGGGGAGCAGAAGGGAGGGGTTCTGAAATAAATAGGGAGAGAGGGGGAGGTGGATAGAAGATGGATAGAGGAGAAGATAGGTGGAGAGGAGATAGACAGGTCAAAGAGGCAGGGATGGAGCCAGTAAAGGTGAGTGTAGGTAGGGAATTAGGGAGGGGATAGGTCAGTCCAGGGAGGATGGACAGGTCAAGGGGGCGGGATAAGGCTAGTAACTAGGAGATGGGGTGGGGCTTGAGGTACGAGGAGGGGATAGGTTTGAGAGGTGGGGACAAGCTGGGCTGGTTTTGGGATGCAGTAGGGGGAGGGGAGATTTTGAAACTTGTGAAGTCCGCATTGATACCATGGGGCTGCAGGGTTCCCAAGCGAAATATGAGGTGCTGTTCCTGCAACCTTCGGGTGGCATCGTTTGGCACTGTAGGAGGCCCAGGATGGACATGTCATCAGAGAAATGGGAGGGGGAGTTGAAATGGCTCGCGACTGGGAGGTGCAGTTGTTTCGTGCGAACCGAGTTCCGCAAAGCAGTCCCAAGCCTCCGCTTGGTTTCCCCGATGTAGAGGAAGCCACAACGGGAACAGCAGATACGGTATACCACATTAGCAGATGTGGAGGTGAGCATCTGCTTGATGTGGAAAGTCGTCTTGGGGCCTGGGATGGGGGTGAGGGGGGGAAGGTGTAGCACTTCCTGCGGTTGCAGGGAAAAGTGCTGGGTGTGGTGGGGCTGGAGGGGAGTGTGGAGCGGACAAGGGAGTCACGGAGTGGGTGATCCCTCCGGAAAGCAGGTAAGGGTGGGGAGGGAAAAATGTCTTTGGTGGTGGGGTTGGATTGCAGATGGTGGAAGTGTCGGAGATGATGGGTTGGATCCGGAGGTTGGTGGAGTGGTATGTGAGGTCGAGGGAGATTCTGTTTTGGTTGTTACTGCGGGGAGGGGGTGAGAAGGATGAGTTGCGGGAAATGCGGGAGACACGGTCGAGGGCATTCTCGACCACTGGGTGGGGGAGGGAGTTGTGGTCCTTGAAAAACGAAGACATCTGAGATGTTCGGGAGTGGAAAGCCTCATCCTGGGAGCAGATGCAGCGGAGGCAAAGGAATTGGAAATAGGGAATGGCATTTTTGCAGGAAGGTGGGTGGGAGGAGGTGTATTCTAGGTAGCTGTGGCAGTCGGAGGGCTCGAAATGGATATCAGTTTCCAGGTGATTGCCAGAGATGGAAACAGAGAGGTCCAGGAAGGAGCGAGATGTCTCAGAGACGGTCCAGGTGAACTTAAGGTTGGGGTGGAAGGTGTTGGTGAAGTGGATGAACTGTTCGAGCTCCTCATGGGAGCACGAGGCGGTGCCGATACAGTCATCAATGTAATGGAGGAAGAGATGGGGTTTAGGGCCGGGGTAGCTACGGAAGAGGGATTGTTCCACGTAACTGTCTCCGCCTGCTCCTGCCCCACCAAAACTATCTCCACCTATCTCGACTCCATTTTCTCCCCCTTGGTCCAGGAACTCCCCACCTACGTCCGTGACACCACCCACACCCGCCACCTCCTCCAAAACTTCCAATTCCCTGGTCCCCAACACCTCATCTTTACCATGGACGTCCAGTCCCTATACACCTGCATTCCCCATGCAGATGGCGTAAAGGCCCTCCGCTTCTTCCTGTCCCGCAGGCCTGACCAGTCCCCCTCCACTGACACACTCATCCGCTTAGCCGAACTTGTTCTCACCTTCAACAACTTCTCTTTCAATTCCTCCCACTTCCTACAGACAAAGGGGGTGGCCATGGGTACCCGCATGGGCCCAAGCTATGCCTGCCTCTTTGTAGGTTACGTGGAATGATCCCTCTTCTGTAGCTACACTGGCCCTAAACCCCACCTCTTCCTCTGTTACATTGATGACTGTATCAGCGCCACCTCGTGCTCCCATACCAACACCTTCCACCCCAACCTGAAGTTCACCTGGATCATCTCTAACACCTCTCTCTCCTTCCTGCACCTCTCTGTTTCCATCTCTGGCAACTACCTGGAAACCAATATCCATTTCAAGCCTACTGACTCCCACAGCCAACTAGAATACACCCCCTTCCACCCACCTTCCTGCAAAAATGCCATCCCCTATTCCCAACTCCATCGCCTCCACCTCATCTGCTCCCAGGATGAGGCATTCCACTCCCGAACATCTCAGACGTCCTCGAATTTCAAGGACCGCAACATCCCCCCTCTCAGTGGTCAAGACCATGTCTCCCGCATTTCCCGCAACTCATCCCTCACACCCCCTCCCTGCAATAACAACCCAAAAAGAATCCCCCTCATCCTCACGTACCACCCCACCAACCGCCGGATCCAACGCATCATCCTCCGATACTTCCGCCATCTGCAATCCGACCCCAGCACCAATGACACTTTTCCCTCCCCACCCTCATCTGCTTTCCGGAGGGACCACTTGTCCGTGACTCCCTTGTCCGTTCCACACTCCCCTCCAGCCCCACCACATCCAGCACTTTACCCCGCAACCGCAGGAAGTGCTACACCTGCCTCTACACCTCCCCCTTCACCCCCACCCCAGGCCCCAAGAAGACTTTCCACATCAAGCAGATGTTCACCTCCACATCTGCTAATGAGGTATACTCTATCCGCTGTTCCCATTGTGGCTTCCTCTACATCGGGGAAACCAAGCGGAGGCTTGGGGACCGCTTTGCGGAACACCTACGCTCGGTTCGCAACAAATAACTGCACCTCCCAGTCGCGAACCATTTCAACTTCCCCCCCAATTCCTCAGATGACATGTCCATCCTGGGCCTCCTGCAGTGCCACAACAATGCCACCCGAAGGCTGCACGAACAGCACCTCATATTTCACTTGGGAACCCTGCAGCCCAATGGTATCAATGTGGACTTCACAAGTTTCAAAATCTCCCCTCCCCCTACTCCATCCCAAAACCAGCCCAGCTTGTCCCCGCTTCCCTAACCTGTCCTGCCTCCCACCTATCCCCTCCTCCCACCTCAAGCCCCACCCCCATCTCCTAGCTACTAGCCTCATCCTGCCCCCTTTACCTGTCCATCCTCCCTGGACTGACCTATCCCCTCCCTAACTCCCCACCTACACTCACCTTTACTGGCTCCATCCCTGCCTCTTTGACCTGTCTGTCTCCTCTCCACCTATCTTCTCCTCTATCCATCTTCTATCCGCCTCCCCCTCTCTCCCTATTTATTTCAGAACCCTCTTCCTCTCCCCCATTTGCGAAGAAGGGTCTAGGCCCAAAATATCAGCTTTCCTGCTCCTCTGATGCTGCTTGGCCTGCTGTGTTCATCCAGCTCTGCACCTTGTCATCTCTAGTATAAATTCCAAGTGGAGTAGAACAACGTTGCCTCATCGGAGGCCTCACTGATGTCACCTAGCATGGTGATGAAACGTCTGAATGAAAACATGCCGGTTCGGCGAGCAAGTCAACAATCTCATCCGTAACCTAAGCTACAAATTTTTGCTAAAACTTTAAAGGAGGGTATTAATATGGGAAAGGATAATGTGACCGCGACAGAAAGGGACGAAGTATAAATCTAAGAGTCAACTGTCAGATAAGACTAAAATTTATAATGAGACCCCAAGGATAAAGCTAAAGTTCAACGTATATAGTATTCAAAGCAAAAGAGCAGAGCGCAAATAGAATAAGTGAATAAGTATGACACGGTAATCATTACAGAGATATGACTGTTAGGATAACATGGATTAGAACCCGAACCTTGAATAATACAGGACACAGGACACTTAGTACTGACAGGGAACTAGGAAAAGGTTTCCCTTGTTCATGATGGCAATAGCACGATAGAGAAGGATGATCCAAGTACAGGTCTGAAAAGAATGACCAAAAAATTAATAAGGAGGAAAAAGTAGAGTACAAGAGAACGCTAACCAGAAATATAAAAACAGATAGCAAGAGATTCTATAAATATTTCAAGATGAAGTGTTAGCATTGTGAGCATTGGTCCTATAGCAAGTGAAACTGTACAATTAATAACGGAAACCAAGGAAATTCAGAGGAATTGAACAAGAATTTGGCATCAATCTTCAATATAAAAGAGACAAGCAACATCTCAAAGCAGCAATAAGTCAGGAACTTGAATGCACGGAGGAACTCAGAGAATCAAAATCACTAGAGAAGTGATACTCAGTAACTTATTGGAACTGTGGGCGGGCAAGTGCCGAGGTACAGATCAACTTCATTCTAGCATCTTAAAAGAAGTGACTAGTAAAATAGTTGATGTATTGGTTATTTTCCAAATCCCTTGATTTGGGGGAAGGAAGATGGTACATTTATTCAAAAAGGAAGACAGAAAGCAGGAGACTACAGGCCAGTTAGCTTAATATCTATTATAGGGAAATTGTTAGAAGCTCTCGTTAAAAAAGTTACAGCAGGACACCTGGGTAAGTTCAACGTAATCAGTCACAGGCAACATGGTTGTGTAATTTCATTGCATAAACTATGAAAACAGTACTTCATCATAACTCACCCACTGACAGAACAAGATAAGGCAGACTTTTTGCTAAAAAGCTTTTCAGAGAGTTGGGAAAATAAAAAAAAGCAGAATGTTACCTGGTAAAGCAGAATGGTCCAGCAGACTGCGAATCTGAACAATGAAAGCATGCATCCCATGGCACTTCCCCTGGGTGTACAGCTGTGCGAGAACCACAGCATGATTTGCCGACCTACCCACTGACAACAGGGAATAAATTTTATTAAGACTTCTCCTCAAAATGTAATAGATTATGTTAATATTCGTCTCCCAACTTGCTGGCCAAATTACAATATCCTGTTTGTTTCACACAAAAGGCATCTTGCGTTAACAGCCTTCCTGTTATTTTTAAGAATGCTGGATTTAAACATTAATTGCCCATGAATTGTGCCATCGAAAATTATGCCTAATTGTTAAAAGTGTAAAATACCTTTTTAACAAGATGATATTTGACAATGCAAATGTCAAATAATCTCTCTGGCGCAGAAAAAGAACAATTTAATTAATTCAGTCTCACTCCTACATGTATTGACTTGTTGCTGACAGATTTTAGATTTAATTTTCTCAATTTCCCATCTCTTTCTCTCAATCTTTCTGCCTTCTTTCTTCAGCACCTGATTTGACTCAAATTAACCTTCTTGCTCCATTGTTCCAGTTTCTTTCTCAATCCTCAAATTTTATTTGTTAAATGTACTGTTGATTCTGTCATTCACTGAAATGAAATGAAGTGTTCAGAAAAGATCTAACTAAGGACATGCACCACAATATACTCCATTCCAGCAAGGCCTAGACCATTATATTTCAACAATACGCATTTAGATAGCACCTATAACGTTACAGTCATGAATTACTGGAGTACAATGTACACAGGTTTTCTTGAGTTAGAAATCTACTTCCATTCAAAGTAACTATAGGTTCAAATTCAACAAAAGGCAGAAATGAATAACGTCTAAGTCTAGTTAGTGAAAAATTTTATGAGGCTTACAGTCACCAGGCCACCACTTTATTGATGATGGTTTTGGTGAGTTGAGGATGAACTCCTGGTTGGAAGGATCAAAGGATGCAGTTGTCTCTAGTCCTTGAAGATAGGTGCCTTAAAACGAATAGCAAGTAAACTGATTAAGACCGGAACAGGTTGAAAGTTACAGATTATAGATGGAAACGAAAGTTGCTTTATCTATCGTCAAATAACTACTGTTCTTTCTGGTTATCACTTCTCTTTGGTTCAACTAATGTGTTTCACCAAGGTTTGCTGCATTGTTGACTTCAGTAAAGCATATTATGTTGCTCAGAGGTTCCAATCATACAAATATGCTATGCTATGTTTACCTAACTGAAATTGCATATCTATCCAACTATCTCAATTATGAAAAAATGTCTGCGAAACAGCCAGATATCAGTGATAACAGGTACTGCAGATGCTGGAGAATCTGAGATAACAAGGTGTGGAGCTGTATGAACACAGCAGGCCAAGCAGCATCATAGTAGCAGGAAAGCTTGATGTTTCGGGCCTAGACCCTTCATCAGAAATGGGGGAGGGGAAGAGGGTTCTGAAATAAATAGGGAGAGAGGGGGAGGCGGATAGAGGATGGATAGAGGAGAGGATAGGTGGAGAGGAGACAGACAAGTCAAAGAGGCGGGGATGGAGCCAGTAAAGGTGAGTGTAGGTGGGGGGGTAGGGAGGAGATAGGTCAGTCCAGGGAGGACGGACAGGTCAAGGGGGTGGGATGAGGCTAGTAGTTAGGAGATGGGGGTGTGGCTTGAGGTGGGAGGAGGGGATAGGTGAGAGGAAGAACAGGTTAGGGAGGCGGGGACGAGCTGGGCTGGTTTGGAGATGCGGTTGGGGGAGGGGAGATTTTGAAGCTTGTAAAATCCACATTGATACCATTGGGCTGCAGGGTTCCCAGGCTGAATATGATTTGCTGTTTCTGCAGCCTTCGGGTGGCATCATTGCGGCATTGCAGGAGGCCGAGGATGGACATGTCGTCTGAGGAATGGGAGGGGGAGTTGAACCCCACCAACCTCCGGATCCAACACATCATCCTCCGACACTTCCGCCATCTGCAATCCGACCCCACCAAAGACATTTTTCCCTCCCCACCATTGTCTGCTTTCCGGAGGGACCACTCTCTCCGTGACTCCCTTGTCCGCTCCACACTCCCCTTCAGCCCCACCACACCCGGCACTTTTCCCTGCAACCGCAGGAAGTGCTACACCTGCCCCCACACCTCCTCCCTCACCCCAATCCCAGGCCCCAAGAAGACTTTCCACATCAAGCAGATGTTCACCTGCACATCTGCCACCGTGGTATACTGCAACCGCTGTACCCGTCGTGGCCTCCCCTACATCGGGGAAACCAAGCAGAGGCTTGGGGACCGCTTTGCGGAACACCTGCGCTCCGTTCGCAACAAACAACTGCACCTCCCAGTCGCGAACCATTTCAACTCCCCTTCCCATTCCTCAGACGACATGTCCATCCTCGGCCTCCTGCAATGCCACAACGATGCCACCCGAAGGCTGCAGGAACAGCAAATCACATTCAGCCTGGGAACCCTGCAGCCCAATGGTATCAATGTGGATTTCACTAAGCTTCAAAATCTCCCCTCCCCCTACCGCATCCCAAAACCAGCCCAGCTCGTCCCCACCTCCCTAACCTGTTCTTCCTCTCACCTATCCCCTCCTCCCACCTCAAGCCGCACCCCCATCTCCTAACTACTAACCTCATCCTGCCCCCTTGACCTGTCCGTCCTCCCTGGACTGACCTATCTCCTCCCTACCTACACTCACCTTTACTGGCTCCATCCCCGCCTCTTTGACTTGTCTGTCTCCTCTCCACCTATCCTCTCCTCTATCCATCTTCTGTCTGCCTCCCCCTCTCTCCCTATTTATTTCAGAACCCTCTTCCCCTCCCCCATTTCTGATGAAGGGTCTCGGCCCAAAACGTCAAGCTTTCCTGCTCCTATGGTGCTGCTTGGCCTGCTGTGTTCATACAGCTCCACACCTTGTTATACCAGATATCAGTCACTGGAACAGACTAACATTAAACTGATCTAATAACTTGATCTCAAATCGACTGTCATTAAATTATTTTCAGAAAGGGGCCATTGTGAATTTAACTGTGCAACCATTCAATCAAGATCAGAATTTATTTGTTGGATTCACAATAGAAACACTTCCCTCTGATTTAGACCATAGTAAGTTAAGCACCAATATTCCACTTAGCAGCTGACTTTTGTAAATTCTAGTAGCCTAATTAACTCAGAGTTTGATTATGTAAAATGATAAAGCATAAATCAACTGGTACAATATAATTGTGCTGGAAAACAGTGCTCAAATATTAGCTTGTCAAGTTATCCACTTACCATGGCCTAGTTCGGTTTGAGCGTAGGTTCCGATAATTTGATAATCCTTAGCCAAGGGAACCCACTTGGCAATCTGTGCATCTGTTCCCAGTTCCGTGATGGTTGGTATAAACACTCCGTTGTGGATTCCAAAAGCCATATTTCCTCCCAGGATTCTAAAGCCAGAAAAAAAAGCACAGGTCAGAGCCTTGGAATTCTGAGATAAGAATTCATCTCCTATATTCCCAATGCTTGTCCACAAACTACAAGGTCCATCTCAGCATAGAATACTGTCCACTTGCCTGGACAAGTGCAGCTCCAGCAACACTCATGAAGCTGGGCACCATTCAGAATAATAACAAAACAAAAAAAAAAAACAGCAATGTTAAAGATCTGAAACAAAAACAGAAATTGCTGGTGAAACTCAGCAGGTCTGGCAGCATTTGTGGGAAGAAAGCAGAGTTAACATTTCATCAATATGTGTATGCAAGACTCCAAAAGAGCTACTAGGATGCTTTAGTCCTGAACCAGACTAGCCTTCCTGAACACTTCAGGCTCATTTAATTGAAACATTTTGGCCAATGGCCATGGGACAACTGCTCATGAAGTCAGATGACCATTCCCCCTTGCCCACCTCCATTTGAAGGTTAGTTTTCATTCCTTTCAAGACAACAGTTTTGTTTTGGAAAACATTGCACTCATAATAGGATTGTACAGCGCCTGCTCACTCTCTTGTTTACACTAGTAGAAGTCTAGTTACTACTGTAATACAGTCTGATGAGGTCTCACACTACACAGCAAATACCAAAGGGGCACTGGGCTTCAAATGCAAATTCTCTTTTTCTCTCTGCAGACCGGCTGAGTTTCTCCAACACGTTGTTTTTATTTCAGATTTCCAGCATCTGCAGTTTTTTTTTTGTTTTTAATTTACCAAATACAGAATACTGAGTTAACACAGGTTTAAGGGTGGGAGGGGTGCTGAATTTCTTTTAAATTCATTCACAGGATGTGGGCATCGCTGGCCAGGCCCATATTTATTGCCCAGTGTGCAGTTAAGAGTCAACCACATTGTTGTGGGCCTGGAGAACAGATAAGGATGGCAATTCCTTCTCTAAAGGACATTAGTGAATCCATATGGGTGTTACCAACAATCGGCAATGGATTCATGGTCATCACCACCAGGTCTGTTTTTGACTTTAGTTAAAATGCTGTGGAGAAGTGTTTGACTGGAATATTTCCACAAAAGGAAATAAAGACTTGAGTTCAGACCACTCATGTACTTCCTAGGTGCATCACTGAAACAAGACTGATAGTATTGTGTTTGAGGCAAGGGGAGGGAGCGGGAGCTCTTACATACAAATATAGCATTTTTTGTTACAAAATATACCTAAAAGCAAACCACATCTCGGGTCCATCATCAGTCCATCCCAGATCCTTCATTTTCTGCCTCAGGTGCACAGCTCTTTTCACAGCTAACTCATACCGCTCAGTCTGTGTCAAGAAATACTGATTTTCTTGACTAAATACAGCATCACCATTAATGACATGTTCTAATAAAAGAAAGAAAGGAAATGTGAAACGAAATATTCAATATTACTTGGAGTTATACAGTTGATAGATATCCTAAATTAATCTAGTCCTATTTGCAGCATTTGGCTCATATCCTTCTAAATCCTTCCTACTCACTGGCCCATACAGATGCCTTTTAAATGTTTCATTTGTAACAACCTCCACCACTTCCTCTGGCACCTCATTCCATACACGCACCACCCTCGTGTGAAGAAGTTGCCCCTTAGGTCCCATTTAAATCTTTCCCCTCCCACCTTAAAACCTATGCCCGCTAGTTTTGGACTCCACCACTCTGGGGAAAAGACCTTGGCTATTCACCCTATCCATGCTCCTCATGATTTTATAAACCTCTATAAGGTCACCCCTCAGCCTCTGACACTCCAGGGAAAACAGCCCCAGTCTATTCAGCCTCTGCCTATAGCTCAAACAATTCAATCCCGGCAACATGCTTGCAAATCTTTTCTGAACTCTTTCAAGTTTCACAACAGCCTTCCTAAAGCAGAAGAGCAGAATTGAACGCAATCTTCCAAAAATGGCCTAACCAATGTCTTGTACAGCTGCAACATAAGGCAAGCATACCAAACGCCTTCTTCACTATCCTGTCTACCTGTGATTAAATTGATTAATTCATCACTAGTTTTGAATTGATATAAAGAGGAGGACATAAAACATGAAACATATCTCGTTCTGTTTATTGAACTCTCTCCTCTGCTCCTGACTTGTTTCTCGCCTCTGCCTTTCCCTGAGGTGTTTATAAGTGCCTCAAGAATTGAACCCACATTTTTCTGAATGACATTACATTAAAAAAAACAAGATTTTTACTCATCCGTAATAACATTTCATATTTAAATATTCAAAAAGACCACTGTTGTATAATGTTGTTTCCAACCAACAGATGAGAGATTCTAGTTAAACTTATACCTTGAAGCTTTCATCTCTCAAAGTAATCAAATGAAAAAACATAGTTCAGCCTGAGTATTAAGGTCATTTTGCCAATTGCAGGGATGCATTCTGTACAGAATACAGGAAAAATCAAATCAAAAGATGCCCCCAAAATTAACTGGAAGACTATGCTATGACTGCAAAGCATACTTTCACCAGAGGGAAAAGTGTGCTTTGGGAATCAGAATAAACAGAAGAATATGACAGTGACTAAAATCTAAAAACCAAGTGTCCTATCAGGTTACTTTTGTAATGCCAGAATTATCAAAATCACTAGAAAAGCTTGACATTACAGGTTGTCCGACAATACAACAGACTAAAGAGGTTGGCTTATTAGCTCAAGTGTTGGGATGCGAGATGAATTCAAGATCCTGACGTGACACAGAGTGCAGTAGGCTCCTGTGTTAGAGGACTAAAGATGATGTTCTACAGGAGGAGCCTCCCTATGTCTTATCTTACCCCATGCAGTCATCATGGCTTTCTGATACTTTTTCCCGCACGTACCAGTTTCATCATAATTGGACATACTCCATTCATCAGAACCATTTTGTGCGCTACTACACTTTACATTTAAACCTCTGTGCGGAAAAAATCCTTATTGCATTTAATTGTGTCTATTTATTTTTATGACCCTAAGTCTTGGAGACCCCTCACAACAGAATCTCCTTCATCTGCCATAAAACTCTTTTAAAATGATAAATTAATTTATGTTAGATTACCCTCTTTTCCAGTAAAGCGTTTCAGTTTATCAGTCTATTCCAATGTTCAGTCTATCCTGGTGTGTACATCCTCAGAGTTCTGGCATCAATCCTGTAAAGTGTCCTCTATTGATATCCTTTTATCACACATTGTAAACAGTATCTCAAGTATAATTTAATCAACTCTTCTTTAAAGAAGAGGTAAAATACAGAGGATGTTGAAAATCTGAAACTTTCTCACGAAGAAAAGTCCCACCAGACTGCAAACGTTTCAGAGATTGGGTCATTTTAGTCTAATCAGGATCAGAAATGGAGGTGGGGAAGGATGGATATTCTGAAGAGCAGAAACCACACTAAGGTTGCTACTTTAAAACTTCTTCAGGTGAGGATATCAGAGTGGGTAACTCATGACTCCTCCACGCCTCACCCCCAGTTAAAGCAGGCATTGCTCCCTTCCCTCCACCATTTTGCAGCAGGCACTAGCCCACCACACGTCCTGGGTTCCAGTGGGCAGTGTCACCATGCCCCTTCCAGCAGGCACTGCCAGCACGCCCATTCTCCCCCCTCCCCCTGCTGTTTGCAGTGGACACTGTCAGCTCCCCCAAGCCCAACGCCCCACTCCCTGTTCC
>JAHRHZ010000069.1:27497228-27563621 GCA_024137785.1 Ginglymostoma cirratum | reverse complement strand
GGAGCAGGAAAACTTGACGTTTCGGGCCTAAACCCTTTCCTGCTCCTGTGATGCTGCTTGGCCTGCTGTGCTCATCCAGCCCCATGCTTGTTATCTCTGTTATTCTTAGGTAGTCAAGCTCCAGCTCTGCTGACAGCAAACAAAAACACTCCCCGAGACTAATGAATGTGTACACCCCACTGGCAAGTAGAGTGTGGCTGGCCATCCTGCAGCAGCTCCCATTGCTGCTGGTGTCATCCAGGCCAATCATTCTGGCCGGTTACTTTCACTGCGTCATTATTGCAGATGGACGATCTGGAGGAGCTGACAGCAAACTGGACTCCATGTCCAGATTCTTGATGGAAACGGTTAAAGTTGCCAAGCTGCACAACGTCTTTAGCACACCTGCAGATGGAGCACAGTACAGATACAGCTGGTCGGAGCCGGACAGGTTTAATCAGCTCAAGGATAGATTTCCTGTTTGCATCACACGCATTCTTGGTCAGATCCACCAATGTCAAGCCAATGATCTTCTCTGACGACTGCCTTCTGTGGCTGATTGGTCATCCTGTAAGTGACAGCGAGCTGGCAAGGGAACGTGGAAGCGGAACATGAATCTGTTGACCTCAGAAAACATTGAGGAGGTCAAAACGGTTTTTATCTTCAAAAGTGTTCAGAGGATGAGAGAGAGGTGTGGAAATCTGTCCAAACTCCAGAAAACCATGCAGAATCTACGCTTGCTGCAGACAACAGGAGTCAATGTCACAGAGGATCTCCAGGAGGTGAACAGCTAGCAAGCCTCACACTTTGCCTCGGCCGCCTCCAAGATAAACATCTGATCCAGGGTCTGCATGGTGGAGCAGATGAGATGTGCTTGCGTTTCTTCTTCTAGCATGCAAGGAGAGGAGAGCTCTGTGCTCAGCAGTCTGAAGGAAGATGATGACTCAGTAACATCATCTCAGTCTAGACATCCTGAGGATCAACAAATATTTTTATGCCAGACTGTATGACACAAAGCCCGCAGACAGTGCAGCCTCCCAGTTTTTCCTGTCCTCTATCACAGACGACAGCACTTGGGAGAAGCGGTTATCTCTGGATGAGTTGACCAAGACCCTCAAGTCCTTAGAAAAGAACAAAACTCCCCGAAACAACAGCTCACCGGCTGTATTTTATTCAGCTCTGTGGAACTTAATTGGCCAAGACATGCTGGAGGTGTACAACAATATGCTTCTGACAGGTAGCATGTGCGAATCCATGAGGAAAGGTATCATCACCCTCATCTATAAGTGGAAGGGGAAGAGGGAGGAAATTAAAAATCGGCAACCGATCTCATTGCTGAATGCAGATTACAAAATCCTGTCTAAAGGTCATTGCCAACCATGTCACATCTGCTCTGTGATTGGTGATTCACCCTGACCAAACCTGTGCTGTATTGGGCAGGACAATCTGAGAGCCTCGTGTTCCTCAGGAATACAATCACCTACATGCAGAACATGGGGGTGGATGCCTACCTTGTCAGCCTGGACCAGGATATCACACAGCTTCACGTGGGATGTGCTATCCAAATTGGGCTTCAGGAAGGGTATCTGCAATTGGATCTGACTGTGCTACGTCAACATTTTCAGTGCAGTGTCAATCAATCGGTGGGAATCAGAAAGCTTCCCGATCCGATCTGGAGTCAGACATACCAGCCCTCTTCTGCCTTGTTTGTATGTTGTGTAGAGCCTTTTGCTGAGTCCATCAGGAAGGATAGGAGTCTGATACAGGTGATTATTCCAGGCAGCAGAGGCCTGCAGGTCAAAACCTCCCTGTACATAGATGACATCACCATTTTCTGCTCAGATCCACTGTCAGTGTGCAGACTCATGGGCATCTGTGACCATTCAAATTGGCCTTGTGAGCCAAAGTAAATCAAGGCAACAGCGAGGCCATGTTCTTTAGGAACTAGGTTGACCGATCCTTTGTCCCCTTCACCATCAGAATAGATCACCTGAAGTGCTGGGAATATAATTCAGAGGGGCCAGGTGTGCGTAAAAATATAGGAGGAGCACACTGCCAAGATGAGGCAGAAACTGGGCTTTGGGGAGCACTGCTCCCCCTCCTTCACGGGAAGAACCTGATCATCAGATGTAAGGCACACTCTCTGTTGTTTACGTGTGGCAGGTCTGGCCCATTTCCAAAACTATGACATGGCAGTCACCCCAGCTGGAGACGAAATGGACTGTGTCAGCAGGGACACCACGTACAAAACGCTGGATGGGGAGGGGGGAGAAACCGTATCCAATGCTGCCCTCATCCCAATCGCCAACTTTATGAGCGGCTGCATCAACCTGTGCATAGATCTTAAGTATGCAAACACCAAGTGTCACTACGTATTGAGGTTCTACCCGTCTCTGGTGTTGCAAAGGATGGGACTGGCCTCAGTGCAGCGGAACATCCCAAGTAGTTGGACTGTTCTGTATCACTTGTCCTTTGTGGAGAAATTTGCAAGAAAAACACTTTTGACTAGAAAGACTAGACTTTTGACTTTCATCAGGAAGCGGTCAGCGTGCAGTGACCTGGAGACTATGCAAGAAAAGGAGAGGGTAGATCCTGCCTGGTTGTTCCCCAAGCAAACTGTCAAAGTCATTTGGGAAGAATGTCTCATCACCAGGACTTTCCAACAAGCATCAAGACATTGCTTGGCTGGTAGTGGGAAGGGTACTACCGGTGAGATCTTTCATGCACACCTGGATTCTGCACCACTGGGATGTATGTGCTTGTGTGCGTTATAGACTGTCACACATCTCCTGCTGGAATATGCCTTCGCAAAGAAAGTCTGAAGAAAGATGTAGTGGCTTTTGTCAAGGTTTGTCCTGAGCAGCTCCATGATGCTGGACACAGTGCTGCTCCCCGGGATCCGACAAACCCTCAGACAAACATCAACTGTGCCTACAGGACCATCAACTCAGTGAAAGAAGCTTGTTGGTCAGCCTAAAACTTGGTCTTCCAAAGCAAGGAATCAACCTCGACTGAGTGTTGCAGACTGGCACATTCCAAGGTCCAGGATTACATGCTGGGAGACGCACTAAAACTTGGGGCAGCTGCCACCAAAGGCTCAGTGGGGAAAGACCACTGTCTGAGGTCTTTCTGCTGAAGTTAAATGGGGGTCCATTCAATTATCAGACCCTTCTAGTTACTCAAATATACATAAATATAGTCTTGCACAAGAAATGCCTTTAGTTTGTTTGCTGATAGAGTCACACTTCAATATTTTTGTTTCTTCAAATTCTACTGTATAGAACTGAACTGCTTAAATGAGTATATAAAAAAGTATTTTATGAATAAAGCATATTTTTAAAATAAAAATAGTCAGAAGAAAGGTTTCTACTTCCGGTCATTTTGAAACATTATTAGGCATTTAAAAATAAAGTTTAAAATTTATTACACAAAATCTCCAACAATAAATTCTGAATGGATTCAGGTATTTTCTCTTTGACTTTAAAATCCCTCCTCAAAAAAACCAACACTTGACTCCACCGTTCTTGCAAAGTGTGACTCCATCTCTAACCTTCCTTCCATTCCAAGCGCTCGAACGTGTCATTGTCTGCTGAATCTGTGCATACCTTTCCCAGAAACCAATATTTGGATCACTCCCATCAGGTTTCCACATCTGTCATAGTACCTAAACAGCAAACGCCTCTTATGTGACTGTGACAAAGATAAGCTATCTCACATTGTCCTTCTGAACCTCTCTGCAACTTTTGACAGTTACTGCATCATCATCTTCCAAAGCCTCTCCACTGTTTTCCAGCTTGGTGGGTGTGCAGCTACCTAGCTCCGTTCTGACTGATTACAATCAAAACATCATTTGCAATGGATTATCTCCTAGTTTCCTTATTGTTACCTCAGGTTAGCCATCAGGATCTTCCAGGCAGCTCTTATTTACTTCAATACTGGTTGGATAGAAATATCCGTAATCACTGTCAATAGTAAACTGCTGGCAGAGTAGAAAGAAATGCATAGAAAATTGTTACAAGAAATAAAATAATTTGCATCTTCTTTGAAGTATTTTATTATGATACATAAACATTCACATTCTTGAATCTTGCAGATGTTAGATGTAAACGTATTAATGGAATTAAAAGTTTAGCTCACATAGCAACAACATTATATAAACTGGATAAGTCTGCTTTGAAATGTACAAACAAGTATCATATCTTAACTCCAAAAGAAAATTGAGAGAGTTTAAAACTCAGTCAGATTTCAACACTTAATCACAGTTCATTCAGGAGGGAATTCTGCATTACCAAGGTTTCTTCTATCAGTTAAGATGTTAAGCCAAAACATTGTCTGCTTCTTTAGGGCAATAAAAAAAAAAATAAATCACATGACACTTGGTAGAAATGAGTTCTTCAAGACAGATTCATTGGTCATTTGCTGTTTTTTGGTACTTCGCTATGTGCATCCTGGTTACTGCATGAATAATGGTTACACTTCAAAATGTAATTCATTGGTTGATAGGTCAATCTAAAACTATTTGAGGTCACGCCTAGGATGAAAAATTGTCCTCCTCAGCTGTAAGTTTTGTAAGATCCCAATAGTCGTCTGTAAGTAGAAGCAGCAGTTTGTTTGGAAAACCAAAAGAACTGTGGATGCTATAAATCAAGAACAAGAACAAAAGTTGCTGGAAAAGCTCAGTAGAACTGAGGAAGGGTCACCAGACCTGAAAGGTTAACTCTGATTTTTTTTTTCTCCACAGATGCTGCCAGACCTGCTGAGCTTTTCCAGCAATTTCTGAACTTGTTTGGAATGTGTAAAACTTTGTATTATTATGGTAATCACAATATTTGAAACAAAAAATACAAATCTAATTAAAGCAGAAGTTTCCACAAAGTAAAATAAGCATCTATTTTATTTCAAAGTTTTAAAGGTACAATGACACAAACTTAATAGATGGTGTCAGTACAGCTGAACATATAAATGTTTTCTTCCTGTTATTAATAATTGAACTGAGTTACTATAATAATATTCATGGTGACTTGAATTTGAGAGACATTTCATACACAGGGAATAAAAACAAATCCCCAAAATGAGCAGTGAGAAAATAAACTCCATTCCATAATTAGTGCTGCTTGACATTTTCTATTAGACATATGTAACTATTGTTTACTATAGTGATGTGACAGGGAGAAAACGTACCCAACAGTCAATACCTATTCAGTAACATCTCAAAAGCAACATTCGCACTACATACACAGATAGCTGTTACCATTATAAACAATGCTAACTATCATTTAAACAGTGTTATCCAAGTTGTACTTTTTCACAACTGTATTCAAGTAAAATGCAAGGAAGTGTTTCAATTTTATATCCAGTGAATCTAATACACAGACAGCAAAGCTAACAGCAGCCCAAACTCAAATATACTTTAAGTGATTTCAGTTACATTCATAATCAATTAAGTTTTGTTTACAGTAAGCATTGTATCCATGACCTGACACTATTTGGTACTAAAATTTATACATTAGTAGTGTGAAATACATAACAGAAATAACATGAATATAAAAATACTGCACCAATTAACCACTTGAGCACTTTTAAAAAAATTAAGTTTGACCTTAAACCAGTAGTCACTTTATTTCTTGTGCCACGTCCATGAAATTTTACACATTCCGTAGGGTTACGTTCAATGATTTCTGAAGACTGAAAATGGTAATGAAGCATTGAAGAAATGTACCAAGCTAATAACTTATTGTAGTAACGTCTTAATAAAATTAGTGCAGAATTTAAAATATTGTCTGGACGATACTTACATATTTCTAAAGTGTTTAGGTCAATTGTTACTCTGTTTACTGTAAAAGTTACAACTGTGCAGACCCAATCATTACTTCAACCCATGTGTATAGAGAAACGGGGTATATTTTTCCAAAATACAAGGTGTTGTTTTATCTAAATTCAATTACTAAAAATTAGCAGCTCACAGCTCTGAATCTTCCCGGCAGATTCTTGTGAATTTAGCTGAAGGCTGTATGTGTGCGTCTATACAAGGATATATCCATAAAATACTTCTACATTCCATTTATCTTACGTTGATCAGGAGCTCAAGATTAATAGTAAAATACATATGCAGCATTTATAATAATGTAATCTTCTAGTAGCAACCTTTTAATTCAAATACAGTTGAATCAAGAAACCAAGACACACGAATCATTAAAATCTGGTCAAACTGTAATGCAGGCACAAAGTGTGTTTTGATGACACAAAACCCAACAATGTAATATGTCTCACCATCCCATCCTGTCAAAGGGAACATTCTGTTATGTCCTCATTAAACAGTTAAGAATCACTACTGCAAAAATTCAATTGATGTCACTTAGATTGAAGAACCTTTGCATAAAAATTATGAAATTATTTATGTGCATTGCATCATCTCATACAAAGTTTGTGAGAACATAATTAACTTAATGCAGATCACATCATCAGCTTTAGCAGGATGTAATGGATTTACGGTGTTGATGGACAACTCAAACTCTGCTTTAGCAAATCACCTTCCAGCTTCATCCAGTGTCAGTGGATCCTAACCAGCTGTGTCTTTCTCCAAACTAGCTTCACCATAGAGCAGTACTTTAACGTGTTCACCAAATAACCAGATTTGGAGAGTGTCAATGGAAACAACATTCTTTATGTCCAAAAAGGCTGGCCATCCATTTGCAGCAGAATAAACATTTCATATTTCATTATTCTCTGAAGACAGACAAGAACATCAAAAGAACTTTATAGTGATCGCATAGCAAATCAGTCAAGTAGAACTGGTGCTGAGTTTAACCAATCAGTTGAATTCAGGTGGGGCCAGGAAGGGGCAGCATTAACCAGCTTTCTTTTCTGTACTGAAAGTGGAGGTTTTCCGCAAATTTTCTTTGACTTTGATAAATTCAGGAGCATTCTCTTGTTCTTCTCCACTTCTCTCTTGCTCTCGTTCCAACTGCAAGACAACATTTACGACATTTGAATATTTATAATGGATTTTTGCATAGGTTTTGACTTGAACTTGCTATGAGTGACCCACAGATATTGTGAAGCGTTATGTGCAATTGATCGGGTGCCTAAGTTATATATTAGATCAATGACTATCTCTTCTTGATTTAGTACTAACAGATCATCAAGGATTTACTGACTTATTACACTACCGTTACTGGGAAGATTGGAAAGTTTCTCAGATCAATCCAAACCAAACCCAGTCATTCCATCTCAGATTCCATTAGAACTGCAAAGTTTATTTCTTCCTCTACGATAAAATTTTAAAAATGTTGTGAAGGTGCAGTGCTATTAGGCAGTTTCAGCAACAATTTAGAGGGACCAGCAGCAATGTCGGGGGAGCAGTCACACACTCTAATCAACATTGCTACAGTCTGCCATGGGTGTACAGAGGGCCAACTTTCCAAACTGGTCTATCGCTATCATGGATATGTCCTGTTCCCACCAGGGGGATACATGTATTAGAGATGAGCTCACTATATTAAACAGACAGGTAGGAATGGCTCTGGGAATTTTGAAAGTTGAGGCTGGAACATGCAACTGTTTGCCGTATCAGAGTAAACAAAGTCAAGGAACTTTGTGTAGATTCTCCTGTCCCAATCATTTCAATCATTGTTTTAGTCATGTTGATAAAGCATAATTCCCCAATATTGATCATCACTTTCAGAAATCATTAAGGTAACCACAGATACAAAATATACTTGAACTGAAGAATATAATGTTCATCACCAAGATTGGTTTGGTTAATGCCACAATAGATGCAGCTGGTTGAATGTGAACTGTACAGTTGCTAAACCGTTAGCATCAGAAGCAGAAAGAACCAACATTAAGGGAATAATCTGCTTGATTTTATCCTCAAACTGCCATAGTTACAACTGTCGATAGTAGGAGTAACCGATGAATGGTGCTTGAGAAAAATAATGGCCTAGGCTTTTGTCAGGAGGGTGGACTTCTCTGCTATGACAAAAATGCCAGATGGTGCCAGGAATCCCAAGACCTGCCGGGATTGCAGTGAGGCATAGTTTGTACATGTGCATTTCCTAAAGGCAGCTGTCTAACTGCCTGCACTCCGAAAATCGGATTCCCTGGCAATCTGAAACTCAAAAGGTAGAGATTGGACCAGCTAAGAGCAAGTCTTTCACAGCATATTTCATTTAGATAGCAGGCCGATCCCTTCAGACATAGTCCCAGAACATCCTGGGTGTGGAGGCCGGGGATTGTTCTGGGGTTACATCAAATATCTTGAGATTGTTAACTATGGAGAAGATTGTGCCTAAAAATCCACATAAATCCCAAGGAACTAGAGCAAAAACAGATATCACAACACATTGAAAATTCTACAGAACATCTGTTTGTTCAAGCTGTCATGATAATAATAATAATAATGGTCTAATGATCAATTGCCTTTCAACTTTGATTAATTCTGTGGATTAGTTTACTCAAAACAGTAAAACATTCAAGTTAGTCAGCAAACCAACAGCTTGCAAACCCATTGCAGGCCAATGTCAGGCAAGGTTGCAATATTGTATACACAAAGCTCATGGAGTCCTTAAAAAGATGAATTCTCTCAAAGGCAAGGTGCACATTCAACACAAACCTGTTCTAATCTTTGCTGTCTTTTCTGAAGCTGAAGTTCAAACGGAGATTTTATTTTCCGTGCCTCCTCTTCCTCCTTTCTCTGTCGAATCAACTGATCTCTCCGTCTGTATTCCAGCACTCGCTGTAGTTCTGGCTTGTTATCAGAGCCCAAACCTCTGCAAAAAAAAAGTTAGCTGAAGTCTCTGGTGGCTTTGTCCATGGAAAATCAAAGTCAAATCTTTCTATTAGTTTTGCTGGAGTTAAGCCGACGGGGATTTAGAGTTTCTGACACTTCACATGTATGGAAAAATGCAAGTCAGAATAATGATGCACAAGTAAGGAGGTACCTCCCCAGTTTTCCAAATTAAATTAATATATTTTAAGCTCAAATTTTAAATAATATTTATCTGGATTACAAAAATGTCAAAGAAAGTGTATAAATTGATCACCCACTGACCCTTCCTTCTACCATGGAGGGATAAACTACAGAATCAAAAAACTACACTACTCAAGAAAATCTCTGGAAAAATCCAAACTGACTCATTAAGGCATTCAAACGAACCTCAGGGGTAAACGTGCTAACAAGTAACACCTTTAAGTAGCCGTTAACTAACAACTCAGCATGTACAACTGGAATGTAAAGCTGGAAGGGTTTAAAAGTGGAATCACAGTACAACATATTTTGATATCATGTAGATTGCTGATTACCAATTGTCTTGGACCCACCTTGATTTAAATTTGTATTTTATAATAATTTCATGATACTTGTGAGATTTGTCCCATAATTGTTTTTGATGCACGCACCTGAAACAAAGGATGTTTAGAATTTGAATGGTGCATTCATTTCTCTAAATGTGATACACGATTGATCCTCTACAGGAAGAAAGGACTTCTTTAGGTTTGCTTACTGCCTTTTCGCAACTGATTAGTTTTCTTTACATGATGCTGCACATCGTATCAAGAGACAATTTGACCTGGATTGGCTATCACTTAAGCACTGAAACCATCCTCACCCGTGATCAGTATGTTGCAATCCCTGCTGAAGGGGGAAGAGCAGTACCTGATTAATATCTTGTCTCTCGTTTTATAACGCCTCAAAACAAACTGGAGACATGGGCGTATGAATCGGAAGGGTTTAGAGGGATATGGACTGAATGCGACTCAGTCACATTGGGATGTCTGGTCAGCATGAACGAGTTGGACTGAAGGTTCTGCTTCTGTGCTGTCTAACTCTATGGCCCCATTATCTAAACAAGCTTGACATAAAGCAAAAACTAAGTCTGTAACTTTCCCAACACATTTCCTTCATGCCACTCTAGTTATAATTGAATCAAAGATTTGGAAAATGTCTGTTCAATTTACCAGACCTGTTGCTCTGATAGCAAACTAATGCAATCATAATGGATGACAGACTATTGGAAAAGATAATGAAGAGCAGCTCATATCCGTGGAATAATAATTTTAACATCTTCAAAATAAGAAGTTTGGAGTTTTGTTTGGGTGCGCAGAGGGGTGGTAGTTGGAAAGGAGAGGAAAGCAACTAAAACCAAAGAAAAAAAAATACAGTACCTCCTAAATATAACAGTTTTACAACTTCTTCAACCCACCCATTTGCTATTGAACATGTTAGGAATGGAGGATGGCTGCACCATAATTACTGGCAACAAAGAGTGTGGGATTCCTTCTGGGTTAATAGCAGGCAAAGGCTGCTCCAATCAGTTGAATGCCACTGCACATACACAATATCAGATGTTGCTTATAAACCTGTATCCTGCAGCAAAGTGCTGTATATTTTCAATAAATGTATGTAAGATTGCTAGGACCAACAAAACAAGTACATGTGGGAAAATCCTTGGGAGTAGTCTTCAAAGTGCTGACCATGTTTGGAATTTTGGTGGATCATTTCTGCTTTGTTTTAACAGATTGTGTACTTTCCTGTAATTTATCTGCTCAGATTTCCCTTCAGGAGCTGCCCTTTTTGGGCTGCTCCTTTTAAAATGAGTACAGTAATTTAATAGCCCATCAGCTTTTGTTTAACCCGCTGCACTGAGAGATTTGGAAAAGCAATCAAAATCAACTTGAACGTCTGTTAAAATTCTCCCCTCCCCCGTTACTCGTGCTGAGGGTGCATCTGCCATGGTGGCCATGTTTAACAGCGGTGCCCGAGCTCCTGTGTTGTGAACTTACTCCTGGTCACCCCCTGGGGTCCACCTGCTTTCATTTTTCACAATTCAAGACCAGAGTGGCCTTTTCCTCTCTGATTTCTCATTCCCTCACCCTCTTGTGCTATTTTCTATAGCTGTTTGTCTCCTCTAGACTCATCTTTGTATTAAACTTGACTAATTTACCACGGTTTACTGCCTTTCACCAACATTGCTTTGCTTATTTAATCTCACCTGCTTTCCACCCAATTGGTAACCTCTCTCTTTAATTCCCACTTCCCCTTCACAAACATTTTCCCTGCCTTTGTAGAAAACAGTAAGAACTGCCGATGCTGGAGTCAGAAACAACACAGTGTGGAGCTGGAGGAGCACAGCAGGCCAGGCAGCATCAAAGGAGCAGGAAAGCTGACATTTCGGGTTGGGACCCTTCTTCAGAGCAGTCTTTCCCTGCCTTTGTGCTTTCCTAAAGTCAGTCACGTTCTTTGATCTTTTCAGTTCTATTGAAAAGGTAATTGACCCAAAATGTTTACCCAACTTTTCTTTCGACATGTACTGCTGCACTCGCAACATTTTCTGTTTTTATTTCAGATTTCCAGATTTTGTACCATTTTAACTTTGTTAAAAGTGAATCACCTTCTCTGTTGCAATATACTTTGTCTTGATTGCAAAGACATTGTATTAGATCTGCCTTTGTCACTATCTGACCATGTTCCCACAACGTTTGTTGTGTAAACACTTGCTTTGTTATACAGCTGCTAAGCTTGAGGCTAAAGGCAACATTATCCAATTTTATTTACAAACACATTCTCAAAACACTATTTCAGATTGTGAGAAGTTTTAAACCAATATTTTCAAAACAGACTCAAGTTGAATTAGAGATAAAAGGTACTGCAGATGCTGGAGAATCCGAGATAACAAGCACGGGGCTGGATGAACACAGCAGGTCAAGCAGCATCATAGGAGCAGGAAAACTTGACGTTTCGGGCCTAAACCCTTCGTCAGAAAAGGGGGAGGCGGATAGAGGAGAGGATAGGTGGAGAGGAGGCAGACAAGTCGAAGAGGCGGGGATGGAGCCAGTAAAAGGTGAGTGTAGGTAGGGGGGTAGGGAGGAGATAGGTCAGTCCAGGGAGGACGGACAGGTCAAGGGGGCGGGATGATGTTAGTAGATAGGAGATGGGAGTGTGGCTTGAGGTGAGAGGAAAAACAGGTTAGGGAGGTAGAGATGAGCTGGGCTGGTTTTGGGATGTGGTTGGGGGAGGGGAGATTTTGAAGCTGGTGAAATCCACATTGATGCCATTGGGCTGCAGGGTTCCCAGGCTGAATATGATTTGCTGTTCCTGCAGCCTTCGGGTGGCATCACTGTGGCATTGTAGGAGGCCAAGGATGGACATGTCATCTGAGGAATGGGAAGGGGAGTTGAAATGGTTCGCGACTGGGAGGTGCAGTTGTTTGTTGCGAACTGAGCGCAGGTGTTCTGCAAAACGGTCCCCAAGCCTCCGCTTGGTTTCCCCGATGTAGAGGAAGCCACAACGGGTACAGCGGATGCAGTATACCACATTGGCAGATGTGCAGGTGAACCTCTGCCTGATGTGGAAAGTCTTCTTGGGGCCTGGGATTGGGGTGAGGGAGGAGGTGTGGGGGCAGGTGTAGCACTTCCTGCGGTTACAAGGAAAAGTGCCGGGTGTGGTGGGGCTGGAGGGGAGTGTGGAGCGGACAAGGGAGTCGCGGAGGGAGTGGTCCCTCCGGAAGGCAGATAAGGGTGGGGAGGGAAAGATGTCTTTGGTGGTGGGGTCTGACTGCAGATGGCGGAAGTGTCGGAGGATGATGCGTTGGATCCGGAGGTTGGTGGGGTGGTAGGTGAGGACGAGGGGGATTCTTTTTTGGTTATTGTTGCGGGGACGGGGCGTGAGGGATGTGTTCCGGGAAATGCGGGAGACACGGTCGAGGGCGTTCTCGATCACTGTGGGGGCGAAGTTGCGGTCCTTGAAGAATGAGGACATTTGAGATGTGCGGGATTGGAATGTCTCATCCTGGGAGCAGATGCGGCGGAGGCGAAGGAATTGGGAATAGGGGATGGCATTTTTGCAGGAGGGTGGGTGGGAGGAGGTGTATTCCAGGTAGCAATCCCTCTTCCGCACCTACACTGGCCCTAAACCCCACCTCTTCCTCCGTTACATTGATGACTGCATCGGCGCCGCCTCGTGCTCCCACGAGGAGCTCGAACAGTTCATCCAATTCACCAACACTTTCCACCCCAACTTGAAGTTCACCTGGACCATCTCCAACACCTCTCTCTCCTTCCTGGACCTCTCTGTCTCCATCTTGGGCAACCACCTAGAGACAGATGTCCATTTCAAGCCCACTGACTCCCACAGCTACCTGGAATCCCTAACTGCCCCAAGCCGCAGACTGACCACGTCCATGCGCCTGGAGCAAGATCAGACGCTGCCCCCAGCAGACTGGGGTGACACCCCTCAAGTGATGACTGCTCTCTCTCCTCAATCTGAGGGAGGACTACTTGCTTTAGCCTTTGAGACATGGCCATTTGCATGAAGTACTCAATGTGGTTCTCACATAAGCCCACATGCTGTAAAGGTATGATCGATGTAACAGAGTAACTCACAGCAGCTGTCTGCAGCTTTGACTGATCTTTGCCGACAATCATGACAAGCTGCTTGGTTTTGTGCCTGAACTAAAAGTCAAAGCAACACAGAAATATGGTGAGCCTGTCCACTCTCAACGAGACAACAAATTACAAAGAAGCCAAGACAGAGACACTGTGAGCATTCAAATAGGCACAAAGTGAGTGAGTGAGTGCTAGGAGGCCAAGTGAGGAGTCCTCAGATACACTTTGCTTCAGTCCATGAAATGGACCTTAAGGGTGGGAGACAATAGTGACATGGGTTACTGTGGGTGGAAAAGGGACATTGATGGTCACCACTACCTTGTTTCTGATGGAGTGGGGGGAAAACAGTGCAGCATGACGACTGGCACAGCTAAGTTGTAGAGCTGGGGCACAGGGATAATATGTTTACATCGTCTTTCAATGAGAGTTTATCAATAATATGCTACAAGAGTGTACACATGCTTAATACTGATGTAGTTAGCAGGGGAGAAAAGTAACATGAGGTTTGAGACCGTATTACTTAGATAAGCCTGTAACTCACTCAATGAAGTGTGAGCTGTGTTACCTTCCACCCTTGTCCAATTTACAAATGTGCGATGGAAATGGATGATGACTGCAAGCACACCTGGAGTGGGTGCAGCAAGTATTTTTTTTCTGTCTTAGCACATGAGCTCTACTTGTGAGCAATATCCCTTCAAGGGGACTGCATTAATCAGGCCCTAACACAGAACAGGGTGAAAGCATCTATAATGATAGAAAGTAAAATATTCTGATGAAGTGTCACCCCCGGACTCGAAAGGTGAACTCTGCTGTCTTTTGATTACCCCACTACAGGTGCTGCTAGACCTGCTGAGCTTCGCCAGCAAATTCTGTTTTTGTCCATAATCCTATTGTTCTGCATTTGAACTGCATACAGCGTCCTACATTGCAGGGTACAAATCCTGACGACTATTAATCTTGACCGTGTCTATCATCATTGCAGGTTGATCACAATTATCTCACATTATCACAGGCAACTTTACAACTATCACCTGTGGGCCACAATTCACAAAGACAATTCTGGCTGCAACAGAACAAGGAGTTTCATTTCATTCAGCGTGAACTGTAAGCATTCACTAACGTGCTCTCACATACAATGCTGCCTTTCTTGGGAGGGAAAGGCACGGTTCAGTAATCCTACTGAATTTACAATCTCTCCTGTATTTGCATGATGTAGCTTGTACTGCACGTGTTGGAATAAGGTCCATGATGTCCAACATCCAAGCATTCCCTGATCTCCCTTGTCACGAGTCCTCCATGTCTCACGGTATTGAGGAGTAGGCTGCATTGTCAGTTGTCTGTGAGGTCAATGCTGACTGCTCAGATTACTAACATTACTACACAGATTAGTCGTACTGTTTCTGATATTCCCCTATTTCTGATATTCCTTTGGAACTGTGACCAGTGGATCCAGCCACAGCAGTGATCACCGCCAGTGGATCCAGCCACAGTAGCGATCACTGTCACTGCAGCTATGCTGCAACAAAAGGTGAGAGAAATGGAAGAGGAACAGATGCACTAGCAGCTGCCCAACAGCCTCCGCATGAAGAAGATGCACTCAAAACACAGGAGACATTGTCGTCAATGCCATTCCCTTCAGATGAGTGAGGCACATTGCAGCCACAGACTGAGGATGTGCCAGAACTATGTCATCAGGACCTGTGAACTGAGGGGGTGGCTGCTCATCCTATCCTAGTGGCTATCAAGTTGACAGATATACTAAATCTTCATGCAACTAGCTGTTTTCAAGTATCCACAAGAATCCGTGTGGGATCTCGCAACCCACACAAGGTTGTTATTGATGTAACTGTGTGCCAAATGACTCCATTTCAGCTCATTTCATCTCAGGGGGTACAATTAGCAACAAGGGGAAATAAAATCAGGTATTTACTCCAAGACACAGTGAGAGACTATAAATATCATTTATAAAGAAACAAGTTACTTTTACTCATAGGATGCCTGTATTACTGGCCAGACCAGCATTTATTATCCATCTCTAATTGCGCTCAAACGTGGCAGTGAGCTGCCTCTTGAACCCACTACTTATGGTGCTGTAGAGGTAAAGTTGCCATCATCATACCAGACCAGATGGCTGTTCTCTCATGACAGCGCGTGCAACGGAGACGATTAGTAGAGGGTCACCAAGCCTCAGGTGAAGGGTGAGGTCAGGAATGAGAATCCTTTGTGGTAACCTCAGCTGGTGCAAGAATTGAATCCACGTTGATGATGTTACTCTACTTCACAAACCAGCCATCTAGCCAACAGAGCTAAAACCAATCCCCTTGGTCAAGGACGGTGAGTAAAAATGTTGGAGAAACAGAAGATGGCATCGTTATTCTGACAGGAACTTGGTGGTCCTGTGAGGAGTCCAAATTTGGCAGCTTTTGCACCTCCCCAGCTCCCTACCCAATACCTCTACAAAATCCTGAGCCTGGCCACCATTCTTTCTCCACTCTTTCCACAACACCCCCAATTCCCTGGCATCCAGGGTGACTATGCCAGATGTGGTCACACACTGTATCCACCCACCGCCAACACCACCACATCCCCCAACCCCTTGAAGCCAGAGGGCTCCCGACCATAGAGGAAACCCCCTCCCACAAGTTTCCCTTTCCCAGTCATCCTTTCCAATGCTCTCTCTTTGCAGAGTCTGTGACTCTTTTCACATTGTCCTCCTCCCCCTACCCCCCTTCATCTTGCAGCCCCCAATCCAGAAGAACAACACGGCAGCCCCCTCGATACCCTACCCAGTTTCTACAGACTGACTGGGTCCAGCTCCACCTTGAGTGACCAAACCGGACACCTCCAGAAGAGAAGTGCCTGGACCTTTGACAGATGGCTGTACATCTCACTCACTGTGCTAGGCCTTCCACCTGGACTGACCAATACAGAAACATAGGACTGACTGTGACCCACTGCCAGACTGCAGAGGCATGGAACGCTGATCAGGAACTCCTGGACCAGACGCCTGACCACAAACAATCCCCTGGAAGCTGCCCTTGCCTCACTGTGCCAGGGCCCTCTGACTGATGCCTCCACAGATTTTAGAGAGAATTGTTCCCCTAAGTCTTTGAGACGTGGCTGCCTGCTTGCTGCACAGACGGTGTTTTTGCAGTATGTGCTGCTGGCTTGTGGATCCAGTGAAAGCATGATTTAGTGTACTGCACGACAGCAAGACGTGTGTCGCCTAGACTTAGGACCACTGTTGGCAAGGTAATCTGGTTGACTTGGAGATAGTAAGAACTGCAGATGCTGCTTTCTGCAGATTTCTGAAGAAGGGTCCCAACCCGAAACATCAACTTTCCTCCTCCCCTGATGCTGCCTGGCCTGCTGTGTTCCTCCAGCTCCACCATCTGGTTGTCTTGCCTGGTTGTGTACCTGCACTAATTGGCATGGGAAGACTAGGGTGATGTAGGCACTAAGTGAGTGGGTTCCAGGACGGCAGGTTAGCGGCGCTGAGATGGATGCCTGCTCCTGTGAACAGTGTCCTTGCTGCAGCCTTTCAACGCTGGTTGCCAGTGTACCCTACGATACAGGTCTTTGCTTCCTGAGCATGCTGCATTCTATAAGAGAAGTGCCATGATGGTTGTCAGGTTGGCAAATGTTAGATGCCAATGTCTGTGGACAAAGGGTGTGTGTGGATTGTGGCCAGAGATGCTATTTGGTCCCAAGCAACATGGAGGTTCCCTCGGAACAAGCAGCAAGCTGAAGTCGGCAGATACCTGTCTGGATTTCCACATCATGTATTCTCTAGGTCAGTCCTGAAGAAGGGTCACTAAACCTGAAATGTTAAAGAACAAAAGGAACAAAGAAAATTACAGCACAGGAACAGGCCCTTCGGCCCTCCCAGCCTGCGCCGATCCAGATCCTCTATCTAAACCTCTCGCCTACTTTCCAAGGATCTGTATCCATCTGATCCCTGCCCATTCATGTATCTGTCTAGATACATCTTAACTGACGCTATCGTGCCCACCTCTACCACCTCCGCTGGCAACACGTTCCAGGCACCCACCACCCTCTGCGTAAAGAACTTTCCACGCATATCTCCCTTAAACCTTTCCCCTCTCACTTTCAAATTGTGACCCCTAGTAATTGAGTCCCCCACTCTGGGAAAAAGCTTCTTGCTATCCACCCTGTCTATACCTCATGATTTTGTAGACCTCAATCAGGTCCCCCCTCAACCTCCGTCTTTCTAATGTAAATACTCCTAATCTACTCAACCTCTCCTCATAGCTAGCGCCCTCCACACCAGGCAACATCCTGGTGAACCTCCTCTGCACCCTCTCCAAAGCATCCACATCCTTTTGGTAATGTGGCAACCAGAACTGTACGCAGTATTCCAAAAGTGGTCGAACCAAGTCCTATCCACCCGTAACATAACCTGCCAACTCTTGTACTCAATACCCCGTCTGATGGATGAAAGCATGTCGTATGCCTTCTTGACCACTATCCACCTGCGTTGCCACCTTCAGGATACAATGGACCTGAACACCCAGAGCTCTCTGTGCATCAATTTTCCCCAGGGCTCTTCCATTTACTGTATAGTTCACTCTTGAATTGGATCTTCCAAAATGCATCACCTCGCATTTGCCTGGATTGAACGCCATCTGCCATTTCTCCGCCCATCCCTCCAATCTATCTATATTCCGCTGCATTCTCCGACAGTCCCCCTCACTATTTGCTACGCCACCAATCTTAGTGTCATCTGAAAACTTGCTAATCAGACCATCTATACCTTCCTCCAGATCATTCATGTATATCACAAACAACAGTGGTCCAAACACTGATCCCTGTGGAACACCACTCGTCACAGTTCTCCATTTTGAAAAACTCCCTTCGACTATAACCCTCTGTCTCCTGTTGCCCAGCCAGTTCTCTATCCATCTAGCTAGTACACTCTGGACCCCATGCGACTTCACTTTCTCCATCAGCCTACCATGGGGAACCTTATCAAACGCCTTACTGAAGTCCATGTGTATGACATTGACAGCCCTTCCCTCATCTATCAACCTTGTCACTTCCTCAAAGAATTCTATCAAGTTGTTAAGGCATGACCTACCCTGCACAAAACCATGCTGCCTATCACTAACAAACCCATTTTCTTCCAAATGTAAATAGATCCTATCCCTCAGTATCTTCTCCAGCAGCTTCCCTGCCACTGACGTCAGGCTCACCGGTCTATAATTACCTGGATTATCCTTGCTACCCTTCTTAAACAAGGGGACACCATTAGCAATTCTCCAGTCCTCCAGGACCGCATCCGTGCTGCAAAGATATCTGTTAAGGCCCCAGCTATTTCCTCTCTCGCTTCCCTTGGTAGCCAGGGATAGATCCCATCCGGACCTGGGGACTTGTCCGCCCTAATGCCTTTTAGAATACCCAACACTTCCCCCTTCCTTATGCCGACTTGACGTAGAGTAATCACTCTAGAGTAATTAACTGTTTTTCTTTCCACAGTTGCTGCCAGACCTACTGAGGGTCTCCAGCAATTTCTGTTTTTGTTTCAGATTTCCAGCTTCTGCAGTTTTCGAAAATGTTCTCTCAGTGTAGCTTGTCTGGAGTATTTGGAAGCTGAATATTACTGAGTTGAGTGGGCTATTTACAAGATGTTTTACCACCCCCTTAATCTGCATCTTGCTGGTGCCTTGTGAGAAACCTGCCTCAGCCTTTGGCAAAACTAGAAAAGATGCAGTCAGATACTCCTGACATTAAGCTGGGCCTTGCTGGATTTCTTGTTTGATTCTGGGACAAATCCTGCCATAGCCCACAGCACCGAGACTCCTGTAAGATTTGGCCCAGCACGTAAGTCTGAATGGTGTACGTTACTTCTATTTGCAGACCAGCGCAAATGAGAAATTTTGAAACTATTAGATCCTTTTGGTGGAGTTAGAAAAGACTGGCTCCATTCTACTGTTCAAGGTCCTTCCATCACCATTGTGACTTTAACCAGCAAAAACAGCTGACAATTACGAAAGCATGAACAGGTAGATGTCAAATGTAAATTTTATTTCTCATCAGTTTCTCTTCTCTCCCTTCCTATCCTGCGGACATTACTCTTTACAGGGGCTCTGTTCTAAGGACACACAGCACTTTTCAGTAACTTGCCAAAATAGCTGTCATTCATTTGGATTCTCTACTTTATGCTACAGCATTTGTTTTCAATTTTTCCTGTATGGTCAAGCATTTTTAGCTAATGATATACATCATAAAGCCATTGGGATCACATCTAAAGTAGACATCACTGTTCCAACTAATTTGATTTCACTTGCCAATTGTTTCAGAAACAGCCCTTTTCAAACCCCAAGCTGAGAACATTGAAACCTTCTGAGTTAGAAAGGATTTGAGGGCTGCATTGACTAGGTTAGAGGTTACATAGTCAACACATTGTGGAGCTGGAGGAACACAGGTCAGGCAGCATCAGACGAGCAGGAAAGTCGATGTTTTGGATTAGGACCCTATTCTCTGATGCTGCCTGGCCTGCTGTGTTTCTCCAGCTCCACACTGTGTTGACTGACTCTAGCATCTGCAGTTCTCACTATTTCCTAGAGGTTACATGGGATTTGCAGCTTTAAGCGGACAACATAGCTCTCTCCGTTTCATCAACAGAATCTGATAAGCAGGGCTTTAAACAAATTGTTGTTCATTTCTGAAATTATCAAGCAGAGTAAGTTACATTATAACAAAAAAAAAAGCTGTGGATGCTGGAAATCAGAAACAAAACCAGAGATTGTTCAAAAAACTCAGCAGGTCAGGCAGCATCTGTGGAGAGAAAGAAGAGTTAACATTTTGGGTCCAAAGACCCTTCTTCAGAACTGAACTCCATTGTAACTGTTGAATTAGTAGTCTTAAAGGTTGGGATTTACTTAGCAAACCAAAGATTATAAATGTTAAAAATCTGACATACAAATCTTTCCCGCATGTTTAGAGATAATCAGCACGGTAATGAGCAAAATTAATGCAATTATGATGGAGAAAAAAAAAAATGCATGCAGCAAGCTTTTATATAAGCAGACTTTTCCACAGAACTGGAATCTGGATTTTTAATCACAAATACCAAAAACACTTACATTTGTATTAAAATTGAATTAAATTGTACCCTTCATATTGTGCCAAGTATCTCAAACTGGATTCACTGAGATTAAAGATCTCCTGTATAATATACTGTGTTTAAATTAATAATTTGCTATTTAACTTCACTTTTACAATCTCTTAATCATTAGATAATAGTGGATGAGAAAGGTGACTCTGTTCAAAAGTACCTAAAAACTTTTCACCGCAATATCCAATTACAGTCATAGAGATATACAGCACGGAAACCGATCCTTTCCAATCCAACTTGTCTATGCCAATCAGATATCCTAAATAAGTCTAATCCCATTTGTCAGCATTTGGCCCAAATCCCTCTAAACTCTTCCTTTTCATATACCCATCCAGATGCCGTTTAAATGTTGTAATTGTACCAGCCTCCAGCACTTCCTCTGGCAGCTCATTCCATACACAAACCACCCTCTGTGAAAAGGTTGCTCCTTAAAGGTCCCTTTTAAATCATTCCCCTCTCACCTTAAACCTATGCCCTCTAGTTTTTGATTACACTTTCAAGGAACTATGAATCTGCAGTCCAAGTTCTCCTTGTTCAGCAACACTCCCCAGGACCTTACTATTAAGTGTATAAATACTGCCTTGATTTGCCTTTCCAAAATGCAGCGCCTCACATTTATCTAAATTGAACTCCATCTGCCACTTCTTGGCCTATTAGCCCATCTGATCAAGATCTGAGGTAACCGTCTTCGCTGTTTACAACATCTCCAATTTTGGTGTCATCTGCAAACTTACTAACCATACCTCCTGTGTTTGCATCCAAATCATTTATAATAAATGACAAAAAGCAGTAGACCCAGCACCGATCCTTGTGGCACACCGCTGGTCACAGGCCTCCAGTCTGAAAAACAACCATCTACCTTCAACCGTCAAGCCAGTTCTGTATCCAAGTAGCTAATTGTTTCTTAAATGAATTCAAAGTTTATGCTGACAGCACTCCTTCTATCATACTGTCTGGGAAGCCTTCTAAGGATCAGCTTATAGGTTACCTTTTACTAGTTTGAATCCATGTCACCTTGTTCTACTCTCAACTTAATAAATATTGTGGATTTCCATATTATTTTACATTGCTTGAAAAAAATTTAATTGTCTGTCAAGCTCAGAGTATGGCATACTTGCATGTACTGGAAGCTAGATATCATTACAAAGGACCTTTGTTCTTTGCAAACAGAATATGTTCATGTACTGCAACTTTGTAGGTCTGCAAAAAATTCAGATCTCAGATCTTGCCGTTAAACCTGAAAAGCATCACTTTTAAAAAATCCTTATTAACAACTCAGTTTTCACACAAGGAATCAGCTACAATGTTCAGAGATTAATTGTCTATCTTGTTTCTTGATAAACAGAACTGAACACAGTACTTGAAATGTGGCTTGATAAGGGGACCACACAGTTTGATCAAGCTTGCTCTTGTATTCTATTCTTTTAGTTATATAGTTCCTCCATTCTACTGCCTTTGTTCATTGTGGTTCTGGATTGTAGCATGAAATTTTAAGGTTCTGGAGTCTCTCTGAACACCAATCAGAACAATTTCAGGTCTGTTCATACAGTCATCTATTTTATCCATCAATAAGGTGTACTTCAGAACTTGCTTGTATTAAATTTCATATAGTATATTTCTACTGTGAAGATACAGTTCGTCGCTGCTTCCTTTTCTCCAAGTTAACCTCTCCTGCAAGTTAACATTCGTGATTTTACTCCTTTAACAGAGTACAATAACGAGTCAAGAACAACGATGATGCCACATGACCAGCAGCATGCTAGACGAATGATGTATACAGAATTTGCTCCATAACTGAAAATGATCAGTTCATCTGTTAAGTAAACTGGTTGGAGACTTTCAAACAAATTGAACCTATGCTACTTACCAATCCATATGAGAGAGTTGAAGAAACCACTAGGGGTTGGGGTGACTAATGGGCCTGGCACTGGAAATACTAGAGAAGGCAAAAAGAGGTGAGAAACGGGGAAAAGGAAGCGATGGAAGGCTTGAATGTTGACAGTGAACAAAGCAATAGTTGCCTTCCAAAGGGCAAGAAAAAGATAAGGGCAGGGTAAATACATAGTGAACAAACTGGGCAACTAGAAGCAGAAATTGCTCTGGGGGATATGACCTAATAGCATTGACAGAAAATTGGCTCAAATCAGAACCAGACTGAGCACATAACATCCCAGATTATAAGGCTTTTAGCTGAAACAGGGTGGGTAAGAGGGAGGCGGCATAGCAGTCTTGATTAAAGGACAGTATCATTGCCGTTGAACAAGATGCAGTTCCTTAATTAGAATCTGTGTGGTTGGGGTGAGAAACAAGAAGTGGGTGAGGATCTTGTTGGGCCTTTATTATAGACTTCCCAATAGTAGGGAGGAAGTAGAAGAGAGCATTTGTAGGCAGACTATGGAAATCTGGAGGACAAGCAGGTTTGTGATAGTTAGTGATTTCAATTACTCTAGGGTAGACTAGGAAAAAGGTAGAGTGTGGGGCATGAAAGGGGAGAAATTACTGCAATGCATGCAGGAGAACTTTCTGGAACAATACATTTTTACTCCTATCAGGAAGGCAGTTGCACTGGATCTGGTCCTAGGAAATGAGACAGGCTAAGTGGAGAGCATTTGGTCAATAGCGATCATAACATCATAATGTTCAGCTTTAAGTTGGAAAAGGATAAAAGTCAGTCAAGGATTGAGATCCCGGAATGGAAAATGGCAGACGTTAGAGGTCTAAATGTTGAACTGGAGGACACTGATTGGAAACACATTTTGGTACATAAAGCAATGAATGAAAAATTGGAGAATTTCAAAGACAGATGAATGGGGTTCAAGTTAGGTATGTACCCATGAGAAATAAATGCAGAGTATCGAAAAACAGAGTAGCCTGGATGACAAAGGATATTGATGAGAAAATTAAAAAAAAGGAGACATATGATGCATAACTAAATAATAAGAGCAATAGAGATCAGGAAATATACCTCAAATGCAGCAGCAAAGCTAAGGCTAGACTAAGGAAGGCTAAAAGGAAGCATAAGGAAAGGATGGCAGGCTGCCAAATAGTAAAATGTTCTTCAAACATTATTAATAGTAAAACATTAGCGAAGGATAGAGTGCAGCACTAAAGGAACATGCAGGATAAGCTGCTCACTGAAGCAAAGAATATGGTAAAGGTATTAAATTGATATTTTCCTTGCCTTTATCAAATTAGAAGATCGTAACAATGGTCCAGTTGAAAATGTGGGTATTGAGCTACTGAGCAGTATAGTGATAGATAAAGAAGAGGTACTAAAAAGGCTTGTAGCTCTCGAGGTACAGAAATCACCAGGTCCAGCTGGGATGCACAGAAGATTACTGAGAGAGGGGTAAGGGAGCAAATTGCAGAGCTGTTGACATAAATTTTACAGGCTTCTCTGATCACTGGTACGGTGTTAGGGTACTGAAGGATTGCATATATGTGACACTGTTGTTTAAGAAAGGGGCAAAAGATAACCCAGGAAGCCACAGACCTGTCAGCTTGACATCAATAGTAGGAAAACTGATAGAGAAAAATAAGTTAATACTTGACAAATTCAATTGAGTCCTTTGATGAGGTGACACAGGCAGTGGATGAGGGTAGTGCGGTGGATGTTGTGTGCTTGCATTTTCAGAAAACAGTTGATATGGTGCCACAAGTTGGTTAGCAAATTAGAAGTGTTTGGGATTGATGGGTCCTTAGCAGCATGGATTAGAAGTCGGCTAAAAAAAATAGGAAACAGACGATAGGCATTGATGAGCATTTCTCAGATTTGAGATGAGTTGAAAGTGATGTTCCACAGGGATCAGTATTTGGACCCTTGTTTTTTCTGATTTAAATAAATGATTTAGAGATGGGTGTCAAAGGCAAAACATATAAATTTGCAGATGATATCAAGCTCAGGAGAATAGTGAATTGTGAGGATGATGCTGAGTGAGATCAGAGGGACAATGACAAGTTGGCCAATGGGCAGACACCTGGCGGATGAAATTCAATGCTCAGAAATGTGAGGTAATGCATTTTCGTAGAAGAAACAGGGAGAGACAATACTGGTTCAAATGGTACAATTTTGAGAGGAGTACAGGAGCAGAAGGATCTCTGGGTTCACATGCATGAATGTATGAAGGTGGCCAGGCAATTTGAAACAGTTATAAATAGAGTTTATAGGATCCTTGGCTTTATAAAAAGAGGCACACAGTATAAAAGCAAGGAGTGATGCTACTCCTCTACAAATCATTGGTCAGATACAATACACCAAATGTATACAGTTCTGGACACCTTATTTAAGGAAGAATCTTAAAGCCCCAGAGATAGTGCAAAGGAGATGTACTAGAATGAGGGATTATAGTTACAAGAAAAGATTAGAGAAATTGAGCTTACATCTTCTCAATAGACAATAGGTGCAGGAGTAGGCCATTCAGCCCCTTGAGCCAGCACCACCATTCATTATGATCATGGCTGATCACCCACAATCAGTATCCTGCTCCTGCCTTATCCCCATAACCCTTGATTCCATTATCTATAAGAGCTCTATCCATTTCTTTCTTGAAAGTATCCAGAGACTTGGCCTCCACTGCCTTCTGGGGCAGAGCATTCCATATATCCACCACTCTCTGGGTGAAGACGTTTTTCCTCAACTCTGTTCTAAATGGCATACCCCTTATTTTTAAACTGTGTCCTCTGGTTCTGGACTCACCCATCAGCGGAAACATGCTCCCTGCCTCCAGAGTGTCCAATCCCTTATACATCTCAATCAGATCCCCTCTCATCCTTCTAAACTCAAGTGTATACAAGCCCAGTCGCTCCAGTCTTTCAACATATGATAGCCCCGCCATTCCGGGAATTAACCTCGTGAACCTACGCTGCACTCCCTCAATAGCAAGAATGTCCTTCCTCAAATTTGGAGACCAAAACTGCACACAATACTCCAGGTGCGGTCTCACCAGGGCTTTGTACAGCTGCAGAAGGACCTCTTTGCTCCTATACTCAATTCCTCTTGTTATGAAGGCCAGCATGCCATTAGCTTTCTTCACTGCCTGCTGTACCTACATGCTTGCTTTCATTGACTGATGTACAAGAACACCTAGATCTCGTTGTACTTCCCCTTTACCTAACTTGATTCATTTAGATAGTAATCTGCCTTCCTGTTCTTGCCACCAAAGTGGATAACCTCACATTTGTCCACATTAAACTGCATCTGCCATGCATCCGCCCACTCACCTAGCCTGTCCAAGTCACGCTGTATTCTCATAACATCCTCCTCACATTTCACACTGCCACCCAGCTCTAAGAAGAATAAGAGGTGTCCATGTTGAGGTGTTCAAATTATGAACAGTTTTGACAGAGTAAAGAAGGATATTCTGTTTCCACTCATTGCTTTTTCAGTAACTACGGATCACAATTTCAATACTGTAAGCAAGAGAGCTAGGAACAAGATGAGGAGAAACTTCTTTACTCAGGAGTTGTTAGGATTTGGAATGCACTGCCCAAGAAAGTGCTGGGGGCAGATTCCATTGGAGACTTCGAGAGCTGGATATATATTTGAAAGTGATGAATTTAGAGGGCTACAGAGAGAGGGCTGGAGAATGGGACAAGCTGGGAGCTAGTACAGACAACGCTTCCATAAGACCATAAGATAAAGGGGCAGAATTTGGCCATTCAGCCCATTAAGCCTGCTTCACCATTCAATCATGGCTGATACATTTCTCAACCCTATTCTCCTGCCTTCTCCCCATAACCCTTGGTCCCCTTACTAATCATAAACCTCTCTGTCTTAAATACACAATAACCTGGCCACCACAGCTTCCTGTGGCAATGAGTTCCATAGATTCACCACCCTCTGGTTGAAGAATGGCCACCTTCTGTGCCATAAAATCCTCAGATTCTAAGAGGAGAACACTTAAAAACATAAAAATCAACCAACTCATGTAGGATGTAATGACAAAATAAACATACAAGAGAACATTTCAAATGCAATGTTTCGTTTGCTATAAAAGCTGCAATTAGAGCCATTTATGCATAATTCTGGCCTGATTCAAAGGATTAATTGGGATTGTGGAGCTTTTGGTGGCGAGGTGGGGGGGGGGGGGGGGGCGTCGGTTTGGAATATTGTTCAGTTTCCCCCTCTATTAGATGCTGCAGAATCGTAGTATATTACTGTGATCCTATTGGAGATCAACTGACTGAGCAAACGTCGAACTTTTCTGGTCTCGGTGGCATCACTACAATAGGGTGAGAAACTCATGATACCAATGTTTGTTCTTAAATTTGACTATTTGGTAGGTTGTTGCACCAGCTGGATCTACGTAATGCAGCTCATGTTGATTCTTCTCAGTGTGACTTCTGATGCATTGATTAACCTGATGATAAACAAAGCAGCAGCCACATCAGCAGTAGTAGGGGAGGGGAGTTGCATTAAAAACACACAGGCCTCCTCTGAACACAGATTGATTTTTAACCATGCTGTTGAACTTGATCCCTGTTGAACTTACAGTGTTGACTGTGCCAAACTAGGAGTTTACCCGGCGGGGATGAATGGCTGTCGTGAGTTCTGACAGAATTGATGGATGCCTTGAAAACATCAGGAACATTCTTGTGAGAGGAGTAGCAACAAATACCGTAACCACCTCGGGGAATTGATTGGTATGCTGATAATTTCAGGGAATTATAATGTCCAGTAAAAGGCGGCAGTGACTGAACTCAATGTGGAGATGGTTTCCCCCTCTCCTTCATTAGTTTATTTACCTACAGACACCTATCTGAACGTTCTTCATATGGCAGCATGTGCTAAGGCACTGTGTCACAAACATTTACCTTACATAAGAGACACTCAGCAGTGTTTATTGTAAGGCCAAGTACCACTGCTGCATTGCCACTGTAACAGTGACTCCAACAATCTATTTAAAATGCAGTGACTGGTTTGATTTAAGAGGTTAGCTTTGTCAGCAGCTGAAGAATCAGATTATTAAAAATATGAGTGTTCGGATTTTCCGATGGACCAAAAATCATTTCTGCAGCGTAGATTGGAATTGCACATGGGGACAGTGTCAAATTCCCAATGTGGCATTCTCTGAGGAAACTGAAGATTCCACTTTGCAATTCCCCTATCCCTGGAACGTCTGAAAGTATCCACCAAAATCAGAGAATTCAGAGGGAATCGCTGCAGTTAAATAAATTGTTACGCAGGAAAAATCACAAAGAGCTGTGAAAACAGGGATGTGGTTTGTATTGCCCTGGTTATCCTGCACTGCAGGGACCTGTCAGATTTAAAACACAACTTCACATTTCTGAAGGAACCTGGACTCGAGCTTCCTGTTAGAAATGCAGAGGTCTTTCTCAATCTGAAAAAGCAGCAGCAGAGGGGCAATCCGAGTGTGATTATCACTTCTTGAAAATCCAGCCCAAGATTTCACGTTCACCATCTGCTCAGTACAGACGTTTATTCTGAAGACAAACATGAGAACCTGTGCAATTTTCTCTTTTCCATGGGTTCCTGTTAATTATCAAACCAAAACTCCAAGGTAAAAGGGCAACGTTGACAAGGTGAAGATACAAAGTACGTGTCACAGCAAACACGGGAACACATCCAATAATGGCCACCACCAGGATTTTAACAACAAGAATAAACTTTAAATTTCTTTCACTCCTTAAAACAATAGGAAACAAATAACTTTGTGGCAACTTGACCCAAGATAAATTTTGACTGTTCAAGCAATTTGTCACTTCAGAGTTGTATTTTCTCATTAATTGTTATTTCAGGATCTGATTATTTAAGGATCTGCCAATCTTATCTCCAGCTGCCTGTGAAGTCCACAACTATCCTTGTGTTTTGTTTAAGTATATGGAGGCATTTCTAAGCGACTAACTTAGATAATCGCTGCTCAGTAATTAATACAACTGGTTATTTATTTTGGTTCTGGCACATAACGTAATATTAAAAAGGTTCCATTCAGTAACTCATGGACCTAAACATTCCACTGGTTCACTGCTTCATAAGAAGTGCATTTTTGATCAAAGGTGGCACAATCTTATTGCTCTTAGGGATGAATGGATGGCTTGTGTCCCCTCTCCCCACACCAGAAGTCCACAGTCAGCCGATTGGCCAGTTATAGGCCCACGGTAACAGGCTGTATACGGGTTAAACAACCTTCTGCACGGACGTGCACCCTTCATTGGCAGCAAGTCCCATGAGAGAGAGCTGCTAACCAATTGAGCAGGCTGACAGTCATAGAGTCATAAAGATGTACAGCATGGAGACAGAAACTCAGTCCAACTCATCCATGATGACCAAATATCCTAAATTAATCCAATCCCATCTGCCAGTATTTGGCCCACATCCCTCTATTCATATACCCATTGAGATGCCTTTAAAATGTTGCAATTGTATCAAGTTCATCCACTTCCTCTGGCAGCTCATTCCACACACGCACCACCCTCTGCATGAAAAAGTTGCCCCCGAGGTCCCTTTTAAAATCTTTCCCCTCTCACCTGATACCCATGACCTCTAGTGAACTCCCTACTTTGGAGAAAAGGCTTTGGCTTTTCACCATATTCATGCCCCTCATGATTTTATAAACCAATGTAAGGTCAGCCCTCAGCCTCCAACAGTCCAGAGAAAATAGCCCCAGTCTATTCAGTCTCTGCCGATAGTTCAAACCCTCCAACCCTAGCAGCATCCTTGTAAATCTCTTTCCGGTTTCACAACATCTTTCCTATAGCAAGGAGACCAGAAATGATTGCAGTATTTCAAAAGAGGCCTAACCAATGTCGTGTACAGCTGCACCATGACCTCCCAACTCCTGTACTCAATACACTGACCAATAAAAGGCAAGTATACTAAATGCCTTCTCCATTATTCTACCTACCTACAGCTCCAACACTAGCATCCAGTTGTGAATGGTGGAGCTGGAGGAGAAAGCTCTACAAGTATCCTCACCCCCAACAATGGAGGAGTCCAGCATATCAGTGCAAAAGACAAAGCGGGGGCATTTACAATAATCTTCAGATGGAAGTACTGAGTGGATAATTAATCTTGGCCTCTTTCTGAGGTCTGCAGTATCACAGATACCAGCTTTCAGTCGATTTGATTCACTCCACATGACACCAAGAAACAGCCAAGGACACTGGACACTGCAAAGGTTAGGGGCCCTGACAACAGCCCAGCTGTATTACAGCTGATACAGCAGTACTGAAGAAGACTTGTGCTCCAGAACTTGTCACGCCCCTAGCCAAACTGTTTTAGTACAGCTCCAACACTAGCATCCACCTGACAATATGGAAAATTTCTTAAGCCTGTCCTGTCCACAAAAAAACAGAGCAAATCCAACTTGGCCACTCCAACTACTTGATCATCAGCACACTGAAGGAAAGGGTTGTTGATAGTGCCATCAAATGCAACTTACTCAGCAATAATTTGCTCACCAAAGCGCAATTAGGGTTCTGCTGGGGTCATGAGACTTCCAACCGCTTTACAGTTTTGGTTGAAAAAATGGACAAAACAATTGCACGTGAGGGGGAGCTGTGAGTGATGACCCTTATTATGCACCAATGGACAACATGCTTTCTACCAGCTGATTCACCAGAGGACCCGGATGATTCCCACTGACTTCCTGATCTAGGCACAAACCAAGAACCCAATCTAGAATGGGCTGCATCGCAAGATTTTCCATACTAATATCCTGGCTCAGACAGAGGTTTTAATAAGCAGCATTTGATCAAGTATGGTGCCAAGGAGCCCAGAAAAACTGAAGTCAATGTAAATCAGAAGGAAAACACTTGAGTTGAATTCATGCCTAGTGCAACGAAAGATGATTGTTGGAGAACAATTACTACAAATCCAGGACGCTGTTGCAGGAGTTCCTTTGGGGTGTGTATCTTATGCCCAGCCATCTGCAGGTGCTTCGATGTCCTTCCCAATATAAGGCCAAAGGTGGGAAATTTTGCTTATTTTGTACAATGTCTAGTACTATTAACCATTCCTCAGATAATGAAGCAGTCCATTCCACTCACAGCAAAACGTAGACAATATTTAGACTTAGGCCTATTTACCCCATAAGTGCTAGGTAACACAAAAGAATATAACACCCTCCTTCTGACATTCAATTGCACAGCTATCATTGCACTTCCCCTGCCAACATCATCCTGGGGGTTACCATTGACCAGAAATTGAACTAGATCAGCCATATAAATACTACGGTTACAAGAGTAACTGTAGACTATCGACTGAGGCTGGAACTCCAAGGTGATTACCACAAGCTTCCAAACCCTGCACAACCTGCAAGACATAATTCCAAAGTCTAATGGAATACTATCCACCACCTGGATAAAGTACAGCTCCAACAACAGTCAAAAGTTGCACAATTGACTAAGAGCATTTCTTCACTTTAAATCTTAACTTTGCGAATTGAAGATCACAAACTCCACATATCCTTTCTGGTAAGATTTACACTGAATGATTTGCTATAGAAATACACAAGTTGCTGGGCAGATCTCCAACTTGGATCATTTGTCTTAATAACCAAGTAATATTGGTTCCAAATACTGGTCACCTCTACTCTAGATCCCCAAGTCTACTGTAAGGTGCATCATCTCAATATAATTTAGTTAAGCAGTGCAGCGTCAAATTAAAGGTGATACACTTGACAGTTTCCTCACCGTTTCTGGTTCATGAGGAGCTCTCTATGCAGTTCTTGGTGACTCCTAGAGGCTTTGACTGGATTGAGAAGCTTCTTGGGCCTGATGAGCTCAGGGTTATCATCAAAATAATCAGGTTCGGCCATGAGGCTTCTGATCTCCGAGGGATTATTGTGCCTTTCAGAGTACATGGAGGCTAAAGAAGAGAAGATAATTATGTTAATATTGTCAAGAAAACAACAGTTAACCCAATGTATGTACATACATTTAGACAAGGAATGGACTCTTGTAATTCATTGTTAGCACAGCAATGATCCTCCCGCACAATTGTTTGCAGGAGATAATGCCTCATTCAATAGCTGTTGCAAGTCAACAAATAATTGAAGCAATATGCAATGGAAGTTTTCATCCAAAAGTGCTAGTACATTTTTATGTTTCTACTTTCATTGCCTGGACGCCTGAAGAAGGGTCCAGCCTCGAAATTTCAGCCTTCCTGCTCCTCTGATACTGTCTGGCCTGCTGTGTTCATCCAGCTCTATACCTTGTTATTTCTCTTCTGAATAGCAACTGCAGATGGACCACAAGGAATGGAATGGTGCAACAGCTTTTTAAGAACATGCTTCAAAAATGATCCACACTCTCTTCAGATAGAGATCTCAATAAAAAAATGGCATCAACCCAACAAAAATCATATGATTTTTCACAAGGCCAGAAAACTGAATGTGAGACTCCTGCTTGTTGACTACAGCTCCACCTTCAACACCATTATTCCCTCCAGACTAATCTCGAAACTGTGACATCTTGGTCTCAGCTCCACCCTCTACAACTGGACCCTCGGCTTTCTGACCCACAGACTGCAGTGAGGATAGATAACTGCACTTGGTCCAGATGAACATTCAACACTGCAGCAGCCCACGTCCCCACCCCAAAAGGATGGGTCATCAGCCCCCTACTGTACTCCCTATACAGCTATGACTATGTTGCCAAATTCCAAACAGACACATTCTACAAGTTCACTGACTACACCACCGTAATGGAATGAATATCTAACAACAACGAGTCAAACTACAGAAGGGAGAGAGAAAGCTTGGTGATATGGTGCAATGAAAACAACCTGTCTCTCAACGTCGGCAAAACTACTGAGCTGATCATTGACTTCAGAAAGAAAGGAGGAGAACAGGCTCCCATCTATTTCAATAGAACTGTGGTCCAGAGAGCAAAGAGCATCAACTTCCTTGGAGTGATGATAAACGTCGACCTGTCCTAGACTTCCCACGTAAATACGACAGTCAAGAAGGCACAACAACACCTCTTCTTCCTCAGGGGGCTCAGGAAATTTGGCATGTCCATAAAGTCCCTCAATCAACATCTACAGATGCACCATTGAAAGCGTGCTGTTTGGGTGCATAATGGCCTGGTATGGCAACTGCTGTGCCCAGGACCAGAAGAAACTACAAAAGGTGATGTGCATAGCCCAGACCATCACTGAAGCCAACCTTCCATCCATGGACTCTAGTTACATGGCTCACTGCCGCAGAAAGTCGGCCATCATCAAAGACCCATCGCACCCTGGTAACAACCTCCTACAACCTTCTGAAGAAGGGTCTAGGCCCGAAACGTCAGCTTTCCTGCTCCTCTGATGCTGCTTGGCCTGCTGTGTTCATCCAGCTCTGCACCTTGTTATCTCAGATTCTCCAGCATCTGCAGTTCCTACTATCTCTGCCTCTAAGTCTTGCTGATCTGTAAATTCTTTGGTTGCTGTGATCTTCCTGTACTGCTCGTAAACAAAGCTTTTCATTGTATTTTGGTACACACGACAACAAAAAATCAAAATCAAAATCAAATCAACAAGATGATATCTTTCTGGTGGGAAAAAGCCCTGTCACGCTGAAGGTGTAGCCTAGATATGCAATAATGGAATATCTGGGCTAGTGGAGGATTCTTTGTATTTTCCGGTGTATTTACCACTACATTCCAAACACATTTTTCGTGTGTGAAATTAGACAGTGTGAGATCTCATAGACAATGAGGGAGCAACATAATAGCTGAACTTAATGGAAATGACCTTTGGGTGGTGGTGTATGCCTGGCAGCTGAATGGATATTGCCCACTTTATTTCAGCAGCCAAAGTCAAGATCACTCTCGGTGTGCGACAGACAGGGTAGAAGTGACGTGATTTCTTTTGCCTCCAGCAAGATGTTGTACTTGGTTTGGCAATGCTTACACTATAATTTGTAATGAAGCACAACGTGTGGGCTCCTCAGGCCAGGAGCCTGCAGCTAGTCTACTCCAACCACTTTACTTTTCTTTTCCCATGGCTTTTTAAAAACATTTCCACTCTTTTAATGACTTCGGTGGAAGATGTCTTCTCCTGGTGCAGGCCCAGGGACTCGGAATGGTGGTGCAGGCCCAGGGACCCGGAATGGTGGTGCAGGCCTGGTGCCTGGCAGGGCGGTCTCCCAGAGTAGCAGTCTAGTTCAGGAAGGGCTGTCTCGGCCAGGAGTAGTGTCCTTGCTCCGTCTTCTTTGGTGGCTTTGGATATTCCAGCAGCCTGGTGTGAAGGTCTAGTCCCGGCACAGAGGTCTCATCTTGGCATGGAGGTCTCATACTTGCTTCGAAGCCAGCTTCTCGGTCTTCAAACAGCCCAGCGTGGAGGTTTCATCTCGGTTTGGTGCCTTGACTGGAGGTGGGAGGGGGGTGGGAAAAGAGGTGTAGGGGCAGTTGTAGCACTTCCTGCAAGTGCAGAGAAAGGTGCTGGGGGTGATGGGGTTATAGGGGAGCGAACCAGGGAGTTGTGGAGAAAGCAGTCCTTACAAAAGGCGGGTAGGGTTGTGCGGTCAGATTGTAGGTGGCGGAAGTGATGGAGAATGATATGTTGGACGTGGAGGTTGGTGGGTGATATGCGAGGACAAGGGGGATTCTATCTTTATGTTTGTTGGCGAAGGGGATGTGAGGGCAGAGGTGCAGGAAATGCAAGGTGATCAAAAATGCCTTTGGAACAGTCCCTCTTCCGCAGCTACTCTAGCCTTATTCCCCACCTCTTCCTCCGCTACATCGATGACTGTATCGGCGCTGCCTCGTGCTCCCACGAGGAGCTTGAACAGTTCATCAACTTTACTAACACCTTCCACCTCAACCTCAAGTTCACCTGGACCATCTGATACCTCCCTCTCCTTCCCGGACCTCTCCGTCGGCATCTCTGGTAACCGCCTCCAAACCGATATCTATTTCGGGCCTACCAACTCCCACAGCTACCTCGACTACACCTCCTCTCACTCACCTTCCTGCAAGAATACGATCCTCTACTCCCAATTCCTCCGTCTACACCATGCCTGTTCCCAAGATGGGGCATTCCACTCTCAAACATCCCAGATGTTCTCTTATTTCAATGACCGTAACATCCCCCTCTGCAGTGATTGAAAATGCCTCACTCAACTGCATATCTTGCGTTTCCCACACCCGCTCCCCCCAACAAAAATAAAGAGACAGAATCCCCCTTGTCCTCACATACCAGCCCAACACCCGCCGCATCCAGCGTATCATTCTCCCCCACTTCAGCCACCTACAATCTGAACCCACAACCAAAGAGATATTTCCCTCCCCACCCCTATCCACCTTTCATAGGGTTAGTGGGGAGTGTGGAGTGGACAAGGGAGTTGTGGAGAGAGCGGTCCCTACCAACCCCGGCACCTTCCCTTACAACCGCAGGAAGTGCTACAACTGCCCCTACACCTGCCCTCTCACCTCCATTCAAGGCACAAATCAAACCTTCCACATTAGACAGGGATAATAGGAACTGCAGATGCTGGAGAATCCGAGATAACAAGGTGTGGAGCTGGATGAACACAGCAGGCCAAGCAGCATCAGAGGGCAGGAAAGCTATGCAGGAAAGCAAGAAAGCAGATGTTCACCTACACATCTGCCAATGTGGTATACTGCATCCGCTGTACCCGTTGTGGCCTCCTCTACAACGGGGAAATCAAGCGGAGGCTTGGGGACCGCTTTGCAGAACACCTGCGCTCGGTTCGCAACAAACAACTGCACCTCCCAGTCGTGAACCATTTCAACTCCCCCTCCCATTCCTCAGATGACATGTCCATCCTGGGCCTCCTGCAATGCCACAATTATGCCACCCGAAGGCTGCAGGAACAGCAAATCATATTCAGCCTGGGAACCCTGCAGCCCAACTGTATCAATGTGGATTTCACTAAGCTTCAAAATCTCCCCTCCCCCTACCGCATCCCAAAACCAGCCCAGCTCGTCCCCGCCTCCCTAACTTGTTCTTCCTCTCACCTATCCCCTCCTCCCACCTCAAGCCACACCCCCATATCCTATCTACTAACCTCATCCCGCCCCCTTGACATTTCCTCCCTACCTCCACTCACCTTTACTGGCTCCATCCCCGCCTCTTTGACTTGTCTGCCTCCTCTCCACCTATCCTCTCTTCTATCCACCTCCCCCTCTCCCCCTATTTATTTCAGAACCCTCTTCCCCTCCCCCATTTCTGATGAAGGGTCTAGGCCCAAAACGTCAAGCTTTCCTGCTCCTATGATGCTGCTTGGCCTGCTGTGTTCATCCAGCTCCGCACCTTGTTATCTCACATTAGACAGGGGTTCACCTGCACATCCGCCAACTTGGTCTACTGCATCCGCTGCTCCCGAAGTGGCCTCGGTGAGACCAAGCAGAGGCTCAGAGGCCGTTTTGTAGAGCATCTGTGCTCTGTTCGCGACAAACGACAACACCTTCCAGTCACGAACCATTTTAAATCCCCCTCCCACTCCCTGGGTAACATGTCCATCCTGGGCCTCCTCCAGTGTCACAATGACACCACCTGCAAACTGGAGGAACAGCACCTCATATTCCACCTTGGGAAACTACAGCCCAATGGTCTCAATGTGGACTTTACCAGTTTCAAAATCTCCCCACCCCTGGCCTCACCCCATGACCAACACTCCCTCTCATCCCCACCCCCTTGCTCTGACACAACCTGCCCATCTTCTTTCCCACCTATCCGCCCCTCCCATCCCACTGACCAATCCTCACCACTGCCTACCTGCACGCACATCACTATCCCACTTACCTTCCCCAGCCCCACCACTCCTCTCTGAGCTTCTTCCCCCTCCCCTAATTCTGAAGAAGGGTCCTGACCTGAAACGTCAACTTTCCTGCTCCTCTGATGCTGCCTGGCCTGCTATGTTCCTCCAGCTCCACACTATGTTATCTCTGACTCCGGCATCTGCAGCTCTTACTATCTCTGTCAACTTTTCTTTTTCTTCTGGTTTATGACATCTGTCATTTAGGCACCATGGTATGGCGACTCAGTTTTTCCACTGTATTTTTGTTGTACAAAATGCACGTGACAATAAATCGCTATTCTATTCTAAACTAGATGTTTATTTCAGCTAACTATCATACATAAACAAACATTCTCAGATCCCAAGTCTCTGGGTTAATAATTTTAAAAAGTTACAAACGGCAGCATGCTTCCAGTGGCACACCATGGTTCAAGTGATTCCAGATTAACATGGAGTATACCCTCGGATTATGCTATGGTGTGGTGATGACATCATGAGTATGTATCTTAAAAGATATCGTGACATACTGACTGAGAGACATAATACAACAGTAGGTGCACGTGCAAGTTTAAAATAAAGCTACTGGACATTTGTCCCCAATTTCCTGTCTGCTTTTATCAGCAGGCATGAGGCTGTGCAGTTCTTAGCCATGTCCATGGTTAAGATGATGTGCACAAAACGATTCTTTGAACTCACACCACTACCATTTAAATTACAATGGGACTGCATCATGTGCCTGAAATCAGATCAAGGTGGAAATTTCCCAAGGAGCAGGGTGGGTTAAAAAACAAAATCAGGACTACGAATTCCATCAAGAAATCCAAAGTGCATTTTCTTGTAAACAATAATTATTCACAATTTCTAACCATAAACTATTAAATTACCATTGGCACCATAATGACCAGATGTCTTTCAAAAATAGTTCTGCAACTCTTTACTGGCACTTTGAGAATGGCAAATGAATCTCAGTTATCCAGATTTATGCTCAGATAAAATTCCTCAATGCTCTGTGTTGTAGAAAAATAAATTAGTTTGTCCTTTTCCACTCTACGACACAAATGTGCAAGCACAGAATATTAGTATAAAGGCTGATTCTCCAAAATGAAATTGAAATAGTGAACAATAACTTGAATGTGAACTTTTTAAACTGAATAAAGACCTCACATTTATTAACCAACAGGCTCTCTCATAACTCAGAAAATGAATTTCGGTTTCTGTTGACGGGGGCGGAGGGGAGCGTTTATAAATTGAAGATTTGTCGGATTGCATTGTGAGAAATTCTTCACTCCATACAAAGTCAGATTGCTATATCTGAGGAATTATGGGCAAAAGGGTCTTGTGGAGAGAAACGTATGTTAACTGCAATGAAAAACTCGAGCGAGACTGATTAAAGCCGTTAAATAAAGTTACACTAAGCTAAACTACAGATCAATGGTAAATTCAATTATGCTGTGAAAAGCACAATTCTTGAAGGTTCGATTTTGTTGCAAATGGAGAAAACATGTGAGACAAAGAAAAGGTGATTTTTGATCAATTTTCTGCACTCCTGAGCAATAAATATATGCAAGAAGTAGTCACCCTGAAGAATTTATTCTACCATGACATGAAAGGAAACGAATTTGAGATAGAACATTTAAAAGTGACATATAGGAAGTATTAGTGATTCCGAAGTCGTTTAGCTTTAAAATGTTAATTTAGTAAGTGCCTAATTTTCTCTTGCATTTTAAAGTCAGCAGTAAAATGACTGGTATTTAAAGTGACAAGTCACCAGGACCAAATGGGGTGTATCCAAGAATATCGAAGGCAGTGAGAATGGAAATTGCAGAGACGCTGACAATATTCTTTCAACCTTCTCTGCTCTGAGACGTAGTGCAACAGGACGAGAGATTTGCAAACATTACACCATTGCTCAAAGAAGGCTGTCAAGATAAGGCCCATTATCTTAATTTTGGTGGTGGGGAAACTTCTACAAATAATTATTTTAGATAGCATTAGTAGTCACATGGAGAATATGGGTTAATTTGGAAAAGCCAACATGGATTTGTTAAAGGAAAATTATGTCTAATTTGCTGCATTTCCACCACTCCCCCACCCCCCTGAAGGGGATGACAGAGACGGTTCTGGAGGGTAATGCTATTGATCTGATGTATGTAGATCTCCAAAAGACATTCAATACTCTGCCACACATAGGCTTGTGAAGAAACTTATAGCCCATGGAATAAATGGGACAGTACCAATGCAGATACAAACTAGCTGAGTGAAAAGCAAAATAGTAATGGCTATTGGGTATTTTTCAGGCTAGAGGAAGATTTTAGTGGTGTTTCCAGAGGTCAGTATTGACGTTTCTGCTTTTTCTGATAATAAAACCGAATCTAGATTTTAGTATAGGAGGGGAAAATTTCAAGAAAAAAAATTGTGGACAGTACAAATCTTGGGAACATTGTAAGTGGTGAGGAGGACAGTGCAGAACTTAAAAGAAAAATGAAAAGTCGTTGAGATAGGCTGCTAGGTGCCAGATGTGGAGAAGTACGAGATTATACATTTTGGCACAAAGAACGTAAAAGACAGCATAAAGGGTAATACCTTAAATGATGTGCGGGAGCAGAGAGACATTGGAATGTGTGCATGAGTCATTAAAAGTGGCAGGACAGGCAGTGAGAAAATTAATAAGGCATACGGTATTCTACGCTTTGTTACAAGAGCATAGATTTCAGGAGCAGGGAGGTTGTACTGAATTTGCACATTATTGGTCAGATCTCAGTTGGAGTATTTTGTACAGATCTGGGCACTGCACCTTAGGAAGGATGGGAATTCATTGGAGAAAGTTACAGAGGTTTACAAGAATGGTTCCAGCAATGAGAAATTTCATTCATTCAGTTACAAGAATATATCAGAAGTTGGGGAAGTAAAAAATGAGAGGAGATCTGTTGGGTGTTTTCAAAATCATGGATGAAGTACGTAGGGAGAAACCATCCCCAGTCGTAAAATGAGCAGGAACCAGAAGGCATAGATTGAAAGTGTTTTGTAAAAGCAGCAAAAATGAGAGATGGGAAACAAAACTTTTGCACACCAAGTAATTACGGTTTGGAAGGCAGATTCATTTGAGACATTCAAGAGAGCAGCAAACGATTATTTTAAAATACGTAGTGTTATTGGGAAAAGGTAGAAGATTGCCATGAAGCCAAAATGCTCAGAGCACCGGTACAGAAATGATGGGCCAAATGGCCTTATTCTTGACCATGCCAATTCTGTGATCCTTTATAGTAAATGTGACAGAAAAACCATGAACAAAAGTAAAACTGACAACATTTGTATCTTTCAGAAGTCATGTAAATTTGACAAGGCAGGTTGAGGGGGAAAAATTAACACTTTTGTTGACAAACCCATCAGACAATGGTCAGCAAGTAATGTACTCAAGGACAACAAAGAGAGATGTTGGATCCTGTCAGATGGTTCTCCGAGCAGATAGCCAAAGACATTCGGAAGAACACCTCATGGTTAGAACTTTCAAACAAGCTTCGAGACATAGCTTGGCTCAAAGTGACTGTGCTTGTGTGGAGGTGGGGTAAAGGGACTGTTGTCTACCTCCTCATGGAGCGTGTCTTTGTGAGGAAGGTCTGGAGAGAAATGCAGTGGTTTGTGTTGAGGTTCTTCCCAAGCAACTCTGTGAAACAGGACTCTTGTGTATGGGCCATGTGTGTCCCAAGGACATCAACCATGCCTGAAGAACCATCAGCTGAGTGAAAGACACTCTTGGGGCTACCTGAAACTTGCTGATCTTCCAGTACAAGAGTTATCTTTCACCAACTATGTCAGACTGGCACATTCTAGGTGTCTCGAAGGAATTGCTACAGCTTGGAGCAACTTCTGCAGAGGCTCACTGGAGAAAGGTTACTGTCCAAGGCTTTTCAGGTATGGAAACCTGTGGGCCTGAAAACTGTAGAATATCTCGGGTTGTGTGCCTTACACAGAAAAAAAAAAAACTTATTGTGACAAGAATATTAAAATTTTACCGAGGCATCTCTGAGAGAAACGTGGTGTACAGAGAAATGTTTATGTCCGTTACATTTTTTGCAATTTCCATTTGAAATGTTTTGCCCTTGGGCTGTAGGCCTGGCATGGAATATATATTAATATTATGACAATCGCATTTTTAATGAGATGCCAGAGTGGAATATGCTGCATGGGTACAAGTTAAAAAACAAAATCTGGAAGAAATTTCAGTAGAAACCTTTTATTGTCATGTATTTTTACAAATCTGAGCAAGCTAGAGTTATACAGAACAGAAGAGGCCTTTTGGCCCATCCAGTATGCATCAAACTATGTACACTAATCCCACTTTCTAACAACAGGCCTAGGACTAGAATGTTATGTCATTTCAAGTATTCTTCCACCTACCCTTTAAAAGGGGTTTCTTGCCACTGCTACTCTCCCAGGCAGTACAATGCAAATTCTCCCCAGCCTCTGTGTAAAACAAAAATTTCCTCAAATCCTGTCTAAATCTCCTGCCATTCACCATAAAATTATGCCCCCTTGTTATTGGCCCTTCAGCCAAGGGAAAAGCTGCTTCCTATCCACCCTGTCTACACCCCTCAATCTTAAATACTCCAGTCAGATCCACGGGCTTTCTCAGCTTCGAACCTACCCAGCCTTTATTCATAGCTGAAGTGCTCCAACCCAGGCAACTTCCTAGGGAAGCTCCTCTGTAGCCCCTTCAGTACAATGACATCCTTCCTACATTGTGGTGACTAGAACTCCACACAGTCCTCCAGCTGTGGCCTAACCAAAGTTTTGTACATCAACAACAGCCACACTGATCCTATAAGCTATTCCACAACTGACAAAAGGAAAGTATCCCCTATGTGTTCTTAACGACCTTGTTAACATATCCTGCTCCTCCTGGGATATGTGGACAAGCACACCAAAATCCCTCTGTTCCTCCGATCTTCCTACTGTGCTATCATTCACTGAGCACTCCCTTTTCTTGTTACTCCTTCCCAACTGCATCACCTCACATTTTTCAGGGTCAAATTTTATCTGCCAATATACCAAAAGCATCTCTTTGTAATAAAAGGGGTCAGCTAAGAGATGCTAGATCTTGTCAACTGGTTTCCTGAATAGACCATAAAAAGGAATCCCCAAGTGCTCCCCAGCTGTAAACCTTGAATGAACCAGGAAGTCCACACCCTGAAGGCCAGACGTGCAGCATTCGAGTCAGGTGACCCAGACCTACACAGGAAATCCAGATATGACCTCCGCAAAGCCATCATGGAGGCCAAGAAGCAGTACTGGACTGAGTTAGAGGCCCAAACTTACCAAATAGACTCCTGCCGCCCATAGCAAGGCCTAAATGACATTACGGGATATAAAATGAAGCAGAGCAAGATACATCCTTCCCTGACGCACTCAATGCTCGGTCTGATGGGAATGCCAGCAGCTCGGTCATACCTGTCCTGACAGCCCCGGACACACCTGTTCGCTCTGTCACTGCTTCAGACGTCAGGTCGGTTTTCCTGGGAGTCAACCCAAGGAAAGTGATGGGCCTGGACGGTATCCCCGGCTGAGCACTCAGATCCTATGCGGACCAACTGGCGAAGGTATTCACCTACATCTTCAACCTCTCCCTCTAACAAGCCGAAGTTCCCACCTACTTCAAGAAGACCACCATCATCCCCGTACCCAAGAAAACTTGCAGTGTGCCTTAATGACTACTGCCCAGTGGCTCTGGCTTCAATAATCATGGAGGGGGGCTGGTCATGGCCCGCATCAACTCCAGTCTTCCAGCCTGCCTTGATCCCCTACAGTTTGCCTACTGACATAACAGATTCAGAGGCTGCAGTATCCCCAGCCCCGCACTCATCCCTGAAACCTCAAAGACACCTATGTCAGACTCCTGCTCGTTGGTTACAGCTCCACCTTCAACACCATTATCCCCTCCAGACTGATCTCAAAACTGCGTGACCTTGGTCTCGGCTCCGCCCTCTGCAACTGGATCCTCAGCTTTCTGACCCATAGACCGCAATCAGTGAAGATAGGTAACTGCACCTCCTCCATAATAACACTCAACACTAGACCCTCCCAAGGATATGTCCTCAGATCCCTAGAGTACTCCGCTCATACTTATGACTGTGTTGCCAAATTCCGAACGAACGCCAATTACAAGTTTGCTGATGACACCACCATAGCAAGACTGATACCTGACAATGACCAGTCAAACTACAGAAGGGAGAGAGGGCTTAGTGAAGTAGTGCAATGAAAACATCTGTCTCTTGACAATCGGCAAAACTAAAAGAACTGATCGTTGACTTCAGAAAGAAAGGAGGAGAACATGCTCCCATCTACATCAACAGAACGGAGGTTGAGAGGGTGGAGAGCATCAAGTTCCTCAGAGTGGTGATAACCAACAACTGTCCTGGACTTCCCAGGTAAATGCAACAGTCAGGATGGTACACCAATGCCTCTTCTTCTTCAGGCAGCTCAGGAAATTTGGCATGTCCATAAGGTCCCTCACCAACTTCCACAGACGCACCATTGAAAGCATACTGTCCGAGTTGCATAACGGCCTGGTATGGCAACTGTTCTGCACGGGACCTTAAGAAACTACAGAAGGTGGTGTGCACAGGCCAGACCATCACAGAAGCCAACCTTCCATCCATAGACTGATTTACATGGCTCACAGCCGCAGAAAAGGTGGTCAACATTAAAGACCCATCACACCTCAGTAATGATGTCCTACAACCTCTTCCATCAGGCAGAAGGTACAGAAGCCTGAAAACACACAAGCAGGTTCAGGAACAGCTTCTTCCTGGCTGTTATTAGACTGATGAATGGAGTCTCTAGCATCAAATAATGCTAATCTTTCTAACGTTGATCTCACCTAGCACACACCCTGTCCAACGTGACCCGTATGCCCCTGACTAGGTCTTTTTGATCTGTTCATCCTTTGCTTACTATGATCTGCCTGTACCGCTCATAAAAACACTTTTCACTGCATTTCAGTACACGTGACAATAAATAAATCAAAGAGAAGATTGAAGGCAGGAAAATGTAGATTGTACTGCATTGTTATAAGAGAATGAAACCAGTATATAGAAAGTCAAGACCTGATACGTAGAACCTATTAAAGGACACAAACAAATAAGAATTGTGGTAGACGATCCTCATGTTCAATACCTCAAATTATTCCTGTACGTGGGTCTCAGAAGCACTTCTTTACTGACTTGTATTCATTAAATTGTGTTACCAGGCCAAGAGATTCTGTGTCGTATACACCAGATGCCACAATGTGCATTTCCATATCTTTATGAGATTGAAGAAGTACACAAACAAGGCCAGAGACTTAATGCAAGCCAACAAACTGGATGGGATGATCTTTGGAGAGTCGGTATGGACTCAGTGGGCCGAATAGCCTGCTTCCACACTTAGGGATTCTATGATTCTATGAACCATTCTTGTAAATATTTTCTGCAGCCTCACTAAATCTTTGCATTCTGAAGGGTTGTGCCCAGAATTGGACAGAATACTTCCAATTACGGCTGAACAGGGTTTTCGGAGATTGCTCAGAACCGCCTAGTTTTTGTACTTTCTCTAATTGCAAAGGCAAGGATCCCATCTCCTTTTTAAATGATTTCTACTTAAAATCTCCATTGCCACTTCCAACAATTTGTGTACACATACCTGAAAGTTCTTTTGCTCTTACAATTTAAAAAAGGAGTGTGTCCTTCCTTTTGCATTGCTTTCCTGGTTCTTCCTGCTAAACAAGTCACTTTATACAGCTACAACCTGTCCATCCACTCAAATAGTCTATCTATATCTCTTGAAATTTATTACTGTCCTTCTTGCAGTCCACTATATTTCCAAGTTTTATGATAGCTGCAAAATTTGAAATTCCTCACTGTACATTCAAGTTGTCAATACAAAGGCAGAAAAGCAATGGGTCTAGCTGTGAATCTTGAGATATCCTGCTATAAAGGAACAATTCTGATAAGGAACAATTCACCATTATTTTCCTGTTACTCAATCAACCTGTATTCAAGCTGACACTATCTCTTTATTCCATGACCTTCAACTTTGCTGATACGTCTGTTGTGTGAACAGACAAGAATAAATTCTTGTCAGCCTCAATTCAAATGACACGCAAATTGAAGTTGTTTGCAATCTGGTGTTTCGCACCAAGTACAATCCTGTTGAATGTTGGAAATGACTGGTCTCTCTTTCAGAGTCAAGATTTTTCCCAAGTTGGACAAGGTCAAAAATCACAGTCACCAGGTTTTAGCCCAACAGGTTTATTTGAAAACACTAGAGTGTTGCTCTTTCCCCAGGTGTAGTGAGAGAGGAGGTATCAAGATACAGTATTTATAAAGTAAAAGATCAAAGGATCTTACAACTGATAGGAACTGAAAGAACTGTGGATGCTGTAAATCAGGAACAAAAACAGAAGTTACTGGAAAAGCCCAGCAGTTCTGGCAGCATCTGTGAAGAAAAAAAAAAAATCAGAGTTAACGTTTCGGGTTTGGAGAGTTCTGAGGAAGAGTCGCTGGACAGATGCCACCAGACCTGCTGAACTTTTCCAGCAACTTCTGTTTTTGTTACAACTGATGGGAATGTATTGGATAAACCTAAAATGGCTGGCTGGCTCCCTCCCGTTAAATCTTCAGTCAGTTAGAAAAGGAGATGCAGGTTTCGATTGATTAAAATACAAATCCCAGAATTTCTTTCAAGTCACTGCCTTGAGATAACTAAAGGTTTTATCAGTGTATACAAAAGGTGACATCTCAGGTCAGACAATGCATGTTGGGTGTGAGGCCTTGTTTAGAATCTGTCTGTGTTTTAACTTGGGAGTCAGACTGGTTTTATTTCCAAACTAGGAATTTATAAAATACCCCATTGACTGACCGTGTCTACAAGATGTGTGCTTTTTGAACAAAATAGAATGCATCTGCAAATACATATAAATCTAGGGGGTGAATTTGTATGTGATTGTGCATGTGCACGAGACAGAGAAAGCGTGTGTGCACGTACATATGTGCGCATCTGCATACCTATGCGAGTGAGAGACAGACAGAGAGTGAGTGAGAGACAGAGAGTGGGGGTCTGTGAGAGCGTGTGTGTGTGTGTATCTGTGCGTGTGTACACGAGTGTGTTGGGGTCTCCTGTAGTGCGACATGAACCCAAGACCACGTTTGAGGCCATCCTCACGGGTACTGAGCTTGGCTATCAGCCTCTGCTCGGAGACTCCGCGTTGTTGTGTAACCCGAAATCTGCCTTGGAGGACGTTTACCCGAAAATCCGAGGCTGAATGTCCTTGACCACTAAAGTGCTTCCTCCACAGTTGTGTGGTGTCCATTCATCCGTTGTTGTATTGCCTGCATGGTTTCACCAATATACCATCCTCAGGGTATCCTTGCCTGCAGCTATGAGATAGACAACGTTGGCTGAGTCACATGAGTATCTGCCGTGCACATGGTGCATGGTGTTCCCACATGTGATGGTAGTGTCCATGTTGATGATCTGACATGTCTTGCAGAGGTTGCTGTGGCAGGGATGTGTGGTGTTGTGGTCGATGTTTTCCTAAAGGCCGGGTAGTTTGCTGCGAACAATGGTCTGTTTAAGTTCTGGCGGTCATTTGAAGGCGAGAAGTGGAGGAGTGGGGATGAACTTGGAGAGGTGCTCGTCGCCATTGCAGCCCTCAACATGTCATCAAAGAACATGACGTAGTTTCTCTGATCAGGGGAAATTCTGGATGACGAAGGACACCCTATCGGATGTATCCTGTGTCTGTCTTCCGAGGAAGTCACTACGGTTTTTTCCTGTGGCCCATCGGAACTGGCAATTAATGAGTTGAGCAATGTGTCCCATTCTTAGAAGGCGTCCTTCAAACACCTTCAGGCATCCATTGCGTTCCTCCTCATCTGAGCAGATCCTGTGTGTGTACACAGGACTTGTCTTTAGGGAATGGCTTTTTTAAATATGTTTCGGGTTGAAGCTACTTGAATCTATGTTGTGTTAGTGATTATGAAAAAAATTTTTATCAGGCTAAATAGATGAAAATCCTATAATATTACAATTCATATGGACAATATTGGAAGCACACAAGAAACAAACTGTTTAGAATGAAAGGACAGTCTACTGATTTCAGGGTATGTGGAACTGAATTGTTCATGTGTTATTGCCGCTTTAGAAACCAAATACTGCAACTTCTTTTACACACAACATTCACATTTTCCAATCTGATGTAATTATGTTTGCCAATAATTGATCTTAAGGTGCACTTAGCCTATACTAACAGCCAATTGGGTGAAGATATCACAGCAAAGAATTTTGTTTTCAATTCAAGGGGTCTCATTACATTTGTAATGTCTATAATGTAACAGTTCATTACTAGTTTGTAATGTTTGCATGTCATTTTGACAGAGACAGGGGATGGCAGGGGCAAACAGAAAAAGCCCCTGGGCAACCAGTAACCAAATTATGCTGGTCTACATTGACATGGAGACAGACACCACAATCCTATACAAGAGGGGAGCAAGTTGTCAGCCAGTTTGCACATGCCAAATTCATGCCAACACTCCTCACCCTCCAGAATAATTACTTAATGTTGTCATACAAAGAATTTGGGTTTTCTATTCCATTACTTAAAAGGGCAATGATGAATTAGAAAAAGTGTTTTAAAGCACTTGTGCTTATAACTCAGATTACAGGACAGAGAAGCAAACTGCAGCCTAACAAATGATGCACTTAACAGCACAACACCCAGCATCACCATTTACACTTGCACTAAGCATTAATACCTATTCTGATATCTTAGAATTTGTGGACAGAGGTGCAGGAAGCAGTTCTATTTCTCAGCATGGTCATGAAAAGGAAACTGCAAAGTGGGCGCAGGAGCCAGCTGTCAGTGCTGAGCTGAGAGCAGTCAGCACACTGCTCGAGCCTCTTAACATCCCTCGGGCTACAGGGCTCATCTTATTTAAAATGCAGGAAGGTAACAAGGTGCGGAGCTGGAGGAACACAGCAGACCAGGCAGCAGAGGAGCAGGAAAACTGACGTTTCTTATTCAGAAATGGGGGAGGGGAAGGGGGCTCTGAAATAAATAGAGGGGGGCAGTGACAGAAGGTGGATAGTGGAGTGGATAGGTGGGAGTACTACTATCCACCTTCTATCACCGCCCCCTCCCTCTCTATTTATTTCAGAACCCCCTTCCCCATTTTTGAAGAAGGGTCCTGATCCGAAACGTCAACTTTCCTGCTCCGCTGATACTGCTTGGCCTGTTGTGTTCATCCAGCTCTACACCTTGTTATCTCAGATTCTCCAGCATCGGCAGTTCCTAATATTTCTGCATTTTAAATAAGGCTGGTCGAACACGGCATAGAGCAGTCCCTTTACTTCAGGCCTCAGGTAAAGGCAAATGATGTAAACATGTTAACCAAGAAAAATGATGAAATAGTCTGGTCAACAGAAACATCTTAGAAAAAGCCAACAACTCAACAGTCTGAAAATAGATCTCTGACATACAAAGGCAAAGCATTACAGCAAAAGGCGCAGCCGGTCACGTGCTTATCTTAATCCCAGCTGCAGGATAGTCAACATTCTGTCATTTTTATGACACAACACAAGAAATTTATGTCACCTAGACAGGTTGGACGTTTCTACAGGACACAATGTCTCCTTTTGTTTCTGGTTTGAGGTTATCAGCTGTATTTTGCACAAATTTGTAACAGACCAGTTGGACCTTGGTCTGGAGAAAAGTTTATAGCATTCGAGAATAGTCCATGGTAACACAAATAGATATCAAGCCAAAAGTCCCAGTATAAAATTGTTTGTTTGCGAAGTTCTCTTAATGAACAGGTACCAGTCACATTTCAAAACCTTTTGCTCTTCTCAGAATAATGCTTTCCTCTTACAATTTGAACATGAATTTACGATGCTCAGGCAACATAGACAGTCAAAGAGGGACAGAGACAGAGAGAGAGAGACAAATATTGTAAATACAATGGTTTTATTTGCGTTGAATGGGATATTTTTGTAGATGATCATTCCTGGAACCTGTGGTATATACCACCCCCTAACTCAGCTTGTACTACTGAGCAAGGGCTGTTTGAGGCAACTCACTACCACCAATGCTCATTTGCTTTTGCAGTATCCAGCGAATAGTGGTAGATGGCACACCACCATATCCACACAGGAGACTCCGTTCTTAGAAGGTTTATCTTCTGATAGCAATAAGTACAACTACACTTGGTTGGACATAATTACTAGGACCTTAGGGAACTGGTACTGCTAGATCTGCTGTGTCTGAAAGTTAGCACAGAACTCCCTGTCTGTCTTAGTCTGCGGAAGGAGACAATGTAACATGAACATTAACCTCAGAACCATTACCTTATACAACACTGGGTGGAGTTTAATGTAGTCTCCAATTTTTTTTCGCCGCCAATAATATACTTCATTCATGAAACTTTTTTAAAAATATCATTACAAACTATTTCCATTTGAAAATTATAGACTTTACAACAAAATTCAATTTGTCTTCAGACAAGTTCCACTCTTGGGTGTCTGAATTGTAATAGTTTTGTTACTCACAATGTACCTTCCACATCAGGAATGCAGCCTGAAGGCAAAAACATTTCAAAATGAATTTTTGTTTTTCACAAAGTGCAAGAGAAATAAACTTCTCTATGAACCCTGTTCCAATCTTCAGTTGTCTCGATACAACTTCAAAACCCTCTATGTTCACAATTGCATTCTTTGTAAGGTAAACAACCTTACAGGCTGCATACAGGATTTGAAAGTTTCCTTGGTGTACTATAGCTGAAAGGCCCTGACTGCAGCCTTTCCCCATTGCACCTCTGTGACAGCTGCCTTAAGTTCTAATTCGACCCTCAGCACATTGTCCTGAGCTTTAGAATGTGCTGGTCTAGAACACTTGGTTGACAACAACTCCTTGCATTGGTAAGCTAGCAAATTTCGGGCAGATGAAAAAGGAGTGCCTTGCACAGAGTCCTCCAGGCACAGACGATCCTTGTCCTAATGTGTAGCCCTGGGAACAACGTGTAGAGCATACAGTCCTGCATGGCACCTCTGTCTAGCTCTTCTTTATAAAGGCAATCCCACAAGGAAGTGGGTACGGCTTTCTTCCCCACCACAGTCACCTCAAAAGGCAACAGGAGGGGTGATACTCTGGGCAGGTAGGAAGGACTGATAGGAAGGCCCTCTCTCAGTGTCAGCCAATTTATATCATGATGCTTATTTGTAAATTCTGCCAAATTACTTTTACAGTCTGCTCAGAGAACCAACTGACAGAATCTGCCCTTTTTTTTCCTGCAGGACCCAGGGGACATTAAATGCTGAGCACTGCATTATTGGCTTGTGGTTCAAGAGGTGTTTTTCTGCAATAAACCTCTCCATGGGGAACAGGAGATCTGGAATGATCTAACTATGTCGAGTGTTCCACCATTAAAATCACTGACTTGGCTGGAATTAAGGCAGAACATTATAGAGGGTATTCTGAACATAATGGAATGAAGATCCATATTTACAGTACCTCTCAGAAAATTTTAAATCAACCTGTTCAGACATGTTATGATGCATCTCTAGAGCGGTTAGGACACTGCCACCGTTCCACAAGAGCCCTCCAAGGCCTCTTCTCCTATCAGGTTCTGATGAATGTGGACTATGGCAAGATGCGTGGCAGAATCAGGCAACATGTTGAGCCAGGCCCATCATGTTAGGCAGCAGTAAACTCCCAATTGATGCTCATTATTGTTTGTTAAACACTTAGTTAACAGCCCAACATATCACATTAATATTCTAGGTTGCGATCTTACCAAACTCACCATTCTAACTAACCATCAGCAAAACCCAACAGGGAAACCAGAATGGGATTGTCACAGCTTCAATTCACTGCTTACCCCAAATGATCTCCATGTTGAAAACCTGGTACCAATATCTCAGGCAGCTCTGGACTGACAGGACTCAGCCAGGTGTACAACAGACTTTTAAAGATGGCACCAGGGAACAAATGGTCAATTCTAGGATATTCAGTGAATGGCAAGTTCCAGGATGCAAAGAGGATGGATATCATATATAAGATGCACCATAGGAGCAGGAATGGCAACTAATACAACAAGTTTAATAAGATTTGACAGGAACATTTGCTTGACACCATGGTGAGAATCTCTCCAACAAACTCAATGCGACTTGCACTTAGCCAAAAAAACCATAATCTTCAGGTCGTAGTCTTAGTAAGAATGTCTAACAAAGTAATATAACCTTGTACATGATTGCCATAAAAGGTGGAGTTAAATCTTGTTAAGTCATTAACATTCGATCTTGGTTGATATTCCACCACTAAGCAAATTAGGTCCTTAGACCCAGCGAGCTGAAAAAGAATTGATGGTAGATCCTTCTATTGAGTGAGAGAGCACGAGAGAACGTGCGAGAGCGAGCGCATGACTTCCAACTCATTTGGTTATAAAATGCAGCCCTTTGCTTAAGTAACTAACTATGTCATCCCGTAATGCAAACTTGAGAACTTTATCAAAATGGAAAAAAAACCCAGTAGCAGCTAAGTGGTTATTGCATTCACTTATCTTCAAATTCCAAAACAAATATTTCACATTTGCAGCTGTTAACATTCCTTTTGTTTAAGTGCCTAGTCAGGGTCATGAGCATGGCCTCACTAGATCAAACCTGCTGTCTATTTCTTAAAATGTCAACAGTTTAAAGTACAAATTCACAATAGATTTCACAAGCACAATGATGGTGTTTACTTATTTAAGTTATAATATTCATTTGCACCTAGATTAACCTGCCTTCCAAAACGATGTTTCAACATTCCCATTACTTTTGTGCTGGCTGTGCCAGGAATGCTTCTCCCTGCATAGGTGCTTTGGGCTTGAATGAGGGAGTTTTCTAACCTAATAAAAATCATCTGTATTTTAATAGTGAACTCTTATCATCAACCATAAAGTTTTGACCTAAATACCATGAACAAAAGTTAAAACAAACGTCTTCTCGGAGCTTTTTACACCAGTACTGATGTTCTTTTGCTTAATTTTGGTATTTACCCGGTCTCATTGTTACACCTTTTAAAAAAAAAGACAGTTGTCTCACAGTATTGAGTCAATCAGATTAGTGTTAGTCTATTTCCAGGTCTGTTAACTTAGACAGCATATTTTACAGATTTTTGTTGAGAATAATACTGCATCTTTGCATCAATGAGTACTACAAAAAGTACACTTTCAGTGGAGCCTTGCCCCTTTAATAAGACTATAGAGTTTATTGCCTCTCAAAAGGTGATCCGAACCATGGGGATTCCTGGTTCCAAACCAGGAACCAAAAAGAAAAAGCCATCTGCTTCCAAATATCTTTGGTCTCCAGGCTTTGACATAGAAAAGAAGCAATTTGAGTTATAATAGTTAAATGATATTTAATGCTCCCCACCTGACAGAAGACGAAACTGGTTTCTGAGCAGGGATCCTGTTAAAAGGTACAAAGATGGGGGAAGACAGCTGAAGAAAAAGGGGACTGTGGAAGATAAACATACAGAAAAATATGGAATAAAGTCTTACATAAGGAGATAACGATCGAGTGAAAATAAACAGTTACTAACGAAGAAGGTATTAATCGCAGGAAGGGTGCAAGCTGTAGAGTAAGGAGCAAATAGAGAATAGGTTGAATTTTAGAAATTGTTAGAAAGGTAGTTACAGAAACAGTTAAAATAGGTTATAGCCTTTTTTTAAAAAAATGTTTCCAATCCCGCAGATCAATTCAGTATTACCATAAGACATAAATGTTGTAAGAGGGGAATCTACAGCTTATTAAGGTAGAAGATTCTGCTGGCAGGTTTGCTGTCACCATCCTCTATCCTGGTGGAAATTCTCACATCTCAGGCCCTTACACAACAGAAAATAATTCCACCTGCCAAATTTACTTCATACCCGAATTAGCACATATTGGAGATGGTAGTGGAGAATTACTAATAAATTTATGATGAAACAGGTTAGCCTTACACATATCTTTCAAAACTATTTGATTTGCAGGTTTGGCACTTTCATGATTTTATTAGTCATACTGAACCTTTTAACAATATTGTTTATTTGGTGAAGGATGGGCGGTACAATCTGCCGTAACAAAAGACAGCATCAAGTTCACTGAAGAACAATGCTGTCATCAGTGAAACCAGATAACAAATGATTCAGATTCTAAGCGAGAATGATTGCAAGTCCAATTCTACAGCTAGTTCTAGTTTTATGTAGTATTGACATTACACTTTAAAAAATAATTTATTGTACTATTAGGTTAATTTAGAATGGGACTCAATGTTCGGTATTTGCAGTTATTTAAGTCAGGGAGACCCCATAAACTTGATACGTGTCTCTTCAAATCAAAGTAAATACTACGAAGTAAATCATGAAAATTTAGAGGGATTATTTGCCTGGAGCAATATAGCTGTCTAAAATCTACAGCCATATAAATTCAATACCATGACACTCGGGCTGTCTTGTTGGGTGTTGCATGAAGGCTGCTATTATACTTTCCTGACCACTTGAGTCTTAAAAAAGATCACTTGGCAGATAACTGGATTTTTTAAGAAAGGGGTCACTCTGGGCCAGTTTTTTTTTGGCCAAAAAAAAAGGCATTGAGGAAGCTACCTAGTTTCAGTTAATAACTGGACTGATCTGCTGAAGGGCTTTTATGACTGCAGCAGAAACTAGCTCTTTTGCAAAGTATTTTGGACACAGCTGGGATTGGTGTCCATCCTGCAGAAAAGAAAGAAGCTTCCCAGCTCAGCTCTCCTGCTTCTGGAAAAGGAAATCCTGTTGTGCATCCAGAGCGGTACTTGGAACACTGAATGAGCGGTTCATGCAGGAAGCTTCTTCAACAACTGTGTTGGCAAAGGTTGTAGACACATCTATGTACATTTTGTGACCTGTCCACACATGCCAGAACACCAGACAGCTACCTGAACATTCTACATCTTACCTTCATCTTTTTTATGATTGTGGGAGGAGGGGTGATTGGCTCCTTTATCAAACTCCACTCAATGAACTGCAACAATTTTTTTAAGCACACAGCAATCGCAGTTCAATCAAAACTCCTAACTAGGTCAAAACAAAAGAGGCCAAATAATTACATAACTTTGAGCAGAGAGGAATTTTGTTAACTGATACCCCAAAAGAAAATAAAGAAAAAGCAGCAAATACACATACACACACACACAGCTCACAAAGAGGATGGTAGGGAAAGAGAGGTATCTGCTTTTTACCGCCTGACTGTAGCAATCATAGTTTAAAGCTGTTAGAGCCCGTGACACGTCAGAATGACCCAAGCCTTGACTTTTTAGCCACTATTGAACAGTTGTTGTTCAATGTTGCTATAATCACCAGGCACTGTCTTTCGAGGTTGAGACAGGAAGTTTCATCCATGTTTCCTCATTTCTTCTCAGGAGCTCAGGAACAACCGTTAATATAGATCCACTTGTATATTTGAGAGTCTGCTCATTGCTTTTCTAGTCTAGCTAACTCAAAGATCCACCTTTCATGTTCCAACGCGAATTCATAATACAAGCCTGAATAAAACAAGAAATGCAGATTTCTGGAAGCCTTACAGAGTTTCATTGCCTCTTGACTGACGTGATGATTCTGGTACAGACAATTACCTTCAGCTGGGTTATTTGGGATGGTCAGATGATCACAGTAGCCATTTTAGGTCAGTAGCATTGCTTTTAAACCTATGTTAGTTCATTAACTTCTTGGTATTAAGCTAAAAGTGATGCAAGTTGAACAGTGAATATCCATTTTTACTAGTAACGCCTACAAGCACTGGCAATTATTGGCCATGCTTTTCTTTCAAAATGAAACTCCGCAACAAAATCTATTTTCTTGCTGTGATTGGAACTTTGGAGGGGCTGCACGTACAGTTGTGCAACTTACAGGAAACATTGGCAATCTGGTCCAATTAACATTAGACAGTGCATCATCAACAGTTTGGTCAACATTCTGTAAAATTACCATTTTCTCATCGCTATCTATAATCTTACCCAGACCTTTCCATTCTCTCTTATGATGTCACATGTTCTTGGATTAAAATTAATTTCTGATGACTTTATATGATACCGCAAGGCTAGAACTTTCTCTGGCCCCTCAACCTTAAATGCAAGGCATTCAAGTGCTGTTCGGAAAGAAATGTGGAGCCTACTGCAGTCCTTTTCCAAGCTGAAGGAAAAGGTATCATTACTAAAGGAATTTTTGGATCTTTCTCAAAAACCAAATTGATAATAGCTTACAATCATTGGCAGGAAGTTCTCTGCATGCATTCCTCATGGGCAAATGCTAATTTACAACTTGGTATAAGATTTTATGAAACATTCATTACTGCATGGTTTCTTTCACACACCCCATAACTAAAGTGGCTTTTTGTTACTGTGATCATGACAATGTTCTTATTTTCATACATATCCCTCAATTCATCATTGGTAAATCTCCCTCTTATCAGTTAGGAATTCAGGTGGTGCACACAAACTGGTCCCTGTTCATTTCTCCATTAGCTTATTCATTATTACATGTTTCCCTTTAACAATATATTAATGTAGATGAATTAAATACAGTCATTATGTCTATGAAATGAAAAAAAAAATACTTTTCAACCTCTTATTCCATACCTTCATACCTACAAATTTGCTCAAGTCTTGCTAAAGGGAGACGCAGTTTGGTCTATGATGATATCTTCCCATATCATGTTTACATACAGACATCAGCAATAAAATGTGTTACAAATTTAGTGTGTTAATCACCCTTATTCTTGCATCCATTAGTCAGATTTTTCACCTATGAGAAGATGGGTGAGAAAACTGCCAATACAGTTTTAAAGATGTGACCTTTTTTCCTCTGAACTCCTATCTCCAGATACCAATAACACCGGCTTCATACTTTTGTTATTATATTCCTTTAATAAGATCTATCTACTCTGATATCTGTATTGTGTAAACTGTAAATCCACTGGAATACACAAAAAATGACCTAGTTGCATTTGTTGTCCAGTTTCATTTCAGTCTTTTCCATAGGCAGCCTGCTCAACAGTACACTGTTAAACTGCTTTGCCCCAGTATGTTACATGACAGGGATTGGTCACTGCTTTCAGTGATTTCAGCATGTCATCATCCCCCAATCTGAAGCAGTGGGACTTACATTGCTTAAATTTTACTCCAGTCCTTATTGTTTAAAGATTGAACATAATATTTCAATCCAATCCACTTCCCACACATTGGACATGCATCCAATGCAGTGCATGAAAATGAAGTTGCAAATAATACATTTATTGCTGGCCTGAAACTTGTTTGCAATACACTCTGCCTGATCACTATTACAATCTTCTCCTTCCAAATCTTCCGTATTTTGCCCGATTTCAAAAACCTTGTTATTCCATTTGCAACATTTCATTTCACAAACAGCAATTCTGAGTTGCATCTAAAACACCTGGCAACCATAACCTGGGCATTCCAGAGGTTAATTTCTGTCTGGTTCCCTAATTCCGGTCACTTGTTATAATCTCCAGGGGTAACATTATTCTCACTCCTCTTAATTACAATTCTTATTTCCTGACACTTCCAGCCTGTATGTCAGCAGACAGCATCGCTACTACCATTGAATCCTTCATTATTTTTAGAAATGATAAATGTTCTATTCGAGCCATGAAAGCCACTAGGAATGAATGTTTCCCCAGGAATTTTCAACAAGGCTTCTGACATCTGCTTCAAAAATGTTTTTGGAAACCACAGAACTAGGGTTCACAGTTTAAGGATATAGGGTAGGCCACTTGGAATGAAGAGGAGGAGAAATATCTTCACCCAGAGAATGGTAAGCCTGTGGAATCCACTGTCTCAGGAAGAAGTTAAGGCTAAAAATATTGGTTGTTTTCAAGGAGGAGTTAGATAGAATTCTTGAGCTAAAGGGATCAAAAGGTACGGGGAGATAGCAGGGACAGAGTACAGAGTTGGATCAGCCATGATCACCTTGAAGGCAGCGTAGGTTTGAAGGGCCAAATGGCCTACTCCCATTCCTATTTTCTATGTTTTTTTAGGGATTTCCTTCTGAAAATCTAACTTCAGCTAATAGGTGGAGCCTATCCATGTTTGGCATCTTAGCACAGTCCAACAATTTTTAAAAGGCAAAAATTGAATTGGAAATTTCCAAAGGGAATTTTTTTCAAATCTTGATTGTAGTCTGTTAAATTCCATATTCTATGGAATGACCACCCAGCTTTCTAAAAACTGACCAAATCTGACTATGCCTTCAATGCATTTAACAAACCATCTTCCATATAAATTTTGTCTGTGAATGTTAATGGGCTATTCAAGCCTCGCTTGGTTTCCAATTCTGGAGACTCAGATGATACTTTACCTTGTCCTGGTTTCTCGTGGAAGTCTCAGTAAGTCGAGACCATACTTCATTTTTCTCTTTAATAACGATATAACACCGATCCATACAAATACAGATACACTTTTTTTTTATTTGAAAGGCAAGAACATTGGTTGGAAATATTATTCTCACAAGTTATACTTAATTAAGCCATTTATCTCAAAAAACACAGTCAAAATTTCTGTCTGAAAATAATTCTATGGAAACCTATAAGAACCTGAACGAGATGTGCTATGGCAAGACATCTGGACCAGCTACACGGGAAGTTCAGAGAGGACTTTCTTGATGTCAGGAGCAATTAGTTGCATTTTCCAACAGAATTCTGGATGTTGAGATGAGATTCTCCCTAGGTAGAGGCGCATTGCCTATTAACAGAAAGGTGCATTTGCTGACACTGACACATGCATACTACGGGGTGCTTTATGTGCAGATTTCGGGGGTGGCGAGGGAGTTCAGGAGGACCCGAGTAGAGAGCCAAGGGTGAGTGTGGAAGGGAGACAGAGGGAGAGAGGGACTCCCAACCCCTAGGCCCTCCTTTCACCACCTCCTCCTGCATTCTGGGGTCGTCTTGACATTTCCCCTACCCCCACTAACTCTCCAGCTTCTCGGCCCTCTTCACTCCAGGGAATCCCATCATCCTGCATCCCTCTCCCCGCCAATGTTCCAGTTCAAAGTCATTCATGCTTCCCTGTGCATTCACAGTAATACGTTTGCGCGTTACATCATAAAATCCACACAATGGCATCAGTGCTTACCCAATGAGCACTCATTGGAGTTACCCACGGTTGGTGTCAACAAATACTGCTTGGGCACATCTCATATACACAGATCTTTGCACTGGACGCTTGCCAGCCTCTCTGCATCATCATAGCACATCTGTGATCTGCTTGAACCATTCGACTACACTTCAAGCTGTGCCACTAATTTTCACTGCAATCCTGCAACAAGGACACTTTGCACCCAGGGACAGACACTTAGTTCACTAATTGGACCAGGCTTCATCTTAGGGCAGTTTTCTTGCTCTCTTAGCTTTTACTTTGAATAGCCTCGCAGGATCCACACAGCATCTCTGCCTTACATTGCCTTTTTGCACTTTGCCTTATCAAACAGAGCTACTGGGATCATATTACTTCTATCTTACCTTGCAGTTTAGTGCTGACACAAAGCCAGGAAGCTTGTCATGGGCGTCAGCAGTCCTCAGCCAAGTAAAGGGAGACACTGTTCAGTCAGGGGTCCTGGCAAAGTGAGCCAAGGGCAACCTCTGAAAATAGTGAAGGGACTTGGGAGTTCAGTCAGGCAGTTGGTCAAGGTGGTTAAGGTCAGGCTCTTCTCCTCATATGGAGCGAGAAGCCAAATGTTGGACAGCTCACCACTTATTCTTGGCTCTTTCTGGCCTAATGTGGACTGATATTACCTGGAATGAGAGAAAGGGAGGTATTAAAGGAGGTGAAAGTGAATCGCACAGCTGTTAGTGTTGGTGCAGGTGGGCGAGTAAGCGGCCCAAAGTCCACGTAGTGTTAGCAATGTGGAAATTGTGGCAGGTGATGACAGCAGTGAGGGAAATTGTTGCATGCAAAAGAGAATTGTACAGCACGAGTTTTGTTGGGAGTTGGGTGTACCAATGATGGAGTAGCAGTCTGACGGAGTAGAACGAAGACAGTATCACTCACACTGGTGGAGCAGAAGTGGACATGGACTGCTGTGCACTTCTCTAGATAGCACAATGGCTGGACTGGGAATCTCAGATCAAGCTGGCAGTGCCTGGTGTTGGGGCCTTCTCTGTAGGTTCTGGGGAAGGATGGCGTTCCCCTGGACCACCCATCCACTACGAATTTCCAGGTGCGTGCCTGCCTGCAAAGCTGGGTGCCAAGTTTTCCTTATCTGCCATATCCAGGTGTTTGTCACGAACAGTGCAGCGCAGCTCCGGACTGATAGTGCTTGTCCAGGTGCATGATAGTCTTTTTAAGATGATACCAGTGCCAGTGATGCCAATTCATTCCAGGATATCAAGACAGTGGCGAGCTCTGTTGATTAAAGCGAGTGGGAGAATCAGGCTAGCATTGGAGAGGATGTGCACTACAGGGGTGGGGAAAGGTAGTTAATGAGGTGGAGCTTGGGATAATAATGCAAGAAAACTCACTACATCTTGTCCAGAGATATCCTCTTTGGCATTTAACACAATTGATACTTAGTCAAAAAAAAACCCTTATGATTTATTGTCTCCAATCTTCATCTTTCAGCAACTACCTTCTCCCACCAACGTCAGTATGGGATCCAAGGCAATGGATGAGACAGAAACCAATCTATCTTTCTTTGTTAATAGAGATTATTAACTGCTCAGTCTTAAAGCTTCTTCCGCTCATCATGTTTCTCTATATTTACCCAGTCAGTCAACCAACCAACCTCAAGCATCTTAGCTATTTGGCATTTAACCTTAAATTAGGCTGAGAGACTAAAAATATTTTAAGAGGTAAGATTGAAAATATTAGCAAAATATTTTTGAAAGGAAAAGAGAAAGAAACGCGAAGCAATCGTGCATCATTGTCCTCAAGGTGACTTATGCACAATAAAAAAAATTCAATGCAATTTACACTTGTAAAACAAGCAAAAGATCTAACAATTATTTCTAAAGAGATAGTATTCCTTTAATTAACTTAATTTCTATGCACTAAAGTCTAAGCATTTAGCCAATGAAATATAAGTGAAATAGTTACAAATGGCTAAGCCTCAAGAATAGAAATTTACACAACAGTCCATTACTGGTAATGGCATCTTCCAATTACAGCAACTTCAGAATGCTTTGAATTGAAAATAATAATTCGCCTGAGGTTGTCACACTGGCTGCAGTTCAGGAGAATTAGCTGAAGTTGGTTTTCAATTCTAAAATGAGAAAAAAGTTTGGCAAAGATTTTCATGGACAGCTGTGTAAAGGCTTACTGATCAAGAAACTTGATTTAGTCTTAAAATAGAGACTGCATATGTTGGTGTTGTCCCAAGAACCATGTAATATTCATACTGCCTCCTCATTACCATCACAATAGTTGTGTAAGCCAGCGCCTGAGCTGCATTCTAGTCGTAGACACCAGGGACACAATTCTGTACGATGAAACTGCTGCAGCAGGTACTGACAGGGTGGAGATTCTGCTGGTACCTTGTAGGCTCTGTTACAGGATGGGAAGAGGGACATGCTCTTCCCCAAGAGGCAACAAGTTCTCTGGACAATATTGCCATTGCTAGTGAAAGGCAAAGACGAAATCAAGGACAGGGTTCTTAGTTGTCAGAAGAAGGTTATAATGCTGAGTGTTCAATGACATCACCAGGGTTGTCATGGTAACAATACTACATTTACTCTGTTTACACCGCCAACATTGCAGGCTCACTAAACACAAGACAGAGACTCCCCCATTTTCTTTCACTCTGCCAGAATCACTGCACAGCACTTCATTACATCTCCTTCACCCTATACTCCAGCTTTTTTTCCATCCCTGTCTTCTCCACGTCATTGTGGTACACTACACTGCACACCAGTTATTTGACCATTTCTGTTTATTCTTTCATGCGATGTGGACATCGCTAACAAGGCCAGCATTTATTGTCCATTCCTAATTGCCCTTGTGCTGAGTGACTTGCTCAGAACCTTCAGAGTGCACATTACTGTTGATCTGGAGTCACAGGTGGTCAGACCATGTAAAGGCAGTGGATTTCCTTCCTTAAAATAATTTAGTGAAAATAGATTTTAAATAGACATTGATATACGTTCTTGTTTGATGGTAACCATTTCAGAGAGAAGCATTCAGTGCCAAATTTATTAACTGCATTCAAATTCCACTAACTGCCATGATGGAATCTGTACTAATGTCCCCAGAGCAGCAGCACAGCTCTCTAGGTTACTAGATAACAAGCATGGGGCTGGATGAACACAGCAGGCCAAGCAGCATCATAGGAGCAGGAAAGCTTGACGTTTCGGCAAACTTTCCTGCCCCTATGCTGCTGCTCGGCCTGCTGTGTTCATCCAGCCCCACACCTTGTTATCTCGGATTCTCCAGCATCTGCAGTTCCTATTATCACTAGGTTACTAGTCTTTTGACATTACCACTAATCCAGTGTCTTCCCTTATAACAGAGGCCTTTGCTAAACAACATATAGAAACTCTCTCACAGGAATGGCTGCCCTCACTTCAATAGGTACGCTGAGCAGAGGAGGCCAAGCCTGTCTGCACACATACGGCCCCAGAGAGCAGGTTGGCCATCACAGGGTGATGCTAATTCAGAGTCACAGCTGTGTGACTTGCACACACCCTGCACACTGTATGACCAGCTGTGAATGATTTCATCAGCCACTTCTCACGTCTTTGCTTTCCTTTCACCAGAAGGGAATCCAGGCTGTGTCTTGCATGCTGGAGCCATGGACATATCTTAACTACTTGGAGGAAGAAAAGGCTAAAGATTTTGCTTTGTTCCTGATACCAGCAAACTTCTAACTTATTTACAGTCAATTTGGCAATGCAGCCTTTGTAAATGTTATTTAGAGCTACCCTCCATTAGTACACATCTAATTCATCAGCATTTTATAAATAGAAACAAAATACTGCAGTTGTTGGAGATCTGCAATAATGAAATAAAAACAAGTGCTGAAGAAACAAAGCAGGTCTGGCAGCATCTGGGGAGAAAGAAACAACTTTCACTCAAACAGTTGTCATCGCTTCTCTCTCCACCAATACTGCCAGACTTGTTCTGCTCCCCCAGCACTTGCTGTTTTTACATCAGCATGTTATCAAAATTCAGGAATTCACAAAGCCTCCCTGACCCAGACAGACAGCAGCAGCTATCCAGGCAGTTCATTGATCAGTGAATATTTTGCTCACCCGTCTGGCAAATCCCAGGTGATTGGTAACAGAAGTAAGACTTACAAACATTAGCAAGGCTATTACCTGGCCACCCTTTTCAGGAGGTAGACACACTAATCTGGATAGGTTCATCTGGTTTAGTCAGTGGCCAGAGACTGGAGGGTGTGACTGCAAGTGGGAGTGTTCTGGAGTTTGAGAAAGTAGAAGAAAGGAGGAGCCTCAGCTCTTTGTGTCAATTGCGATTGTTGAGGTTGTTGCAGCTTGTGTGGGTGTAGGATGGAGGAACTGGCCATGGCATTGTGGTACAAGAAGACATTCAAGGGGGATGGTGGGGGGAATTGAAAAAGATTGTCATGGTAGTAGAGGACAGTAAAGTCTGTTGATATACATACTTCTCTGTAGCTGAGAGTTTTGGCGTTCAAATGGCAATGTTGCATATACAGTGCCAGAGCTCAAGACTTCTACCCTGGCCATGAAAGGAACTTGCAGTGACAGGAAGAACATTGAGTTGCCACCATTCATGTAGATACCAAAGACATTGCCGGATCCAGGAAACAGGCTCTGCTGAGAGAGCGCGAACAGATAAAATAAAAAGCAGGTCCTTGGGATTATTATCCGAGCTAACAGCAAAATGGAGTAAGATAAATAAGATTACAGCATTAAATGCATGGCTCAAAGATTGTTAAGGGGTGGTCTTCACCTAAACCATGCTGAGAGGTGTTCTACTGAATCATGTAATTAGGGTGGTATATAGGGCGTTGAAGTAAACATTTGGGGACAAGGAATCAAGTGATAGAAGATGTGACAAACTAAAGTGTAAGGATTGGAGAAAAGCTGCAATAAGGGAATTGATAATGACAGCATGACAGAAAGGGGACATGGTGTTCAAACTTAAGTGTACCAGAATGCAAGGCTAGAAGTTGTGAAATTTTTTTTTTTTAGAAAAAAAGAGCACTTTGTCTGAACGCACACAGCATTTACAATAAGGCAGACAAATTGACAGCACAAACTGAAGTAAACAGAAACAATTAGAGAATGCTGGAGAAATTTGCCAGTATTATGGCATCTGAGAGAGAAACAGGGTTAACCATTCGAGTATGGTATGACACTTCTTTAGAACTTCTGCTGAGTTTCTCCAGCATTCTCTTTGCTTCAGATTTCCAGCATCTGAAGTATTTTATCTTTATGATCTCGTTGCCAGTACAGGGACTTGGCTGCAAGGTGACCAAGGCCGAATGTTCAGGGAATTCAACATTTAGGAAGAAAACATAAAAGGTGGTGGGAAAACACTGTTAACAAAGGGTGAGAAAGCAGTCCCTTACTGAGAGAAAATCCTAGATCAAAACACACAAGATGTAAGATCAGCTTGGGTGGAACTAACAAATAGTAAGACATAGCAAATATTGGTGGGGCTTGTTTATAGTCACCACTGAAGTAATGTAGTGTAATATATAAATCAGGAAATCAGAGATGGATAGAATAAGGTTAACGTCAATCTACATATCACCTGGCTAAATCTAAATAGCATTAATGATATGGAGAACAAATTCCTGGATAGGATAGAAGATGGTTTTCTAGGACTATGTTAAGCAACTAATTGGTGAATAGCTATCTAAGATCTAGCATTGTGCAATGAGAAAAGGCCAAATATAAATCTCATAGGAAAGGAGCCTTTAGGGAAACTGACTATAATAAATGGAAATGTACATTAAATTTGAAAATGAACTATCTTTGGTTCCAAAAGTCTTAAATATAAAAGCGACTACAAAAATATGGAGGGAAAATCAGCTGCGATAGATTGGAAAATGATATGAAAATGCCTATACAGTTGCCAAAAAAACTTAGTAAGTCTGAGGATTGGGAAAAATTTTAAATTTAAGTGAGAACCAAGAAACTGATTTGGAGTCCAAAGAGTGAGAAATGTAAAAGGGAAGGCTGTAAACAAAAAATCCATAGGTACTTTAGAAGGAAGATTAGCAGAAACAAAATAAACCAGATCTGGAACATTGCGCGCTTATGTTTCAGTGACAGACCACCCCATTAAAAACAAAACAAAACACAATATCATCTATCAAGCTAGATTTCAGTCTGGGACCTGACTTGTTCCATAACAACATTAGCTGGCATGACAATAGGATACTTAGAAAATTATGGTTGGATTGGTAGAGTCAGTATGGATTTATGAAAAATCGTATTAGTTCATTAACCTATTGGAATTTTTTTTGAGATTGTAGTCAGCAGAATAGATAAAGGAATGAGATTATAAAAAGTGGATGTGGTACATTTTTGGATTTTTGCTTAAACCCAAAATAGATGGCTCGTAACAATTAGAACCCATGGGGTTGGGGACAATATACTGTCATAGATGGAGAATTCATTATCAGAGAGAAATCAGTAGGAACAGACAGGTTCCTTTTAGATTGGCAGGTTGTATCTAGTGAGGTAACATAAGGATCTGTACTCACTAATACACAATCCACATAAAAATAATTTGATTTAAGTGTGTTGACCAAACATAATCATGAAATCCCCATGTCTGCTAATGATCAAAGACTACTTTGGAATGAGAATGGCAAGAAGGGTGTAAAAGGACCTTCAAGTGGATTTAAGCAGGTTAAGTGAAAGGCTGCCAGATGGAATAGAATATGGAAATTCTAAAGCTATCTAATAGCAGGGTAAAAGAAAATGCAGAATATTTCTTAAATTGAGGGATTGGAAAGTATTGACTTTCAAAGAAACTTGGGTGTCTTTGCTTACAAGCCACTGAAAGTTAGCCTGCAGGTGCTGCAAACATTTAGGAAAGCAAATAATATGATGGCTTTTATTGCAGGAGGTTTTGAGTACAAGAGTAAAAGGAATCTTGCTGCAATTGAACAGATCCTTGGTGAGTATTGTAGAGAGTCTTCATTTCTTTATCCAAGGAAGGATACCTTTGCCATAGAGGGTGTTGATGAAATTTCACTGGACTGACCCCTGGGATGGGAGGACTGTCCTTCAAATTGGCCCATATTCTCCAGAGTTTATGAGAATGAGAAGTGATGATCTCGTTGAAGCGTACACATTCTTACAGGGCCCAACAGGATAAATGAAGGAAGGAAGAAAGGATGATTTCCTGGCTGTGAAGTCTAGGACCAGGGTACTGTCTCCATTTAGGACTGAGGTAAGGAAGAATTTCTTCATTCAGATGGTGGTGATTTTTTTTAGCATTTTCTTCCTGGGGGTTGTAGAGGCTCAGCCACTAAATATGTTCAAGATAAGTGACTGACATGACGCTAAGCTGGGTGGCAGTGTGTGCTATGAGGAGGATGCAAAAAGGCTGTAGGGTGACTTGGACAGGCTGGCTGAGTGAGCAACTACTTGTTAAATGCAATATAATGTGAATAAATATGAGGTTATCCAGTTTATTCACAAAAACAGGAAGGCAGGTTATTACCTGAATGGTGGCAGTTTAGGAAAAGGTGAGGTACAACGAGACCTGGGTGTCATGTTGGAACAGTCGCTGGAGGTTGGCATGCAGATGCAGCAGGCAGTGAAGACAGTTAGTGACATGCTCGCCTTCATAGCGAGATGATTTGAGTATCGGAGCAAGATGTCTTGCTGCAGTTATATAGAGTTTTGGTGAGGCCGCACCTTGAGTATTGTGTGCAGTTTTGGTCTTTTAGTCCGAGGAAGGACATTCTTGCTATTGAGCGAGTCCAGCAAAGGTTCACCAGACTGATTCCTGGGTTGACAGGACTGACAAATAAAGAAAGGCTGGATCGAATGTGCTTGTACTTGCTGGAATTTAGAAGAATGGGGTGGGGGAAAGAGAAATCTCATAGAAACATATAAAATCTTGATTGGTCCAGATTAGATGTGGAAAGAACCTTCCCAATGTTCAGCAAGTCCAGAACTAGGGGTCACAGTCCAAGAATAAAGAGTAAGCCATTCAGGACTGAAGTGAGGAAGAATTTCTTCACTCAGTCGTGAACCTGTAGGATTCTCGACCACAGAAAGCTGTTGGGCCCAGTTCATTAGGTCTATTCAAGAGGGAGCTGGGTTTGACCCTTGCGGCTAAAGGATCAAGGGATATGGAGAGAAGGCAGGAATGGAATACTGATATTGCACGATCAGGCCGGATCATATTGAATGGTGGTGCAGGGTCAAAGGGCTGAATGGCCTACTCCTGCACCTATGTTCTATGATAGATTTCTAGATATTAAAGATATCATGGGATACAGATACAAACAGGAACTAGCATTGACCTGTTAAATCAGCCATGATCTTGTTCTTGGAACTTCTCTACTTGGAATGTAAGTCAATGACAGTTTTCAGGAATTTTGAAGCTTAGACAGATGACTTATACACTGATATCTATGGCATTTCAGGATACATTTACTTTTTGACTGCTATCACTCTTTTTAATTTCTGACAGCAATGATGCTTCATTCTGTAGTTATGCTATTTTCCATGGATACTAAGATTTGGTCTGATATCTTTGCCCCAGTACATGCACAATTAGAACAAAGCAATTATGCTTACTAAACAATCGTGGAATTTTGGGCACAATTTACGCACACAAGAACAATACCTCCCAATCTCCTCAAGCATCTATACTTGTCTCTCTCCACCCATAGTAGTGGCCCCACCTTAAGTTAGAGCTTCACAGACCAGGCTCCTGCAATTCCATGTGTTTAGACTCTCCCAAATTTTGAGCTTGATTTTCAGGTGTATCAGGGAACAAAGTTGTATTTCTAGCACTGCACTGTGATTGTTTTGCAAATTTTCATTTATATTCTTGTACAAGCCATAATAAAAAAAAAAGGAGAAAAGCTTCCCTGATCAGGGTTCCTAAATACGGTCCCAATATGCCACTCATTTTTAATTATTTCACTCAGGCCGAGGTTTCTCCCTAATTTATTTGCATAACACCGAATGCAAACT
>JAHRHZ010000069.1:27483297-27496828 GCA_024137785.1 Ginglymostoma cirratum | reverse complement strand
TTCGGGTCTAGACCCTTCTTCAGAAAATTTTCTGAAGAAGGGTCTAGACCCGAAACGTCAGCTTTCCTGCTCCTCTGATGCTGCTTGGCCTGCTGTGTTCATCCAGCTCGACACCTTGTTATCTATGTTTTAAAAAAAAACTATTTTCTCATTAGGTTGGTGTACAGTAGCTGGTTTAACTATTCTTCCACCAGAATGATCCAGCTTAAATTGCTGAAGCCTTCAAAGGAGTACAATTAGTAAAAATTCCAATGATAATTAATTGACCTTGATATTGGGTCTGCATCAAGTGTAATGGTTTTAAACTCAGTGCAAGAGACTGTGGAAACACAAGTTGTGCCGACTGCAATTTATGCTTAAAATTCGTCAATCTTTGTGCCTGTTGCACAGATATCGTGCGAATAGCACCAAGAAAATCTTGCAAAACTTTAGCAAAATTCAGAAACAGAATATACACGCGAGTTTAGCGCTTTTCACGATGCACTTTTTGCAGGTCCAACTATACTAAAAATATAGGCAAGAAATTTAGATCTAATTTGACATTAGAAGATAGAAAGCAAGAAACAGCATAATTTGAGTTGAAACTTCCAGGTTATGTCTCTGTAGGAAATTCCAAGGCTCAATCCAAATTTAGAATCGATATTCAGTTGTGTGGTTGAATACATACAGCAGATATGTAACAGTTGTAAAGGATTTTAGTCTAGGAGAGCATACAGAACAAAAATCACAGATTACCATAGTAACAAGCAGGCTTTTGCCATGGATTCCCGTCATCGCCAAGGATCCCTTAAGCAAAGGGGTGAGTAAGTAAGAAAATCAGATTGGCTCTTATCTCAGTATTTCCAACATATAAAAAAAATAAACAAATTGGAGATGATTGATAACTAGTGTTCACGTCCATCAAAAACTGGAAATATTAAATTGACGCAGAGCTTAAACTTGCCATTTCTTTCATTTAAGCTTCCTATCAAACTCGACCAAACATTCGTCTCCGAAAACTTATTGGGGATAATTTAGGTCACTGTGTGAACTTTTCCACTTGAATGAAATTAAAAGCAGATTAGAGCTCATGAATATGCATTGCTTAATTCAGTATTACTCAATTGCTATGTTAACAAAAATTAAACTTTGTAAAGTTGTGGTTTTTCTTCACATGGTCATATTTGCATTGATTGAAAAAAAACGCACTAATATATACACAAGTTCAATTATTTTATTCCAAAAAGAAAATGTGGTTGTTATTAAAAAAGCTACTTTTCATCCCTTATTAGTGCAATTTTCCCCAAAATTGCTTATGTTCTCATTCATGTAACAGCGTTGCCATGGTCACTTAACAGCAGCTTTATCCTTTCATGTACAAAATCTCTCCAAGTGCAGCAGAGGCTGCCCCTTGCACAGGCACAAATCAATGTTAGAACTTGTTTCCCTTGTCATTCAGCCTCAGAACAAACAAACAGTAACTGTAAGGTGTTGCCTTGACATACAACCCTGCCAGCAGGAACTTCTGTACTTAGTGTTCACTGGGGAGTAGGAATGAGTGTGTTCGTTGAGCAAGGCAAGAAAAAGACAAGTTTCTTTTTACAGAAGACAAGTTTCCCTTTCACGTTTGGAAATAAAACACTTGAAAGTCTGTGCATCTTCACATTCTCAACATCCGAAACAGTTTTTGTTAAATAAGAGAAAGCTTTGCAACGTAAATTACATCATAAAATCGCATCCTGTAGTACAGGTTAAACCAGTTACTGTCTTAATTTTTTGCGCTCTATTCAAGATCCTTAACGTTCAAACAATGCCTTAAAATTCAAAGGATACATTTTTATTTAAATGATTCCTTTTTCAAAGAACCAATCAGATAGAAAAGTAATATTTAATGAGTTTTAGGCAGGCTTAAACTATCACATACTCACCTATACACGTTTGTAATTACCTGATTTAACCAACAGTCCGCGGGACGGTCCAGCCGGAGCCCTTGTCTGCTCCCACATTTTCTGAGACTTCGGGCAGTGTTTTCTTGCTTCTGCGTCCTCTCTCAAACTAATGGATCGGAGAAGTGAAATGTTTTGTGGGTTTCTCCTCGCTTGGTCTCCCCTTCCCAGCCCTGTTTGCAATGTTGAAGTCGAGAGCAGCTCAGGCTAAACAGCAGAAAGATGAGTCACGTGGCTCGCCCTGCTGCAGCACTCCAGCCTCTCCTGCTGTCAGCTCAAATGGGAGAATTCTTCCTCCACCCTTCAACATACTGAAAGCGACGGGAGTGGAAGCTTGCAGCATTTCCCTTCGGAAGGGATACATTTTGTAAAAGGTAGCACTATCATCGCTGAAGACCCACTTTTATTTTCCTGAAAGTTAATAACTTCACTCTGACCATTTCTATAACTAAGATTTGTTTCCGTTAGATCTTCTGTAGCTCATGGCACCGATTTGGAACAAGAACGTGAAAACGTTCAAAGCCACGGCAGGAGTTAGTATCACTCAATATGCAACCTTTAATTTAAAACGTAGCCTCTTGATTTGGTTTCTGTTAGAACCTTGAAGCATCTTGGAAGAGATTGGGCTGAATTGTGAGGTTGGTTGATTCAGTGCAAGCTCGGTCAGGTTCCATAGAGGGTTTCTCTTTGCAAGGCCTGGTAAGAATTTCCTTTCAGCATCTTACCATACTCACCTGATTAAGTGTGCATCCTGCCCCTATGGTGCCCTAGCCACCATGGTGTCCCTGGAACAACTTTCCAACGCTAACATTTCTCAAAGTGGAACCAGCATTCATGGTGCCCACACCTGATCAACCAGCCTTTAATCACTGTAGTGATAAGCCTTCTCCAATTTCACACTGTCACCTGAGGGAGAGGCGACCTGATAGAAGTTAATAAAGGAAAGTAATGAGAGTTATAGAGTTAATGGTTGTTGTCTTTTCCTTAGGATGGGGGATTTAAAGACTAGGGGGCACATTTTTAAGGTGGGAGGAGAGATTTAAAGACAAAAATAAGGCAAATTTTTTTGGCGAAGTGGTGGATGTGGGTACAATTGCAACATTTAAAAGACATTTGGATAAGTACATGAATAGGAGAGGTTTGGAGGGATATAGGCCAGGAGCAGGCAGTTGGGACTAGTTTTGTTTGGGATTATGTTTGGCATGGACTAGTTGGACCAAAGGATATGTTTCTGTGCTGCATGACTCCATGATAGTTATTCTCATCAATAACTATCTTAAAACTTATGGAATTATGATCACTGTTCCCAAAATGCACCCCCACTCAAACTTTGATTACCTGGCCAGGCTTATTCGCTAATACAAGAAGGCTGGGGCTTTTTTCCTTTGCGCATGAAGGCTGACATAATAGGGATTTATAAAATCATGAGGGGCATGGATAGGGGGGATAGCCAAGATCCTTTTACCAGGGTAGGGCAGTCCAAAACTAGAGGCCATAGCTTTACAATGAGAAGGGAAAGATTTAAAAGGAACCTGAGGGGTAACTTTTTCATGCAGAGGGTGGTACGTATGTAGAACGTCCTGCTACTGCAAGTGGTGGAGGTGGATGCAATTACAAAATTTAGAAGGGATTTGGATGGGTATATGAAGAGGAAGGGTTGAGAGGGATATGAGCCAAATGCTGGCAAAAGGGATTAGGTCAGTTAAGGATGTCTGGTCGGTGAGGAGGAGTTGGACTGAAGGGTCTGTTTCTGTGCTGTATAACTCTATGACTATATCTAGTACAACGCCTTCCATAGCTGGGCTATCTACATATTGTTTCAAGGAACCCTCCTGGAGGTGCCAAACAAATTCTGCCCCATTAAAAGGGGACCCAGTCAATATTGGAGAAATTAATATCATCCACTGAAAAAACACTGTTGTTTTTGTATCTTTCCATGTTCAGTTCTACATATCATTTCATCTATCACCCACTGGCTATTGGGAGGACTGTAATATAACCCCATCATAGTGATTGCACCTTTCTTATTCCTGAGTTCTACCCATATCCACTATGTCCTCTCTTAGTGCAGCTGCACTTTCTCCTTAATCAGTAATGCAACTCCCCCACCTCTTTTACCCCCCTTTTTATCATCCTGTAACATCTAAACCTTGGAATGTTGAGCTGTCAGTCCTGCCCCTCTCTCAACCAAGTTTCTGGAATGGCAGCTTACAGGAACTGGTGAAGGAAATAAACTGGCTGTCTTCCTGCTTTAGGTTTCTTTCTTAATGCAGAGAAAAGCACAGTGCTTTCCCTTCCAGAGACCCAATGCCTTCTGACCTTATTGTTCACACCCAAAAGTCGTTCAGCTACCTGAACGTCAATCACGTAGTTGTTGGCAAGCAAAAGGCTTTTGTGATCAAATACTCATCAGTCCATTGGTCAATCAGCTACTTGTTGCTAGCTGAATTTCACTTTATCCACACCCGCACCTTGGTGCTAGTTCACCTGCAACAAAGCTTCCTCCATTGGTTAAACAAGGAGCAGTATTAAACAGCACTTTATAATAAGTGCTGATAACTTAAATTTTAAGAAATGCAATAAGCCTTTCAACAATCCTTGGTTTTTAAAACAGTCCTTTTCCCACTTCAATCCACAATCAACAACACAGGAAAATCAAAAAAGGGAGTTTTTACAGAATTGCATTAGCTATCTGTCAGTCCTCTTATGCTACACACATTTTTCCTAACAAATTTTTAAATGAGCAGTAATGCCTATGCTGTTTCTTCCTCAGATTATTTTAACATACGTAGATGCAATCCATTAGAACTGGGATTTATCAATACAATTTTAAGAATTTACATAGAAACATAGAAAATAGGAGTAGGAGGAGGCCATTCAGCCCTTCGAGCCTGTACCACCATTCATCACAATCATGGCCAATTGTCCAACTCAATAGCCTAATCCCGCTTTCTCCCCATAACCTTTGATCCCATTTGCCCCAAGTGGGAAATCTAGCTGCCTCTTGAATACATTCACTGTTTTAGCATCAATTACTTCCTGTGGTAATGAATTCCACAGGCTCAGCAGTCTTTAGGTGGAGAAATGCCTCCTCATCTCCATTCTAAATGGTTTACCCCAAATCCTCAGACTGTGACCCCTAGTTCTTGACACACCTACCATCGGGAACATTGCCCTGCATTTACCATGTCCAGTCATGTTAGAATTTTATAAGTGTCTATGGGATCCCCCCTCATTTGTCTGAACTCCAGTGAGAACAATCCTAACCTAGTCAGTCAATCTCTCCTCATATGTCAGACCCACCATCCTCGGAATCAGCCTGGTAAACCCCCCCTCGAGAGCAAGAGCATCCTTTCTCAGAATTTAAATGCACTTAACACAGCCATCCTTTTATCCTATTTGTCTTTGTTCTATTATTATGTAAATTGTACACTCAAGCATCTGCTTTTTGCAACATGTTATATTTGGTCAATACTTGGTAATACTTCACGGGCTGTTTTACCAGTGGAAATTCATTGACCTTGTACTATTCTTGTCTATAGCAGCAGATTCATATTTGAACATAATCTGCAACCTCATGGCCTAGTATTCTACCATTACCATTAAGCCTGGATGGTGCAATGAAGAGCGCAGGAAGGCATGCTAGGCAAACCTAAAGATGAAATGTCAACCCAGTGAAGCTACAACACAAGACTGTCTTTGTCCTAAACAGCAAAAGCAGCAAGAGATAGGGCTAAGCAATTTCACAACCCCATGATAAGGCTGAAGCATTTACCACAATCTTCAGACAGGGGTGTGGTGTGTTGATTTATCTTGGTCTCCGCTGGAGAGCACTAGCATTACGATTCACGTGGTATCAAGAAATGGCTAAACACACAGGAAACTACAAAAGCTACAGGCTCCGACAACATCTGGCAATATTACTGTAGCCTTGTGCTCCAGAACTTGCCGCACCCTAGTTAAACCATTCCAGTCGAGACACAACACTGGCATCTGCATGAAAATGTGGAAAACTGCCCAGGTACATCGTGTACATAAAAGAAAGGACAAATCAAACTTGGACATTAATGCCCAGTCTATGCTCGATCATTAGTAAATTGATCAAAGGGGTCGCTAGTGTTATCAAGCAGCACTTGCTTACCAATAACCTGCTTACTTACCCTTGGTCTGGGTTCTGGCAAGACCATTTAGCAACTGACTTCATTACAGTTTGGTCCAAAACAGCTGAATTCCAGAGGTTAGGCAAGAAGCCACATTTGGCCAAGTATGGCATTGGGAGCCCTAGTAAAATTAAGTTAATTGGAATCAAGGAAAAACTCTTCTGTGGTTGGAGTCTTACCTGGCACGAAGGAAGTGATTGTGCTTGTTGGAAGTCAGTCATCTCAGTTCCATGACATCTCTGCAGGAATCCCTCAGGGTAGTACCTAGGTCTAACCATCTTCAGCTGCTTCAATGACCTACCTTCCATAAATGGAGATGTTCGCTAAAGACTGCACAATGTTCAGTATCATTCGCAAGCCTTCAGATACTGAAGCAGCCCAGATCCAAATGCAGCAAGACCTGAACAATATCCAGGTTTGGACTGACAAGTAGCAAGTAATTATCAGACCATACAAGTGTCAGGCAATGACCATCTCAAACAAGAGATAATCTAACATTACCCCTTGACATTCGATGGCATCACTATCAATATATCACTCACTATCAGCATCTTGGAAGTTACAATTGACCATAAACCGAACTGGACTAGCTATATAAATACTGTGACTACAAAACCAGGTCAGAGACGAGGAATGCTGTAGTGAGGAACTCACTTCCTGACTCCCCAAAGCCTGTCCACCACCTCCAAGGCACCAGTCACGAGTGTGAATGAATGCTTACCACTAATCTGGATGAATGCAGCTCCAACAACACAAAAAGCTTGACCCATCCAGAACAAAGCACCCAGCTTTACTGGCATCACATTCACAAACATTCACTTTCTCCATCATTGATGTTCAATTGCAGCAACATGTACTATCTGAAAGATGTATGGCAGAAATTTACTAAGGCTTGTTAATAGCATCTTCCAAACCCATCACCACTATGATCTACAAGGATAAAGGGCAGCAGATACACAGAAACACAGCCATCTGCAAGCCACGCACCATCCTGACTGGGAAATATATTGCCAATCCTTCACTATCAACGGGTCTAAATGTTGGAATAGCATCTCTAATATCATTGTGGGTGCACCAAATGGACTACATCAGTTCAAGGCAGGAGCTCACTCCTGCCTTCTTAATTATGGATGACAACAAATGCTAGCCCAGCCACCAATGCTCACATCTCATGAATGAACAAAAGGTTAATATACTTTAAGCCAAAATATTGGCTGGTCTGTTCTGATCAAAATAAAAAAGAGAAAATGTTTTTGCTTGCATTAATGGGGATATTGCTGACAAACACCACACGTTTGCTTGTTGGACTTCCTAATCATCCCATTCCCACTTTTATTCTGCAATAAACAGTGTGACTCTGAAGTGGTGCAGCCAACAGATATCACTGAAGCAACAGGAAAGGGCAAATTTTCTCTCAAAAATTACTCACGAGATGCAATCGAAAACCAGAAAGAATACATAATGAGAAGACAAAGTGCAAAAAGTGAATGAAGTGAAAGATTAGAAAAAAGGAACCCATCCATCCTTACAATCATATAAGTAGCACACTTTAGTGAATGGTGAAGGGTCTAGGCCCGAAACGTCAAGCTTTCCTGCTCCTATAATGCTGCTTGGCCTGCTGTGTTCATCTAGCCCCACGCCTTGTTATTAAGGAATGGTGGGGCTGATTTGGAATAAAAATAAATATTTCCATTTATAATGGCATTGGTCATGCCTATTGAATATTGAGTGTTTTTCAGCCAATGCAATGTGTTTGAAGCGTAGTCTCTGTTGTAACATAGAAAACTCGGCAGCCAATTTGCACTCAATGAACTTCCACAAACAGCAATATGATCGTGGCCAGATAGTGTGTTTTTTTTTTGTGGTCGTGTCTGAGAGACAAACATTGACTAGGGAACTAGGGATAAATTCACTGCTCTTCTTTGAATAATGCTTTTACATCCATGCAGATGGCAACTCTGTTTAAATATCTCATCTCAAAGATAACACCTCCAGTGAAGTATTCTGAGAGCAATGCTACATTGAAGTGACTGCCTTGATTTTTGCACTCAAGCCTTGAACCAATAAACCTGTGGTTCAGAAGGGAAACATGCTATCAACTGAACCAAGACTGACTCTTCAAAAAAGATCTTTATGAGATTAGGGGCATAGTAGAGGTGCATGCTAAGTACTTTGCTTCCCTCTTCACAAAAGAGAATGAAGTTAACACTGTAGTATAGCATAAGGATTATAGGTACTGGGTGAGGTAAAAATATGTACAAGGGAAAGATGAAAACTGGTTGGCACTCAAATTAAGTAAGTACCTGGTCCAGATAAGAAGCATTCTAGATTGCTGATGAAAACTAGTGTGCAGCTAATTGAATTTCATTTGGAAATGCATGTTATTTATGAGCAGCCAACAACAGATTTATTAACAGTCAGTCACATTTGACTAATCTGATTGGAGTTCTTTGATAAAGTATGACAGGGATCATTATGGACATGCAGGAGATGTATACATTGATTTCAAAAAAGCATTTGAAAAACAGCTGTACAACAGAATTATTCAAAAGTAGAAGAACATGGGTATTAAGGTTGGTAACTTGGGTACAAATTAATTAAGTGATAGTATGCAGCAGTAATAGTGAATAGATTTTTTTTGATGTAGTGACACACGCCATGGGATCATAAAGTCAGTATTAAGACCAATATTGTGGACATGTAAATACAGAAAGTCAGTGTAACAAATACATAATCTAAATGTAAATGACTGGGACATATATGAGAACAGTTTTAAGGTTTATGAATAACACTATTTTCTGCTAAGGTTTGAAAGCATACCAGTAAGGTTTCAGGAAGCCATAGACTCGCAAAATGGACCAAAATGTAGCAAATGGAATTTCATATGGTTAATTGTGTAATGATACTCATCAAGAGAAACAATGGTGAGGCAGTACAAACCAAGTTGTAATAAATTGTTTGACATAGTAAATGCTAAGGAAATGCTTCCTCTGGCTAGCGAATCAAGAACAGTATCTCAAAATAAGAGAGTTCAGCCACTCAAAACAAAACTTCTTCATTCAATTCATTATAAATCTTTGGAATTTTCTACCCCATGGAGTTACAAATACACAGTCACAGAACACACTCAAGACAGAGGTCCACAGAGTGGTGGATACTAAAGAAATGAAAGAATTTGAGGATGTCCAAGCAGAAACAAGCTAGAAGATCTGCCATTATTTTGTTGTGATTAAAAGGTACACCAATTCTTTTCAAAATTTGAATTTCAAAATTAAAGCAGATGGATGTAGGTCTGTTCTATAAAGTTTTGTTTTGAAAGGTCAGTGTCAATGTGGAACAGTGGTCCAAATATTATCAATTCCATGAAAGCATATGACTGTAGTAGCTAGCATGCATGGGAGATTCCCTGCAGTGTCAATGGATAAAAATGTTTATACTGTTGGGCTTATGACAGATAAAGTGAACACATTAAGGCGATTAGCTTAGTTTTCACTTCAGAATATTCAAGGTGTTAGTTCAGAAGAACTGAGTTCCGTCCAGAAGAGAACAGATTTTCTCCAAGTAGGCAAATCAATTTTTTTGGTTTAGCTCAGGTGAGCAAGTCAGCTCAGTAGATCTGGTTTCTGGTCAGTGGTGCTTCCAAGCCAGGAGGACTTGGATAGAAATTTTCAATTTTTAAGAACCGGGCAAGTTTAGGTCTTCAGAATGAGCAGTGAATCTTAAAATTGCCTCTAAAATTCAAGAAAGAGAGACTGGAGAAAGTCAGACAAGAGAAGATTTTAAAAGTTGAGAATGGACCGATGTTTCTCTGGGATTGAGTTTCTCATGGATGGTGTTGGGAAACCAGGTGAATCTTTGTTCTGATGTTTGTGTTAAGATCTTTTAGCTATCTTACATAAAAGTGTTACTTGTGTTTTTCCTCTTGTGTAAATGACTTACGTTCCATTGTTAAAGAATATTTGCAGCCTGACATGAATGTCTTAGTGATTAATTGTGTTGAATGACTGCAGAAATCAAACATGTGACCTTCCAAACCAGATTTCATTTTGGAGCCTGACTAGTTCAGAACTTTCAGCTGACATCATGACACTGTTGAATGACAGGTGAAAAGGCCAAATGGCCTACTGTTGGTGCTATTTCTAAATTTGAATGGAAGCAAGAGATGAGACCCACATACTCAAAACTTTAAAAGGAGGAAAGGCAGATTTATAAGGCTGTTCAGAAATCATATATGAGGTGTGTGACTTTATTGATAGAGACACTGACTACAAAAACAAGGAAGATATTCTAGCCTTTTACAGGTCTCTGGTTAGGCCTTAGTTGATGTACTGCATGCATATAATTCTGAACACTACATTTTAGGAACCGTACCAAGGCCTTCTGGAGACAAAGTATGTTACCAGGGGTGAGGACATTCTCATATGAAGAGACATGAGAGATTTGGAGTTTTCCTTATGGCAAAAGGAAGTCAAGGGGAGTCCTCACCGAGGTATTCAAAATAACTAAGAATTTCTTAGAACCCTTAGATTTAAAATAATTAACAAAAGCCCGAGTGGGAGGTAAGGTTTATTTTTCAGAGGACTGTTAAAAAGATATCAAAAACTCATCACTTTAAAGGATGTTGAAATCAGGTTCCCTACCAAATTTGTACTTGATAAAACCTAATGTGTCGGGTTATTTCGGAGAAGAACGCGGAGGCTGAATTTGACAGAAAACGCCAGCACAGGCGTGAAAGGTAGAGTTCATCTAAACAAAACTGAAGTAAAATTTTTAACATTTCGTTTAGCAGTTGAATGAACGGACGCTGACTGTAAATGTTTACTACACAGCCGCTTGTCTGTACATGGCTAGCAGCTCCCAGATAGATACTCTAAAGATCCGATAAAACAAATTACCTGATGAAATAAGTGCCGACCATTTAAATTCAGTGGCCCGGAATTCACGTCAGAATAATTTTGCATTGTCTGGATGTTTCACCAATATGTGCAGGACCTTGTTGCTTCATTTGAAACATGTGAAACAGAACAAAATAACTCACAGAAACTTTCTAGTCACCGAATATTGCAGAAACAGTGAATAACACAGGAAGAGGTAGGTCACATCTGTGAGTACACGATTAACAATGAATGCTAATTTAGCGTCTGACAACTTTCCCCTGCCAAAGTCCAATCAGTTAGCTGTCCATTCAGGGGGCTCGGTGGGCGGGGCACCCCTCAGATTGACCCGAGCCATGTGCAATGTTGATCAATGGCAACAAGTGAAGAGAGCTGGAGCAGAGGCTGATTTCATTCAGATTTACCAAATTGGCCGCTTCCTTCCTCCTCCGGATAGCTTCGGGAAGTGAAAATATATTGCTGAAGCCAGTGTGTATTTGTTAAACTGTAAGGCGGTGGTGTAACTAAAATGCAGTAGAATGAAATGGAATTTGAATTTGACAGGTCAACTATTGAAACCCATAATGTCACAGTAACTCCTTACCCAGATGTAAAGAGTTTTGTGATTTTTGGCATATTGTTTGTTTATTATTTCTGCGATGAACTTTCCCCGCAGCTTGATTTTGTGCAACTCTCTGTCCAAGCTCTCATTCTGTGCTTCTCTGAGTCTGGAGTTGCCTTCCCTTTACCTTGGACCATTGCAACTGTAGCCCCAAACCTCTGCACTTTGCCACTTCTCCCTCCAACTTTAAAACTTCTCAGAACTAATTTTGCTTTAAATAAGCTTTTGGCCACTTGTTTGAATTTATCACTACAGCTTTGTGCCCTCACTTCCTGGGACGTATATACTTCTCTCATTTCTCCCATGCTTGTGTACTGGAGAGGTCTCCTCTACTGGAGGCACTTTATTAACATGCTGTGTTGGTGGTGCAGAATTTATTGACGGTGTTGTGGAGATATGTTGGGTAGTAACTTTAATATCCTCTTTATTTGGATCTGGAGATGATTCAGGACGTTTTCCCCGAATTTAACTACATTGTTATGCTATCACTCATCCTCCCATGGGAGGTTACTAAAGCATGGGTGGAGGCTATGTTTACTTAATAAGAAACAGGAGTAATTGAAAGTGCAGATTCAAGAATCAAAACTGTCTGTAAAGCAAGATTGTGGCAATACAGGATGATCTCAGAGAAGCAAAACGGAATTAAGAATGCTTCTCGTGTTAACATTTGATTTGAGATAGGCTTGCTTTCTTGCTTTGTCTTGACTGTGGAGGTAAATTCTTATCTATTTTTTGCATAAACGACACAGCTGATAATATGATAAATTCAAGAGAATTAAATCATGAGGTTTGCCATTTTCTGCAGTCATCAGCCACCCATGATCAGCATCAAGAACTGCCCCGTCAGACCTAGTTAAGAATCTTGACATTTACAAATTTAGATGGTTTTACATTTCTCAGTTTCCACATTTGACAACAAAACTGTGAGAAAATTAAGAGGGAAGCACTGAAAACCAAAAATCCTTGGGTACCTTCAAAGGACAGCAATTTTCACTTAGAATGTCATCAAAATTCAAGAAAACAAGATATGAAGGACAGAGATGAGGAGACATTCCTTCACCCAAAGAGTGGGGATCCTGTGGAATTCATTTCCACAGGAAGTAGGTGATGACAAAACATTGAATGTATTCAAGAGGCAGCTGGATTTAGCACTTGGAGCTATTCATAGAATCCCTACAGTGTGGAAACAGGCCATTTGGCTCAACAAGTCCACACTGCCCTTCCAAAGAGCATCCCACCCAGACCCATCCTCCTACTTTTTCCCTGTAACCCTGCATTTCCCATGTCTAATCCACCTAACTTACACATCCCTGGACACTATGGGCAATTTAATATGGCTAATCCACCTCACTGGCACATCTTTGACTGTGGGAGGAAACTGGAGCACACGGAGGAAACCCACGCAGACACAGGGAGAATGTGCAAACTCCACACAGACAGTCGCCTGAAGGTGGGGGAGGCAGCAGTGCTAACCAGTGAGCCGCTGTGCCGCACTATGGGGTCAAAGGTTATGGGGAGAAAGCAGTTACAGGCTATTGAGTTGGATGATCAGCCATGATTGTGATGAATGGCAAAGCAGGCTTGAAGGGCCAAATGGCCTCCTCATTCTATGTTTCTATGTTTCCAAAGTGATTAATGAAAAGATCCAGGCAAACTAAATGACTGTCCATCTTGACATACAAAGTTCACCTACCTTAGGGGTTTTTAGTGGAAGTGCATTAATCTATTTTAGGTGCAGTTTGCTTCCAAGGAAGTATGGATGCCATCTACTCAAAATTCCCTTGTTCTGCCTGACGCAGTTTCCATGCTATTTTCACATATGGCTATCCATACAAAACCATTGATGAACTTGTAAATGCTTTGGATCTGAGATAACAAGGTGTAGAGCTGGATGAACACAGCAGGCCAAGCAGCATCAGAGGAGCAGGAAGGCTGACGTTTCGGGCCTAG
>JAHRHZ010000069.1:27470955-27482897 GCA_024137785.1 Ginglymostoma cirratum | reverse complement strand
CTGCTCCTCTGATGCTGCTTGGCCTGCTGAGTTCATCCAGCTCTACATCTTGTTATCTCAGATTCTCCAGCATCTGCAGTTCCTACTATCTCTAATGCTTTGGATCTATCTGTATTTTCCTAGCAACTCTAAATAAACACAGCTGGTAATATATCTGAAGGAATTTATTAAAGTGTGGTTCTTGGATATGCTCGAAGTGCAGAATTTACTCAAAGAACTCCCAACATGGACAAAACCCACACTTGCAACAGTGTTCTGAATGCTGCAAGATGGCAAATGCATGAGCCATATGGTATGTACATTACAAGTGAGGTGTGCAAATCATAGGACCCTTCAAGACCAGGTGAAATTTAGATAATTTCAGGTTAGTTTTGACAGGAATTTTTTTAACCAATTGAACAACCTGAAGAACTGCAATAATTTATTGACAGCAATCAATAAAAAGATATTTAACAATCCCTAAATTTGAATTGCCAAACTCAGCCATGTCATTAGGTGATGGAAGTGCATGGAATGGGCATTATTGAAGTGGCAACAGAAAAAAGCTGAAGACAAAGTCCTTCAGGGCCTCTGTGGTGTGTCACCTAGTAGTTAATTGAGAGCAGGATTCCTGCCTCCCACCACTGTATGGGAAAACTTACATACGGCAGAGGAATTAGACAATGCAGATTTTTAAAAACTTTTGTTTGTTAAATAGTTAAAATGGTTCTGATGAGAGCAATGTGAGTAATCGATTTATGAGTTGCATCCTCCTGTACATAGCTTTTGGTATTACTCCTTTCATCATTGTTCTACCAAATCAACTCAAACATTGCAACACGTGTGAGCCCTGGGTCAATATACATATACAGCCTACAGAAGTAAACACGAGATAATTCAAGTGAGATGATTTTATAAGCCAATTACACCCAATTCGCCATAAAACCCGCGGACAAGGGAGGGGCAGTCGTAGTATGGCGCACTGACCTCTACATTGCTGAGGCCAGGCGCCAACTCTCTGACACCTCCTCCTACCGCCCCCTAGATCATGACCCCACCCCCGAGCACCAAACCATCATCTCCCAAACCATCCACAACCTCATCACCTAAGGTGACCTCCCACCCACCGCCTCCAACCTCATCGTTCCCCAACCCCGCACCGCCCGCTTCTATCTCCTCCCCAAAATCCACAAACCTGAATGCCCTGGTCGACCCATTGTCTCTGCCTGCTCCTGCCCCACCGAACTCATCTCCACCTACCTAGACTCCACTTTCACCCCCTTGGTCCAGGAACTCCCTACCTACGTCCGTGACACTACCCACGCCCTCCACCTCCTCCAGAACTTCCAATTCCCCGGTCCCCAACACCTCATTTTTACTATGGACGTCCAGTCCCTATACACCTGTATTCCCCATGCTGATGGCCTAAAGGCCCTCCGCTTCTTCCTGTCCCGCAGAACGGACCAATCCCCCTCCACCGACACCCTCATCCGCCTAGCCGAACTCGTCCTCACCCTCAACAACTTTTCTTTCAATTCCTCCCACTTCCTACAGACAAAGGGGGTGGCCATGGGTACCCGCATGGGCCCAAGCTATGCCTGCCTCTTTGTAGGTTATGTGGAACAATCCCTCTTCCGTACCTACACTGGTCCTAAACCCCACCTCTTCCTCCGTTACATTGATGACTGCATCGGCGCCGCCTCGTGCTCCCACGAGGAGCTCGAACAGTTCATCCACTTCACCAACACCTTCCACCCCAACCTGAAGTTCACCTGGACCATCTCCAACACTTCTCTCTCCTTCCTGGACCTCTCTGTCTCCATCTCGGGCAACCACCTAGAGACAGATGTCCATTTCAAGCCCACTGACTCCCACAGCTACCTGGAATACACCTCCTCCCACCCACCCTCCTGCAAAAATGCCATCCCCTATTCCCAATTACTTCGCCTCCGCCGCATCTGCTCCCAGGATGAGACATTCCACTCCCGCACATCTCAAATGTTCTCATTCTTCAAGGACCGCAACTTCCCCCCCACAGTGGTCGAGAACGCCCTCGACCGTGTCTCCCGCATTTCCCGGAACACATCCCTCACGCCCCGTCCCCGCACCAATAACCAAAAAAGAATCCCCCTCGTCCTCACATACCACCCCACCAACCTCCGGATCCAACGCATCATCCTCCAACACTTCCGCCATCTGCAATCAGACCCCACCACCAAAGACATTTTTCCCTCCCCACCTTTATCTGCCTTCCGGAGGGACCACTCCCTCCACGACTCCCTTGTCCGCTCCACACTCCTCTCCAGCCCCACCACACCCGGCACTTTTCCCTGTAACCGCAGGAAGTGCTACACCTGCCCCCACACCTCCTCCCTCACCCCAATCCCAGGCCCCAAGAAGACTTTCCACATCAGGCAGATGTTCACCTGCACATCTGCCAATGTGGTTTACTGCATCCGCTGTACCCGTTGTGGCTTCCTCTACATCGGGGAAACCAAGCGGAGGCTTGGGGACCGTTTTGCAGAACACCTGCGCTCAGTTCGCAACAAACAACTGCACCTCCCCGTCGCGAACCATTTCAACTCCCCCTCCCATTCCTCAGACGACGTGTCCATCCTGGGCCTCCTGCAATGCCACAGTGATGCCACCCGAAGGCTGCAGGAACAGCAAATCATATTCAGCCTGGGAACCCTGCAGCCCAATGGTATCAATGTGGATTTCACAAGCTTCAAAATCTCCCCTCCCCCAACCGCATCCCAAAACCAGCCCAGCTCATCTCCACCTCCCTAACCTGTTTTTCCTCTCACCTCAAGCCACACCCCCATCTCCTTTCTACTAACATCGTCCCGCCCCCTTGACCTGTCCGTCCTCCCTGGACTGACCTATCTTCTCCCTACCCCGCTACCTACACTCACCCTTACTGGCTCCATCCCCACCTCTTCGACTTGTCTGCCTCCTCTCCACCTATCCTCTCCTCTATCCATCCTCTATCCGCCTCCCCCTCTCTCCCTATTTATTTCAGAACCCTTTTCCCCTCCCCCATTTCTGATGAAGGGTTTAGGCCCGAAACGTCAAGTTTTCCTGCTCCTATGATGCTGCTTGACCTGCTGTGTTCATCCAGCCCCGTGCTTGTTATCTCGGATTCTCCAGCATCTGCAGTACCTTTTATCTCTGATACAATTTACACCCACATTTGACTTGGTGCATAATAGCATTAATTACTTTCATGTGCATCAACCATACGTATTCACAATTTTTAAACTTACTTCTGAGAAATAATACTACCTTTACTAATTCAGAAGATAAGTTTACTTAAGAATATTAGGTGCTTGATAAAAGAAATACAAGTGGTAACTTCAACCTACAAACATTAGTACTTACGAAACTTGAAATTTGGCACAAAGTCTTGGTTACTTTAATTTTCAAGATTATATGAAATTACAACATCAATACTGACACTTAGAGTTTTTCAGATTTTTTAAACCCCCAATCAGGAAAAGACAGAAAGACAGGAAGAGATAGGGCTGATTATGGAGTTTTGTCATAGAATCAGTGGAAACTTTGTGCATCCTGGTACAACTCCTTTGGAATGTTACAGTCATTTTAATAACAAACAGACTGAAACTCACAGGGACACCCAGAAGTTAGTACAGTGCTTCTTAAAAGTCTTTCTGTTCACACTTTAAATATCTTCCAATCGTAAGGACAATTTGAAATGTCTAGATGCAAGGAGTTGAGTGAGGTTTCTACAGACGTGCATCATAAAGATGGTGAGAATAGATAACACAAACTTTCCTGATCTCATGAAAGTCAATCATGAAAGCTATTCATGAGAATTCTGACATTTTAATTATAGGGTTGTTTAGTTTATTGGATTCTCATGGAAACTGAATGGAGCCACACAAATAAATACTGTGATTATTAGAACTGCTCAGCTGCTAGATGTTGTGCAATGAGTGGTTCACCTCCTGATTCCTCAAAACCCCTTAATCACAATGAAGGCACAAACCAGAAATTGATGGATTACTCTTCACCTGCTTGGATAAATCTGATTGCAACATTACTGGAGAAGCTCAACACCATCGAAGAAAATGCAGTCAGTGCATCGGAACCTCATCGATGAGCCTGTACAGACCCATTCCTTTCAATGTCACAGTAGTATGCTATTGTACGGGTTGTGCAACAGTCGTTTTACCACCTCGAGTAAGAAGACAGTAGGTGCATTGAAATACCATTATCTCTGAATTTTCCACCAAGTCATTGTGTATTCAAAGTTGGACGTGTGTTGCCATTCCTTAACTACTACTTGGTGAACATCCCTGACTCATTACATGGATTGTTGAATTGTCACATACAGCTTAGACTAGCATTGCAATGAGACATAATTGACAACAAATTTGAAGCAATAAAGAACCTTGATTTTGAGGCTCTTGCTGAGCTTGTGGAATATGGCTGAACGTGCTATATTTATGATATTATTCACAACAGAAACTTCCAAGTTGTGTCCTATCCAAGTGCAATGACTAGCAGATGACTTGCCAGTTGTCAGAAGGCAGGTTTTGAATTACCCCAATGAGAGTGGTCTTTGTTGAACAGATTGAGGGCAAGCCAGGACTCCTGTACAGTCAATGTGCACTGCTAGGGCCTCAGAATAAACCCCTTATTCACTTGTGGAGAAAGACACACACACACACAGTTATATGGTACTGAAGATTGCCCCATCCACAGACTAAGTTGTGGATTCACCACCTTTAACCCAGCAAATATAGAACATAGAACATAGAACAATACAGCGCAGAACAGGCCCTTCGGCCCTCGATGTTGTGCCGCCCTGTGAACTAATCTAAGCCCATCCCCCTACACTATCCCATCATCATCCATATACTTATCCAAGGACTGTTTAAATGCCCCTAATGTGGCTGAGTTAACTACATTGGCAGGCAGGGCATTCCACGCCCTTACCACTCTCTGAGTAAAGAACCTGCCTCTGACATCTGTCTTAAATCTATCACCCCTCAATTTGCAGCTATGCCCCCTCGTACTAGCCGACGTCATCATCCTAGGAAAAAGACTCTCACTGTCCACCCTATCTAATCCTCTGATCATTTTGTATGTATCTATTAAATCCCCTCTTAGCCTTCTTCTCTCCAATGAGAACAGACCCAAGTCCCTCAGTCTTTCCTCATAAGACCTTCGCTCCAGACCAGGCAACATCCTGGTAAATCTCCTCTGCACCTTTTCCAATGCTTCCACATCCTTCCTGTAATGGGGCGACCAGAACTGTACGCAATATTCCAAGTGAGGCCACATTAGCGTTTTGTACAGTTGCAGCATGACATCACGGCTCTGGAACTCAATCCCTCTACCAATGAAACCTAACACACCGTATGCCTTCTTAACAGCACTATCAACCTGGGTGGCAACTTTCAGGGATCTATGTATCTGGACACCAAGATCCCTCTGCACATCCACACTACCAAGAATCTTTCCATTGATCCAGTATTCTGCCTTCCTACTATTCTTCCCAAAGTGCATCACCTCACATTTATCTGCATTGAACTCCATTTGCCACCTTTTAGCCCAATTCTGCAGTTTATCCAAGTCTCCCTGCAACCTGCAACATTCTTCCACACTGTCCACCACTCCACCGACTTTAGTGTCATCTGCAAACTTACTAACCCATCCACCTATGTCTGCGTCCAAGTCATTTATAAAAATGACAAACAGCAGTGGTCCCAAAACAGATCCTTGTGGCACACCACTAGTAACTGGACTCCAGGCTGAATATTTTTCATCAACCACCACTCTTTGGCTTCTTTCAGAAAGCCTGTTTCTAATCCAAACTGCTCAATCACCCTCAATCCCATGCCTCCGCATTTTCTCCAATAGCCTACCACGTGGAACCTTATCAAAGGCTTTACTGAAGTCCATGTACACCACGTCAACTGCCCTACCCTCATCCACATGCTTGGTCACCTTCTCAAAAAACTCAATGAGGTTTGTGAGACACGACCTGCCCTTGAAGAATATGGAGGTGATCACTTGCCTTCGGGGATTTGGGTAAATAAATAAAAGTGAGATGGTACCATATTGTATGGCATTGATAATAAATATGATAATGGAGAGACATCATATGTCTTTCTAGCTGAGGCAGAGAAATGGAGAGAAAACTGAAAAATGCCCTTAGTTTTAGGTATCTCTGCTGGGAAGAATCATCTCTTACACATCCAGCATTCATAGTTCAATGCAAACGTTATGTTTTTGTTAGTGATTTTACAGGAGATCTATGTTGGAAACAATGCTGCTGTGAACCATTTTCAGATTTTCCAGCACCTCAAAACTGCTTCAGAATTAAAACAGAAAATACAAGAAAAACTCAATAGTTCTAGCAGGACCTGTGGAGAGTTAATGTTTCAAGTCTTTGAAACATAAGGTTCTTAAGAAGTCATATTTGATTCAAAACATTAGCACTTTCTCTCTATAGATGACAGATGTGCTGAGTTTTCTGTCTTTATTTCAGATTTTCAGCATTTGCAATTTTTTTTTATTCTTGCGATAGAATTACAATGCTGTATGTTACTTGGTGTGAATGCAAATATCATTAGTCGTCATGTAAAACAATAAATAAGTGTTCTGATCTTCCTGTCCACAAACTGAGAGGAGAAATGTTATTGTATATTAATGCCAGCAATTTCAGAATTTTGTCAATTTTCTGGCTGTTCATATTCCTGTTCTTTGAAAGAACAAATAGGTTAAAAGGTATAAAGTATTCTTCACTCTTTAGACCGTAAGATAAGACGTAGGAGCAGAAATAGGCCATTCAGTCCATCAAATTTGCTCTGCTGTTCAATTAGATCATGGCTGACCTGATAATCGTCAGCTTGATTTTCCTGTTTTTCCCTCTAACCCTTGATTCCCTTACTGATTAAAAATCTCTCTATCTCAGCCTTGAATATACTTAATGGTCCAGCCTCAACAGCCCTCTACAGTATAGAGTTACATAGATTCACTATCCTCTGAGAGAAGAAATTCCTCCTTATTTCTTTCTTAAATATGTGACCCCTTATTCTTAAATAACGACCTCCAGTCACAGACTATCCCACAAGGGGAAATAACATTTCCACATTTACCCTGTCAAGTCCCCTAAGCTCTTGTGTGTTTCACTAAGTCCACTTCTCATTCTTCTAAACTCCAATGAGTACATCCCTGATCTACTCCACCTTTCCCCATAGGTCCACATTCCTTTAATACATAATAATACATACTGAAGCTTCTCTGGACTGCCTCCAACACTGGAATATCTTTCCTTAGATAAAAGGCCCAAAACTGCACACATTATTCCAGGCGTGGAATGACTTGTGCTGTGTATAGTTTTAGCAAAACATCCCTACTTTTATACTCTATTACTGTTGAAACAGAGGAAAACATTCTATTTGTGATTCATGCACAAGGACTTCCAAATTTCACTGTAGCTTTCTCCAGTCTTTCTCTAATTAAATAATATTCAACTCCTATATCCTTCCTGCCAAAGGGTATAACCTTACATTTTCTCACGTTGTATTCCATCTGCCAAGTTTTTGTCCACTCGCTTAATGTGTCTATATCTTTCTGGAGACTCTTGGTGTCATCCTCATAACTGCCTTCCCACCTATTATTGTGTCATCGGCAAAATTGATTATAGTACATTCATGTTCCTTATCCAAGTCATTGATATGTATTCAAAATAATTGTGGTCTCTGTTGCAGTACATTAGTTACACATTGCTTTTCTTAAAATGCCTTCCTTATCTTAACTCTCTGTCTTCTACTAGCAACCAATACTCTCTCCATGCTAATGTACCACCACCATCATAGGCTTTTATTAAGTAGCCTGATGTGTGGTACCTTTTCACGTGCCTTCTGAAAATCCAAACACACCACATCCACTGCTTCCCCTTTATTCATCCTGCTTGTTACCTTCTCAAAGAATTCTAGGAAGTTTTAGTCAAGCATGATTTTCTCTTTACAAAACCATTCTGATGCTGCTTTGCTGATATAACCTTTATAATTGAATCTAACAATTTCCCAATAAGAGACATTAAGCTAACTGGCCCATAGTTACTGTTTTCTTTGTCTCCTTCCCTTTCTAAATAAAGGTATTACATTTGCAGTTTTCCAATCCTTTGGATTTTCTGGAATCTATGAATTGCTGGAAGATTATTACTAGTACATCCTCTACCTCTATAGCTACTCCTTTAATATCCTGGGATGCATCCCATCAAATTCAGGGGAATTACTGCTCTTGAGATCCATCAGCTTTCCCAACATTTTTTCTTTAGTGATATGGGCATTACTGGCATTGCCAGCATTTAGTGCCCAGTTCTAATACCCTGAAGCAGTGGTGGTGAACCATTTACTTGAACCCAGCGCACCATGTGGGGAAGGTATACCCGCAGTGCTATTAAGGATGAATTTGCAGGACAATGACACAGCAACAGTGAAGAAATGGCAATATAGTTATATGCAAACATACAAGCATACAATTTAGCAGCAGGAATAACCCATTCAGTGCGCCATTCAATAAGATCATGGCTGATCTGGCTGTAACATCAAATCCACATTCCTGCCTACCCCAATCACCTTTCATCTTGTTGCTTGATAAGGAGCTATCCACCTCTGCCTTAAAAATATTCAAAAACTCTACCTCGATCACCTTTTCAGAAAAAGAGTTTCAAAGACCCTGACCTTCCAAGAGAAAGAAAACTCAGCTAATCTCTGTTTTGAACAAGCGACCACTGAGTTTTAAATAGTGACCCCTCTGTTTTGGGTTCTCCCATGAGAGAAAACATCCTCTCGAACATGTATTCTGTGAAGCACAGTCTTCTGTGCTTCATTGTAGTCATCAAAATGCCAGTGAATACAAGCTAGCCTCATAAGACAATCCTTTCATTTAGCTAAAATAGGAATTCCATTCAAATCTTTCTCATAGTGCACCATCATTACTTTTGTTGCTGCTCAGTTCTGAAGAAGAGTCACTTGACCTGACATATTCAATCTGTTTTCTCTCCACAGATGCTGCCAGGCTTGCTGAGTTTCTCCAGAAATTTCTGTTTGTTTTCTTCTCACTGAGGTATTCATCTGGTAAACATTTTCTGAACCGTCTCCAATGCATTTACATCCTTCTATAAGGAAATAAAGTTGACTAATATTATGCACAGTGCTGCAGATGTGCTCCACCAGATCCCTGTTTTTTTTTAAATTCATTCATGGGATGAGGGCATTGCTGGCTAGGCAGCATTTACTGTCCATCCCTAATTGCCCAGAGGACAATTAAGCTTCAACTACATTGCTGTGGGTCTGGAGTAGGCCAGATGGCAGTTACCTTCACTAAAGGACCTTAGTGAACCAGATGTGTTTTTCTAACAATTGAAAAGTGGTTCCATTAGACCCTTAATTCCAGATTTCTACTGAATTCAAATTCTACCATGGCAGGATTTGAATCTGGCACGCAGGACATTACCTGGGTCTCTGAATTAAATAGTTGAGTGGTAATACCACTATGCCATCACCTCCTTACTTTACTCACATATTCAATTCCCCTTTTGGTAAATGATAACATACTATCAGCTCTCCTAATTACTTGCTGTACCTGCACAATAACCTTGTCATGATTCATGAATTCAGACATTCAGATCCCTCTGCATCTAATACCCTTGCAATTTCTAACCATTTAGATGATATCCTTTTTTATCCTTTCAATCAAATTAGACAATTTCACGTTCCCAAATTATACTTCATTTGCCAAATCTTTGCTTGCTCACTTCATCTTCTATATATTTTTGTAACCTCACATCCTCTTCAAAACTTACTTCCACACCTATCATTGTGTTATCAGAAAATTTGACAATGAAACCTTCTGCTCGTTGATCCAAGTTATTTATATAAGTTGTAAACAGTTGAAGTCACAGCACTGATCCCTGTGGCACACTAGTCACTAAATTTTGCCAACCTGAAAAATACACATGTGCCTATTCTCTGCCTCCTGCTAACCAACCAATCTTCTATCCATGCCAATATGCAAACCCTACACCATGAGCTTTTGTTTTTCACAGTAACATTCAATGTGGCACTTTATCAAATACCTTTCTGAAATCAAAACACAGTACATCAACCGGTTCCCATTTATCCACCGCACGTGTGACCTCCTCAAGGAAGTCCAAGAGATTGGTCAAACAAATATCCAAGTTAGGCATGAGTTGCTGGTCAGAATGGTGTGAGGCTACATGGTAGAGGTCACAGGTTTGTAGGGGTGTTGAGGAAGATGCAAGAAAAGTTTTGACATGACCAGCCTCTAGGATGGTACAAGAACCTACAGCACTGTGGGAGGATAAATATTGTGTTCCTTGGAGTTCCACATATGCATTATACAACAAAAAATATTTTAACATAATCACAGATGCATTAATATGAAGATATGATGGGGGTTGAATAGTAGTACATTTAACGATGGTTGCAGTTTGTATGCTGTAATTGAGGAGGCAATCTTGGTCCTGACAATACATTCAAAAATTTGGACAAGCAGTAACCATGCCTTTGAAAATGGTAGTGCATCACTACCAAATGTAAAGATGCAATGATGGAATTTCCATAATCGTTTGCTAAAGCGTTAACAAATGAGTTTTCTGCATGGCTAAAAATATGATGATATTGAGACTCCCATACTGAGGAAAATGAGTATGGATCGAAATTTTCTGTAAAATCTCTTTTTAGTTCGGTACTCTTGGGGCTGCACCTTTTCTACGGAACGATGGAGCAGGCCTCATGTGGGGTCAACTGCATTTTTCATGAAGTTATGGGAGCAGCTGCTGCAAATTCTATGCCTGAATGTAATATTCACATTTCAATTGCATATTTCATATAATTTTTAACTTGCACTTCAATTAGTGTAATTTAAAAACCTTCCCAGTGATTTATGGTTCATTACAATATTAGCACATTATTGTCTTCAAGGGATCTTCAAGGGATCCTGGCATAAATATATCCTTTAGCCAATCAGTTTAGTCATTGACAAGAGTAATTGGAATATTTTTCATTTAACTTAATCTCATTTGGCTACATTTCTAATCTGGATCCAAAGTCTGTTTTAAAATTTGCATTCATATGTTTTTGTTTTGGCTGGACTTCATACAACTTAGAATGAGAGCTTACCCGAGCCATTCAGTATGTGTTGTCTGTTTTCACTTTGTGACTTGGATTGCAAAGAATATTCTTTCTGCAAGAAAAAAAGTGAAAAATATTCATGGATGTGCACGTAAGTATTTATATTATTTTTCCTTGGCCAAATTGACTTTTGGGAATTAAATTAATTAATTTTTTTTCCCGAAAAGCAAAAATGTAAAATTGTCCACTTCTGCCTTATGTTCTATTTAAAGTGTCGTATTTCCAGCACTTGCTGCTTTTGTTCAGACAATTCAACCTGTGTGGAAATACACATTAACTCCCCTGAAGAATTAGTGAAGAAATACGTTTGTGATTTTGTGTGATGCATACCAGCCAGACAGGCAAGCTTAGAAACAAGCCCACGTATCACATTATATGACAAGAAACATCAATAAGATTTTCTTCATCATTACCAACAACATAGAAGAGATGACAATTATTCTTTGTTTGTGATTGTGATCACACCCATCAAAATATGGGAACAGTAGCAGTCAACAACTGTGGTTCTCCTCAAGTAAGGTTATTCATTCCTCCCAGGTGTAAATATTAGAAATGCTCTTGGTGGCATGGAGAGAGTAAATTGAATCAGATTTAAGTAGTCAGTGTAGTTGTACTGCTGTAGAGAACTCATTCATTAGCATCAGAGATAAAAGGTACTGCAGATGCTGGAGAATCCGAGATAACAAGCATGGGGCTGGATGAACACAGCAGGTCAAGCAGCATCATAGGAGCAGGAAAACTTGACGTTTCGGGCCTAAACCCTTC
>JAHRHZ010000069.1:27412364-27469524 GCA_024137785.1 Ginglymostoma cirratum | reverse complement strand
CCTCTCCACCTATCCTCTCCTCTATCCATCCTCTATCCGCCTCCCCCTCTCTCCCTATTTATTTCAGAACCCTCTTCCACCCCCCCCCATTTCCGATGAAGGGTTTAGGCCCGAAACGTCAAGTTTTCCTGCTCCTATGATGCTGCTTGACCTGCTGTGTTCATCCAGCCCCATGCTTGTTATCTCTCATTCATTAGCATTGTTGTTGCTGGCAGAATCACTATCAGGACTGTACAAGTACTAACAGTAACTGGCACCTGATCTGAGCTTCCTGCTATGCTGCTTTAAAAAAGACATTGTTGTACAATTGAATTAATACTGTGCCCCAAGGTAGACATGGGTATGGTTGGTTCAGTTAGCTGTATTCTGTATCTCTAAAGAGTAACTCAAAACCTATAGGCTTCAAAAGAATTCACATAATTAATTTCCCACCAGTTCTTTCTTCTAAATTATTGGAGCTACTTTTCTACTAGCGTTATGTATGTGTAACTTTTACATAGTAACCCTACATGATTTGCCTTAAGAGAGAAGAGTTTAGTTCATTTTACACAGATTTTGTTTTGAAAAATATGATACAAGTGACCAGTCTGTAGGCTTAAGGTTGAAAATGAAAATCAAAGTCCTTTTTTTTATCAGCACTGATTAATAGCGTTGAACAGGATTTAGCAAATAGGAAAGAGTGCAAATCAACAACAAATACCTGACTTGAATATCGCTAGAAAGAGAGGGATGCTGCTGAAATTTTACATCTTGCACTCATCAGAATCAATACACAAATGCAAAATTTCAAACTGAAATAATTGCACAGAGGCTGGTATCTCGTCACCAAGTCACCCTTTATTTACATGATAACAAGCGTGGGGCTGGATGAACACAGCAGGTCAAGCAGCATCATAGCAGCAGGAAAACTTGACGTTTCGGGCCTAGACCCTTCATCAGAAATGGCATGTAAATAAATGGCCCTTTATTTACATGTTCACTGTTCATGGGCTGTGACCAGCCAGCTCAAAGCCAGTGCCCAGACTGAGGAGACCTTCTGAATCTCCAGTTTATATCTGTCAGCCAGGGCTCTCTGATTGGCCCAGGTTAACAACCCCAGTCAAAGATCTCATAATCAATGAGATCCACCTGGACCTGGTTCCAATCACTACATAGATGATCACAATATATACCAGAGGAGAAAAATGTGCAAGTTGGTTGGCAAATAGAATCTGATTGACCACAGATTTGCCAAGGAAAAGGCAACAGAGAGTTCTAGGAGAGTTCTTTCGGGTCTGGACCCTTCTGAAGAAGGGTCCAGATCTGAAACGTCAACTTTCCTGCTCCTCTGATGCTGCTTGGCCTGCTGTGTTCATCCAGCTCTACACCTTGTTATCTCAGATTCTCCAGCATCGACAGTTCCTACTATATCTATAACAGAGAGTTCTAGGCTCCTCAAACTCTGAGTAATTGAACAAAGGCACAAGGCTTGTACAAATTCCTTTTGTTTGTAGGGATCAGATTCATGTTTATATTGATTGGTTGATTGATTGATGATTAATTTATTGTCATATTTACCAGAGTACAGTGAAAAGTTTTGTTTATAAACAGTACAGGCAGATCATAGTAAGCAAGGACATATAGATCATATATGAAAAAAAACTTGGACAGAGGCATACAGGTTATATCACACAGGGTATGCACTCGGCAAGATCAACATTAGCTAGATCAGCACTATTTGAAGTTAGACAGTTCATTCGTCAGTCTAACAATGGCCGGGAAGAAGCAGTTCTTGAACCTGGTGGTGCGTATGTTCAAGCTTCTATATCTTCTGCCTGATGGAAGAGGTCGTAGGAGATCATTACCAGGGTGCGATGGGTCTTTGATGATGTTGGCAACTTTTCCATGGCAACAGGCCATGTAAATGGAGTCCATAGATGGAAGCTTGTCTTCCGTGATGGTCTGGGCTGTGCACACCACCTTCTGTAGTTTCATATGGTCCTGGGCACAGCAGTTGCCATACCAGGCCATTATGCAGCTGGACAGTATGCTTTCAATGGTGCATCTGTAAAAGTTGGTGAGGGATCTTATGGACATGCCAAATTTCCTGAGCTGCCTGAGGAAGAAGAGGCGTTGTTCTGCCTTCTTGACCATCGCATCTATGTGGGAAGTCCAGATCAGATTGTTAGTTATCGTCACTCCTAGGAACTTGACACTCTGATTTAGATGGGAGCATGTTCTTCTCCCTCCTTTCTGAACTCGATGTTCAGTTCTTTACTTTTGCCAATGTTGAGAGAGAGATTGTTCTCATTGCGTGGTGTCACCCAAGCCCACTATCTCCTTTCTATCGTGTGACTCACTGTTATTTGATATCCGCTCTACCACGGTGGTGTTGTCAGCAATCTTGTGGATGGCGTTCATTCGAAATTCAGTCGTGGGTGTAGAGGGAGTAAAGTCGGGTGGTGAGTATGCATCCGTGGGGGCTTCCAGTGTTGTGTTATTGTGGAGGAGGTGCTGTTGTCTATCTTCACTGATTGCGGGTCTGTGGGTCAGGAAGCTGAGGATCCAGTTGCAGAGGGCAGAGCTGAGACCTAGGTCTCAGAGTTTTGAGGTCAGCCTGGAGGTGATTATGGTGTTGAAGGTGGAGTTGTAGTTGAGTGGGACGTAGGTGTCCTTATTGTCCAAATGTGCCAGGGATGAGTGCAGGACTAGGGAAATGGCATCTGCTGTGGACCTGTTACATCAGTAGGCAAATTATAGAGGCTCAAGGCAGGCTGGGAGACTGGAGTTGATGTTGGTCATGACCAGACTCTCGAAGTACTTCATGATTACGGAAGTGAGAGCCACTGGGCAGTAGTCATTAAGGCATATTACATGTGCTTTCTTAGCGGGGACTTTGTCTTGTAGCAGGGACAGGTTGAAGATGTCGGTGAATACACCCGCCAGTTGGTTTGTACAGCTTCTAAGTGCTTGGCTGGGGATTCCATCCAGGGTTGACTCCCAGGAAGAACGATCTGATGTCTGCTGCGGTGACAGTGGGCACAGGTGCATCTGGGGCTGTCAGGACAGGTGACACTGTACCTCTGGCATTCTGCTCAAACCGAGCGTAGGAAGCATTGAGCGCGTCAGGGAGGGATGTGTCTTTGTCTGATATCTTGCTCTGCTTCATTTTGTATCCCATAATGTTGTTTAGGCCTTGCCACAGGCTGTGGGAGTCTATGGTTAGTTTGGACCTCTAGCTTGGTCCGGTACTACCTCTTGACATCTCTGACAGCTTTGCAGAGGTCATACCGGGACTTCCTGTATTGGTCTGGGTCACCCACCTTGAATGCTGCACGTCTGGTCTTCAGTAGGGAGTGGATTTCCTGGTTCATCCAAGGTTTACGGTTGGAGAATACCCAAATCGACTTCTTTGGTACACACGCAGTTGCTAATGAAGTCCGTGACGGTGGTGATGTACTCGTCCAGGTTTTCTGCTAAGTACTTGAACACGGTCCATACGTATGCCTCTTCTAGCAAAATGAATCCCTTATGAGCTATACTTATTTTTCAAATTGGTTGTTAGTGTGGTTATTAGTGCATTCAGAGCTGTTCAGCATGTGCGCTCCAATTGTGGAATTACATGTAATAGTAGGCATTCTGCTTTGGATTTTGAAAGTGTTGGTTATGTATGATCTTTACTCTTCCTATAATAAAAAATAAAGAAAAATTATGCTTGATTCGATAAATCTCTGGGATTTGTGGTCAGCAGCACACCAGCGCTAATACTCCTACATGACATTGGTCAGTTGTGTGGTAATCAGAATGTCTTTTTGGGCCAATGGCAGTATTCTATCAGTGGAAAATACCACTTCCATAGCCACGGCACAGTAGAAGTATGAAATGGCTTGCTTAATCCATAGTTCAAAAATCAAAAGGGTTCAAAGTGACCAATTTTCTCACCTTTCAAGCTTACCGTAGTAATAGAGTGTGTCAAAACTATCCTGTGAAACAATAACTATCTTGATTAGATCATTGTTTTTGGTGTATCACACAGACTCACTATGGGCCAAAGGCACTTGAAAAGTGATTGGTCTAGTCAACGAATCCTAGAAAGGTAAAGTATCTCAAAAAATGTACGTGCCTGTCTTTTCAATAATACACAAGTTCTGTACTCCTAATAGTAAAAGTCACACATCCATAAATGATCCAAATATTTAAGCCTATTGGTATTCATTGTGGAATAAAAACTGGATTTCAACACAAATGAGTATTTTTATGTTTGTGCGCTCTCAGCAATCGATGTTCAAATTACACTTAAAATTGCACTCATTCTCTGAATTGATTTTTTTCCCTCAAATTACGACTCAAACTTATTTGCATATTGCTGAATATAAAATTCTTCATGGGCCATTACTGTCAAGCAGTACTTCGGAATGGATTCTTTTTTCTTGCATTAAAACATTACCTGACATATTTGAGAGTGATCACCTGGTTTAATTTCATTTAGAATTGTTGATACAGAGTATGTATTCTCATGTAAGAGAAAGTGCACCACCAATAAAATTGGCCACTGTAATCCATCAGAAACACAATTACAATAACAACTGACGGGAACAAGAGAGTTTTTACAGGTACTTTGGATGCAAATCTGTGGTTATATCTGACAATACACTCTACAAAGAGATGAATACATGGTTAATCATACAGTTCTCTTCCTGAAATTTGATGGGGCTGCATTTTAGATGCCAACGATTTTAATGTCTGGTGGAAGCCCTTGTTCGTAGCAAATGGCGATAGCAGCTTATACAGAACAGTCTGTTTATTTACAGATCTTTTCATGAATTAAAACAGCTATCCCTTTTGACTGGATTCCCTATAATAGTGGGAGTGTATTGTAATTACTTGTAAATCAAGCCTAGTATTACGTGATTCATTTGATAAATGATGCTTTGTGCTGGATGTGAGTTTAAAAGCAGCACTCCAATCTTACATGAGTGCACGGTGCTCCACCTTATGGAGATGGTGGCCACAAATGCAGCCTTGTTGAACCTGGGGTTAACCAAAACAAGAAGCATTTCAGTCAGAGTGCCTGGGCTACCACTTGTGAAAAATCCAACTTCCAATAACATTCAATTGACTTAAGAAAATACAGAAACATTTACAAGTTTTGTTAATATATAATCTTGGTTCATTAAATATTTAATTTTAAAAGCTGCTAAAAATTGGTGATACTGCATTTGTACTTAAAAAATTGCTTAACTCTAACAGCATTCTTGAAGGGCCAAAAATGGAAATAAATGGCAGAAATTTGCCCCAATGATTAATTTGGTCTGGGGGCCTGGTCAGTTCTATGGGCATGACTGACTTTCAGTGCAACCTTCCTTAAGTCAATGCAAAAGATCTCAGAAATACTCTCTGTACTGGATATCATTTCGGTTTGAACTGTGTCAACTTTTTGCGCTGGTTTTGCTGATTTCAGGTGAATTATATTGGAAGGCTCAGCACAATCTGTCAGAAATTCTACCTCATTGTCTCAGATTGAGAATTCCGTATTCCATTGGTAAAATTACCTGTGTTTTTCCTTGAAGAAATGCTGTTTGATGAGAGTAAATTATCATGATCTTCACAATTTGCATCTGGTGAAATTATTCAGTTTGTTTGTCATCTGTAATGTCAGAATCCCAAATTCAATGAATTGAAATGTCTGGTCATGTTGTTGTACCGGTCTATCCATCATTACACGCTTGTCACTCTTGTAGTAGAGTAGATGTCACATTGGCACTGTTGCTATTGGAAGTAGCCTAAGGCACACTAAACTATTTCTGGGATCTAGAAAATAATAAGATGGCCAATACAAATGCAGAGTTGTAAAAATGTTCCCTTTAGTTTTAAGGAATCACCACGTAATTCATAGCAACACTGAAAAATTTGAATTACATAAACAAAAGAGCTTTTGTATCGTTCCATTTTTCTATGTGAGGTTATTGTGTCAACTTCAGTGGTTGCTAGGCAATACTTAGTCAGACACTACTCCCTTTCACAAGGCATTTCCCAGTCTCTAACTCTCTTAAAATTATTGGCACCCTTGCTTGTTTTTCTTCAAACAGATACCATGATAAGACTATTTTTGTTACTCTTCCAACTCATTTCACAATTGAATTAGGTTGTCTTGTGCTACATCCAGTGGAAACCAAATATAATAAACAACAAACCAATGAATGAGGCAGGTAATTCAAGTTCATGTCACTGATGCTACTTTATTCTAGAACTGCTTGAAAGGACTCGAAATTTGAAGCAAAACAGAAGGTGTGAAACCGTTCCACCAGCTTCTGTAACATGAAAAGTTTGTCACCTTCATTAAAACTGAGTGGTATTATTACAATAGTAACTCTGTCATCTTTTGCATTTGTATTAATCAATAAATATATTAAGAAAATGCATGTTAATATTTTCCCAAATTAGAACATCTACAAGTTCACAAATTGCCAGCCTTTTTCTACATATGCTGGTCTAGAAGAGTAAGAAGTGATCTTATTGTGACATATATGATCCTGAGAGAACTTGGTCAGCTAAATGCTGAAAGTATGTTTTCCTCTGTGAGACAGACTAGAACTAGGAGACACGGCTTAAGAATAATGGGTCTTCTATTTAAGACAGAGATGAGAAGTTTTCTTTTCTCTCAGAGGATTGAGAGTCTTTGGCACTCTCTCGCACCTGAGAGAATACTGAATACTTTTAAAGCAGAGGTACATAGATTTGAAACTAACAAGGGAGTTAAAGGTTTTTGGAGATAGGCAGGAATGCAGAGTTGAGACCACAATCAGATCAGTGCAGGCTTGAGGGGGGAAATGGTGTATTTCTGCTTCTAATTCCTTTGTTTGTATGGTATAGGACCTTTTATTTCCAGGCATCAATGAGGTTTGAGGGTCTGTCTCATAAATGAAAGTGCATTAATAATGAAACTTTACCAAATCACAAATTTCACAAACACCTTTTATTCAGTACACTCCCACATGTTTGGATGGCCAACTCCAACGACCCTCAAGAAGCCTGACATCATCCAAGCCTGTTTGGTTATCATCATATTCATTAACATTCAATCACACAGTAGCAGCAATTTGCAATATCTACTACAAGATGCACTGCAAAAACTCGCCAAAGATCCTTAAGCAGCACCTTCCAAACACACAACCATTTCCATATAGAAGGACAAAGTCAAGATACATGGGAACCACATCACCAGCAAATTTTTCACCAAGCCACTTACACCCTGAATTCGAAATAGAGCCATTCTTTCACAAATCACTCCGTCAAAATCCTGGAATTCCTTCCCTAACAGCCTTGTGGGTCTACCTACAGCACATCGACTACTGTGTTCAAGAACACAGCTTATTACCAGCTTCTCAAGGGCAACTAGGGACAGGCGATAAATATTAGCTCAGCCAGTAATGCCCATATCTCACGAGTCAATAAAAAAGTTTTTCTCAAATAACTTTGCAGAGGAATGATGCTTGGAAGCTCTGCTCAATTTTAAGACATTAAACGGAAACTTAGGCATCCAATAGACAGGGTTAAGAATGCAACCGTTATGATTTGGAGATATGTCACCCAGTATGTCAAACCAGATTGTTCGATGGGTATCCAGCTGATTCCAGAGAGCTAAGTGCTGAGCATTAATCTCCCCCACAACTTCTCACTTACACTGGAGGTGTTGCTTGGAGGGCTTTCCATCCCATGGGGTAGGGCTGGGGAACAGAAGCTCCCTCCTCCTCTCCTCATCACAATCAGGCCTTTCAAAGCAGCATTGAAGGATCTGCAGCACACAGTCTGTAGGTTGTCATTTGCAACTGTTTCTCTCTTCATTCAGAGGGTACCTCCCTTTAAGAGGTGCTTGCTGCCTTCAAGTGGTGTCACGGTTGCCTGCTATCAGGCTCCCATCTCCAAATAGGCATGTAGACAAGGAATATGGGAATGTTAGCTCCATGCTTGAGTTATCTTAATAAAGCCCAGCATAAATTTAATGTCCTGCCCTGGGAACACATCAGCAAATGTGTACAATATAGGGCCAATCTTCAAAGATATTTGAAATGCCAGGCTTCAATGCTCCTCAATAGATTCTGCGATGATTGACATTTTTAGGTTATACTAAATACATCAGTATGACTGGATCAAAATACAAATTCCGCTTCTGATGTTAAGTGGCCAGAATACAACTTTCACAGTCTGACTGCAAAAACTATTACATTGGTTTGCAAAGGTTACAAGTTCATGCAAATAAAGCTATGGAAGAGTTTTGAAGACTATCATTTCTCTGGATTGATCTTGGATAATAAAGAAAATACAAAAGGACATTTAATATTATATTCTTAGTGTCCTGGCTAAAAATTACTTTAGCTTATTATAGGAAAAGTGATCAATTATTAACGCACATGAAATGAAATAGTGCACAGAAATACCTGTCTATGGTGACCTATTGTGCACACATGAAAGGACAAAATTAAACACATTCATAGCATGAACAGGGCACGAATTACACCACATTGTTGAATGCAGTCTACAGTCAAAGCAAGCCTCAAAAAAATTGGTTCATTCTGTTTTGCAAGCACTTGAGGCTGAATTTTCACCGTAGAGGAGGACAGTGAAGCTGAGTGGCCTGTTTGTGGATTGGTAACTGACCTCTCGTGGGAATCTGATCAAAGTTTAGATTGTCATGGGGTTGAGCTCTTAACTGAGCTAGTTCTACCCGAGCCAGTGAGGGCAGTAATGAAGATTGGACAGATGAGGTGCACTGGATATATTGATAGGAATAATACAGAGGTCATATTACTTGAAAGATAAAAGTCTAAGTGGGGTAGAGCAAAAAAGGAACAAAAACAGAAATTGCTGGAAAAGCTCTACAGGTCTGGCAGCATCTGTGAAGAAAAAATCAGAGTTAACGTTTCGGGTCCGGTGACCCTTCCTTAGAACTGAAGGGTCACTGGACCCGAAATATTAACTCTGATTTTTTTCTTCATGGATGCTGCCAGACCTGCTGAGCTTTTCCAGCAACTTCTGTTTTTGTTCCTGATTTACAGTATCTGCAGTTCTTTTGGTTTTTATAGAGCAAGAAAGGGTTCTTAGAGTATAAATACAGCAATCACTAAAAAATGCACTGTGGATCAGCAAGGCCATTAAAAAACATCAAGTACAAATGCTTTATTTCCAGAGAGATGGAATTGAAAAACGGATAAAATACAGTCACTCCTCTGTATCTTCAGACTCACAAATCGTGAGTTGGACTATTTGTGCCGAAAATAAATAACCAATCATTCAAAATCCATGGAGAAAACTCAGTTGTCTGCAACCACTTTCACGTATGCGTCAATCTCACTCTTGCTCTCCAACCTGTTCCAGTCTATAGCTTTTCCTCTCAAACCTCCACCAGCAAGGGCATAGGTGTTCGGGAGGATGAACAGGTCGAGAGCATCCGCCAGGTGGAGGTACAGGAGGAGGGTGCCTCATCAGGGAGGACAGCTGGGAGGGAAGCACGTTGGTACTGTCCTCCCCCTCCTGCACCCAATAACCATCCATAACCCCCCCAGCAATACCTGGCCCTGGTACACAGAATTTCTTGCCTTTATCGGAAAGTTATAATACACTACAACTGTTTTTAACATTTTATTCTATTTGTTTCAGATGTTTTAGTGCTTATTATTTTAACCCAAAAAATAATCCAAAAATAATATGCTAGAAGTCATAAAATAATATGCTAGAAGTCCAGAAACCTAACCCTATTTTAACCACAAGCTATTAAGCTCTGCACTCACAAATTCATCAGTCCCTGGGATTTTCAGGAATGGAATCCTCATGGATATGGAGGAATGACTGTACGCTAAATCTGTATTAAACGTTAGTTGGATCACACTTAAGATTACTATGTGCAGTACTGTCACTACATTCTGAAAAGGACATACAGGCACTGGAGAGCATGCAACGAAAATTGACAAGGAAAGCATCAGAAATGTGTGCTTATATGTCACACCAGGTCAGGATTGTCAGACTGACTCTCCTTTCTCTTGAGAAGACTGAGGGGTGACCTAATGGACACCTTTAAAACAATGAAAGCTTTCGATAGCATGGACATAGGGAAAATATTTCATTTTGTGGGAAGGAGTGTCATTACAAGAAATGATGAAAAGCCTAATCAGAAAGCGAGTAGTTAGGGTGTGAAATGCACTGCCTGAAAGTGTGGTGGAGACAGGTTCATTTGATTTATTCAAGATGGAGTTAGATGATTATTTGAATATAAATTATGTGCCAAGGTATGGGAAAATAACAAGGAGATTGGCACGAGGTAATGAAACCCATTTAAAGAGCCAGCGCAGACACAATGGGCTAAATGGTCTCATCCTACACCATAACAATTCTGTGATTTTGTGACTAGCTCTCGCAAAGAGGTCATCAGGATCAGAAAGAAGCAGTACTGAGCAACCAATCTACATATGCCACTAAGATCCACAGTTGAGCCTTAGAGTGAGGCACAAGTGAAGAGGTTCAATCCCACAATGACTTTGATGACCACTAGCAAGTCCTGGTAGCCAGTGGTATGAGGTTTTCCAATGAGGGCACTAATGTATGTGACCAGCCAATAGGAGAGTGACCAGGGCATTGGTTCTCAGACATCTCCAGTTAGCTTCAACTCCATTGGTCGATCCTGTGTTGGGGGTTTGAACTTTGTTGGCTTTCCTGTTCTTCCTTCCTCTCCCAATTCTCGGGGCTCTGAGCTTCCTGTGAAGAGTGTTGCCCCTCATCACCTTGGGGCTCAGAATCTGACAGTCATGCTTCATTGCCAATTGGAACGTTTTATCTGGACAATTAGCTGCCCAATTGCTCTTGGCAGTTTTGCCACCTGGTATCTGCCTCAGTGATGCCAGGAGTGGCTGAATACCCACTCTCCCTGCTATCTGTGCAGCACCTTGGTACCCTGCACCAAGTTCCCAAACCCCCTTTCCCCCACTGATTTTTCTTATGAGACATGGTATTGTACTTCGGGCAGCCATAACTCAGAGCCTTCTGAACATGCCAGTTTCTATGACCTGCCTAGCCCTTTAAATATCCCACCCAAATCTTTTCTGTGAGCTTTTAATGAGCTATTAAACTGTGTTAAATGACCTTAACAGGGCTGTGAGCAGGATTCCTGTCCTATGCTTCTTTGTGATCATCACCAACACCTTGAAACTGGGACACGGACCATTGCTGGTCCTCTCGAGGGTTTTTGACTTCACTTTCATCTTTGGGCGGAACAGCAACATTTCAGTCTATGTGTAAACCAATTCCATATCTTAAAAATAATTTAAAAGTAATTATTTTTCATTGAATGCCTGAGAAAAAGTTTATTTCATTTCTGTTTGTGTGATTTCTTCCACCAAGCAAATTGTGGCTTTTTCCCAGACCACCAATTCTTGGTGATTGGAAATAATTCATCTTGGCGATGTTTTTCCATTTTTAATTGCTAATTCCAACAAATTCACCTGAAACTACTCATTTCACTTTGGTTCTTTTGCCAATTATCTTAAATCTGTTACTGGTTACTGACCCCTCCACACCCCGCCAGTAGAAACAGTTTCTTCTTATTCATAAAAATCCTTCTTAATTTTAAATACCTCTGTTAAAACTTTACTGAACATTCTCTGCTCTGAAGAAAAATCTCTCAGCTTCTCTTGTCTATTTACATAACTACAGACTCTCATCCTTGGCACTAATCTGGTAAATTCTCCTTTAACATCCTTTGTCAAGATTGGTGCCAGAATTGAGCACAATACTCACTGATTAGAGCTCATCTAAAGCATGACGTTGTAGTTTTGTACATTGCTATTTATTTACAAATCCAAAGATCCCAGATGCTGTTTTAAACAGCTTTCTGAACTTGTTCAGCCACTTTCAAAGGGAGAATATCACAGATTTGTCACAGTGCAGAAGGAAACCATTTGGCCCATCATGTCTGCATTGGCTTTTTGAATAAACATCTCACCCGATGCCATACTGAAAATGACTGAAGCTGGAGATCACAGCAGATCAGAGAGCAACCATGGAGAGAGAGCTTGCTTGTTTTCAGTAAAGATTCCAGCATCTGCAGCAATTTGCTCACCCAATGCCAATCCTTTCCCTTCTCCCGATAACCTTGCATATTCTTCCTTTTCAAATAACCAATCAATTCCCTTTGGAATTCTTTGGTGAAACTTGCTTCCACTATAATCTCAGTGCATTCCAGACCTTAAAACTCATTGCATAAATAGATTTTTCTTTATATTGCTTGTGCCTCTTTACCAATACATTAAACCTATGTCCTTTTATTCACAATCCTTTCACAGATAGGAGTCGTTTCCCTTCAACTGTCCAGAGCCCTCCTGATATTGAATACCTCTATCAAATCTCATCTCAGTCTTCACTTCTCCAAACAACTGAGTTTCTACTACTCCAATATATCCCCATGGCTAAAGTTCCTCAGTACTGGAACCATTCTCTTGAATCCTTTCTACACTTTCTCCAATGTCTCCACATCTCTCCTAACGTGCGATTCCCAGGAATGGATGCAATACGCCAGTTGAGGCTGAACTCATGTCCTATACAAATTCAATGTAGCCTTATTGCCCTTGTGTTCTATGCTGCTCTTAATAAAGCCTAGGATACTCAACCTGTTTTAAGGGACTATATTTTTTTTTGTACTAGAAGCTGGAACAGAAATCAGACCCTGCCATATGACTGAAGTACCAAGAGTTTTGCAACTTGGAAAAATCAAGTGGTGCACATTTTCAGCTGTGCAGGACAATGTTGCTTTTTGATGCAGTGAGGTAGATAATTTGAGACAGAATGGTACAAGAGTCTTTGAATTGAGAGAAGAACTGCTTGACGACAGCCCTGGAATTAATCCAATTGTAGTTTGTGATAGATCAGTAAGTGCAGTGTAGTAAGAGACCTTCAGAGCTGGAAAACAGAAAACATCTCCCTCTTCCCTTAGTATGAGTGAGAAGATAAAAAAGACAAGAAATTTAAAATAAGAAATTTAGTTCAAGAAAAGACAATTGGATCAACTATCAAAGTGACAACGGCTTTGCTTTACAGACAACAATGTATCATCTGTGCTGAAAATCAAAAGGATTTAAGACAATTTAACCCACTGTCACGATCTGGAGTTTTTATCTTCAGAATTTATTTTCCCTGTCTATATTTTTCCAGTCGTAATATTTGTGTCAGATAGTCTGTCTTTTTTCTGTCTTAATCCTGGATGGGTGCATTTGTATTTGTTGCTCTAAAAGGATATAGTTTAATTCTCTTAGTGGTAGATTAGTAATCATTTCTGTTCTCTAGTATTTAGATTCATAGGGGTTTACAGAGTGGAAACAGGCACTTTGGCCCAACTTCTCCATGCCACCCAACTTTCATAACTAAAGTTGTCCCACTGGCCTGCAACTGGTCCATATTCCTCCATACCTGTCCCATCCACGTACCTATATCCATTTCTTAAAGCTAAATGTGTTTACAATAAATACAAATATTTTCTCTGAATGATGAAACCTTGTTGAACTGTCTTTGCCCTGAATAGCAGTCAGGCAGGTTGGTTAGTCTTAAAGCTCTAATTGGATATTAACACATTTCTGAAGGCTTGTGAAACAGTGGGGTCAACTATATCCATTCTTCTCAGTTAAGTTGTATCGCTGTTGTGCCACGTTTAATGCCTGTACACAGACACACACATATCTCTGCTTCTGAACTCCATTTAGAATTGTGTCCTTCATTTTATCTTGTCTGTCTGTGTTCGCTCAACCAAAATTAATCACTTTACATTTTACTGCATTGAGCCTCATCTGCCACTTGCCTGCCCATTCCACAAATTATCTTTGTTCTTTGATGCTGTATACTACGCTTCCTCAATGTTTCCAGGTTTCATATTACCTACAAATTTTGAAATTGTGTCCTGAACACCAAGATCTGGGTCATTAATATTTTTCACAAAAAGCAAGTTTCTCAACACTTTAGGGCGGCACAGTGGCACAGTGGTTAGCACTGCTACCTCACAGCTCCAGGGACCTGGGTTTGATTCCATCTTCGGGCGCCTGTCTGCGTGGAGGTTGCATGTTCTCCTGTGTCTGTGTGGATTTCCTCTGGGTGCTCTGGTTTCCTCCCACAGTCCAAAGATGTGCAGGCTAAGTGGATTGGCCATGCTAAATTGCCCATAGAATTCAGCAGCTCTGAGGGTCAGTGTGGACTTGTTGGGCCGAAGGGCCTGTTTCCACGCTGTAGGGATTCTATGAATTTATCTATGAAAACACTGACACGTGGGGAACAGTTCCACAAATCGTCCCCTACCTTGAAAAACATGCAGTAACCACGACACTGTTTCCTGTCACTCAGCCAGTTTTGTATCCATGTTGTTGCTGTCCATTTCCTTCTCTGAGCTGTGACTTTGCTCACAAGTTTGCTTTAGAGCACTGTGTTAAATGCCTTTTGCAAGCTGACATGCAAAATACCAAGAGCAGGGTTTTCATAAACCCTCTCGATTATCTTTTCAAAAACTCTAGCAAATTAGTCGCACATGATTTTCCCTAAACAAATCCTTGCTGGCTTTGCTTAATTAACCCACATATGTGACTATTTATCTCTGTTATTTCTAGAAATTTCAACACCATTGAAATTAAACAGACTGGCCAGTAGTTACTCTGCTTATAATAACACCATTTTTTTTAACATCAGTGTTACATTTACAATGCCCCAGTCACTTCTACCATCCATATGTCTAAAGAAAACTGAAAGATTATGGTAATTGCCTCCTAGGTTTCCACACCTACCTCCTTGGATGTATCTCATCCCCACCTGGTCCTTTTCCTACTTTAAATACAGACAGCATATCTCATTTCACTGTCCTTATTCATTTGAACTGCTTCTAGTATCTGAATAGTCTCCTATTTCTCCATGACCTTGGTAGCATCTTATTCTTTGGTAAACACAGGTACAAAATATTCACTTAAAACCTCAGCTATGCCCACAGCCTCCAAGTATAACTCCCCTTTCTAATCATAAATCGGCCCTAAAGCTCTTTTTAACTCCCACTTTTATGCGCCAATAGAGGATATGTACATTTCCTTCTATGTTGGTTGCTAAGTGGGCAGAAACTCAGCAGCTGGAATATAGTGCGGGAAAATATGAGGTGATGCACTTTGCCGGGAAGAATACTGGGGCTGGATGATTTGATTTGATTTATTGTAGTCACATGTACCTAAGTACAGTGAAGAGCTTCGTTTTGTGAGCAGTGCAGGCAGATGATAGCAAGCGAGACATATAGATCACAGAATGCTGAGACAGAGCGAGGCATACAGGTTACAGCTGCAGAGGAGGTGCACAAAGCAAGATCAACGTCATTAAGGTCAACAATTATTTGAAGTTAGAGAGGTCCATTCAGCAGTCTAAAAAAGCAGGAAAGAAGCTGTCCTTGAACCTTTGGGTGTGTGTGTTCAAGCTTCTGTGTCTTCTGCCTGACGGAAGAGGTTGGGTATTACTGGGCTGGGAGGGATCTTTGATGATGTTGGCGTCCTTTCTGTGATGGTGTGGGCTGTGCACACAACTTTCTGTAGTTACTTACGGTCCTGGGTAGAGCTGTGTTGTACTGGGCCATTATGCACCCAGACAGAATGCTTTCTATGGTGCATCTGTAAAAGTTGGTGAGGGTCCTGATGGACATACCAAATTTCCTAAGCTGCCTGAGGATGAAGAGGCGTTGTTGTGCCTTCTTGACTATTGCATCTATGTGAGAGGTCCAGGAGAGGTTGTTGGTTATCGTCACTCCTAGGAAATTGACACACTCAACCCTCTCCACCTCAGCTCCGTTGATGTATATAGGGTTGTGTCTTCCTCCATTTTTCCTGAACTCAATGATCAGTTCTTTTGTTTTCCCGACATTAATAGAGAGTTCATTATCATTGCACCATGACACCAAGCACTGTCTCCTCCCTGAATCCTGACTCATTGCAGTTTGATGTCGTCGTCAGCAAACTTGTAGATGGTGTTTGTTCGGAATTTGGCAAAACAGTCAAAAGTGTACAGGGAGTAGAGTAGGGGGGCTGAGGATGCATCCTTTGGTGGTGGGGCGTGGCGGGGTGCTCCAGTGTTGAGTGTTATTGTAGAGGAGGTGCCGTTACCTATCCTCACTGATTGCGGTCTGTGGGTCAGGAAGCTGAGGATCCAGTCACGGAGGGCGGAGCCGAGACCCAGGTCTCAGAGTTTTGAGGTTAGTCTGGCATTGAAGGTGGAGCTATAGGCAATGAGGAGGAGCTTGATGCGGGTATCCTTGTTATCCAGATGTTCCAGGGATGAGTGTTATTAAAAAGGAGAAAAGCTCCCTTACTGCAGAGAGCCATAGCGTCAAGGGATTTAGGAATCCTTAAGCATGAATCACAGAAAACTAGCATTAAGTTCAGCAGGAAATAGGGAAGGCAATTGGAGTCAAAAACAGAATTCGCTGTAAAAGCTCAGTAGGTCTGGCAGCATCTGTGGAGAGAAATCAAGAGTTAACATTTGGAGTCCAGTGACCCTTCCTCAGAATGTCAGTTTTTATGCCAAAGACAGGGTGGGAAGAGGCGGTAAGGAGTAAATGATAGGTGGAGATAGAGTTCAAAAAGAGAAAAGAACAGTTGGACAGACAAAGGAGCGGATAACAATAAGCCTGGAAGAATGAACAGCTACTACTGGGGATTATTAGTGGCTAACATTGGGTTTTATGTATTAGCAGACCATGTGATAACAAGGCCTGATGTGTGGTGATTGGGGGGAGGACATGGGAGAAGGTGCCTCAAGGCCTAAAATTGTTGAAATCAACATTGAGTCCAGAAGGCTGTAGAGTTCGCAAGAGGTCACCCAAAATGTTAACTCCGATTTCTCTCCATAGATGTAGTCAGACCAGCTGAATTTTACCAGCAATTTCTGTTTTTGTTTCTGATTTCCAGTATCCTCAATTCTTTCAGTTTTTATTTACGGCTAATGGAATGATGGCCTTTATAGCAAAGGGAATGGAGTATAAAAATAGGAAGGTTTCTTAAAACTACACAAGGTATGAATCAGACCACAGCTGTGATATTGTGAACAGCTTTGCCCCTTATCTTAGGAAAGGTATCCTGATGTTGGAGGCTGTCCAGAGAAGTTTCACTTGGTTGATCCTGGGCATGAACATACCATCTTATGAGGAGAGGTTGAAGAGGTAGGCCTGTACTGATTTGAGTTTAGAAGAATGAGATGCATCCTTACAGAAATATGAAAGGTTCTTGGGGACTTGGTAGGGTAGATGCAGAAAGGTTGTTTCCCTTTGTGGGAGAGTCCAGGACCACACAGTATAATGTCAGAATTGAAGGATAAGAATTGAAGGATCCCCCATTTAAGACAAAGACAAGGAGGAGTTTCTCTCAAAGGGTAGAGAATTTGTGGAATCCTTTACTACAAACAACTATCAATGCTGGGTCGTCAAATATGTCAAAGGCTAAGATAGATAGATTTTTATTCAACAAGGGAATCAAAGGTTATGGGGAAAAGGCAGGAAAGTGGAGTTAGAAATTATCAGATCAACCATGATATTATTGAGCAGACTCAATGAGCGGAACTGTCTACTTCTACTCCTATGGCCGATGTCTTACGGCATCAGTCTCTTTTCACAATCATTCTTTACTTCTCTTATTTGATTTTTCATCTTTCCTCTGAACCTTTTGCAGTCAGCCAGATTTTCCATTGCATTATCCACCTGATGTCAGTTGTAAACACAGTTTTTCTTCTTCATCTCAATATCTATTCATTTTATCATTCAGGGAGCTTTAGATCAGTTTCCCCACAACGGAGTATACCTTGATTGTGACCAAACTGTCTCAACTTTGATGGTAGTCAATTGTTCAGCTAATGTTTCTCCTGCCAATCCTTCAGCCCAACTCCATTCTCACCCCTTTGAATTAGGCTTTCCTGAGTTTATTATTGTTACTGTAAATTATTCTGGGATCTTTGCCATAGCCTGCCTAAATTCATGAAACAAGGTTCACTGTCTCTTAAATGTTTTCTTCCTGATGTTCAATTCAATTGGCCATTTCATTCCCAGAAACCAAGTCCAGGAGTGTCTACCGTGACATCAGACTGGAAATGTGCTGCTACAAAACATTTTCCCGAACACACTGTATGAACTGTTACCCCTTTCTGCCCTTTGCACTATTTCTATCTTGGTTTATATTTGGTTCATTGAAGACTCTCATTATGACTACATTATAAATCTTGCACCTCTTTGTTGTTATTTTGAAAATTTGTTCCTCTGCATCTTTCCCATTACTTAATGACCACATTGCGCAATCTAATTGCACTAGCTCTAACCAAATTCATTTTGCCCTTGATGGGTCTGGTATATTCTCTTTTGGCAGCACTGCAATAATCCCCTGAACAAATTCCTTCTAATCCCTATCTCTCGCCACCGTTTTCTTCTGTTTCTTTCCTGCCTGAGTACCTTACATCCAGGAATAGTTAACACCTATCCTACCCTACTTTGAGCTAGATTTCTTTACAGCTTAAACATCTTCTTTCCACTTGTCAATCTGTGCCCATAATTATCCATCTTACACAATGTGTTCACATATTCACATAAACCCTTATTTATTACTTCATTGTGACTTTATTATTTTCTTCCTTATGCTGACTTCACCTAATAACATACCTATTTTGTGGGGTGGCATGGTGGTTCAGTGGTTAGCACTGCTGCCTCACAGCGCCAGGGACCGGGGTTTGATTCCACCCTCAGGCGACTGTCTGTGTGGAGTTTGCACGTTCTCCCTGTGTCTGCATGGGTTTCCTCTGGGTGCTCTGGTTTCCTCCCACAGTCCGAAGATGTGCAGGCTAGGTGGATTGGCCATGCTAAATTGCCCAAAGTATTCAGGGATGTGTGGGTTATAGGGGGATGGGTCTGGGTGGTATGCTGTGAGGGTCAGTGTGGACTTGCTGGGCCAAAGGGCCTGTTTCCAGAGTGTAGGGATTCTATTCTATTCAAACTCCAGTGTATTCTATCTCTTTTGATATTCTGCATCTTTCTATTCCTCTCTGACACTTCCTCCTGGTTTGCACATCTAGGGGCAGGAACAGAAATCATTGGCTCCACTGCTGCTCCTATAAGAGGTCTAGCCTCTAGTTATTGGGCCCTGATCTATCCACCATCCAGACCCTGGCCACACTTCTACTGAGTTAGTTTAAACACTCTCTAATAAAATCAAACAGAAAGAACTCAGTTCCAGCTCTATTTAGATGCAATCTGACCAGCCGATACAAATTGAAATGAAGAAATTGAAAGGTCATTTCGCCATACTACCACCGTGCCCCCACTCCCTTGACGGCGGGTTTAATGGTGAGGTTGGGGTTAGGAGTGAAGGGCTGTGTGTTCCGATGGGGTGAGGTTGGAGTGAGTAAGAGGGGTGCAGAGACTGAGGAGATTGATGTCGTGACTGCAGTTGGAGATGAAGAGGTCAAGGGAGTGTAGAAGGTGGGGGAGTGCTGGTGGTGGGGAGGGGTTTCCAGGAAGATGAAGTTTGCTGGAGATGGGAGAAGGGTTTGTCAGAGGGTGAGTTGAATTCTCGTTCAAAGAAATAGGCGCGGAGGTGGAGGAAGAACAGTTTGACAACAAGGTGTGCATGGAATTTGTTCACATGAGGCACAGGGGATTGAAGGTGAGTCCTTTGCTGAGGACTGATCATTCTTGATGAAGGGTTTCAGCCCGAAATGTTGACCCCTCTGCTCTATGGGTGCTGTCTGATCCGCTGTACTTTTCCAGCTCCACATTTATTGACTCTAGCTTCCAGCATCTGCAGTCCTTACTGGCTCCAAATTGAAATTATTTGGAAAGGGTGTTGTTGCTGGTGACTCCGTTTTGTTTGAGATTTTGGTAAATCTGGTGGAGAGAAAGATGAGTCAGAGGGTTGTGCCAATTTATGAAGTGGATGTGAGTGAGGTGTCAATCATGGAGAACAGGTGTGGATACACAAGAAGGCAAGAAATAGAAAGAATGTGCATCAGTGTGAATAAGGCTGACCTTAGAGACTTGGCGATTTTGATCCTTTCAGAACATGCTGTTCAAATTGTCGTCATGGTGCTGAAAGTGAAGAAGTGTGCTTTAAAGGTGAGTGATTGTGTCTGCAATTGAATGGTGTAGAAATGAAGTATGGGAGCAACTCAGCTTAAAATTCCTTTACAACAGGCAAATCAAGTTCAACTTAAATTGAAAATCACCATTTTCTGTTCTTTTTCCCACACAATTTGGCAGCGTTCGAGAGCAAGGTTTTGTCTGTTGTACTGTTGTTAGGTACTTACTCGAATTATTTTTGTGAGTGTTTTTGTGATCTATTGTGATGCACTACAGCTTCTGAGAGTTGGATGTACATCAATGTTTGTTGGTGTGTATAATGGAGTCATTGGAATTAAAAGTGTCAGTTGTCAGGGAGATAGGATACTTTGAGGGAGAAATTTGCTCACTTCAGGCTGCTTCTAGTGGTGCCATATAGCCTTACAGTGAATTCCCGAAGTCAGGCAAATCCATGGGCTGTACCTGTAGTGATGCATGAGACATTAGTCTTGACTGTTTTGAAGAATGGCTCAGGGACCACATGGGCAGTTACACCTGTCACTGTCTTCCCTGGTAAATTGATCTAAATCTGCATTGAACCTCACGCAAAAAATATTTCCCCTGCAATATTAAATATGGTTATGCACTCAGAATCTTTGACATATCAGTTTAACACACTTTATTTATCAAACTATTGATGAAATCAATATACAGGCTACCCATGATGCTAGAACCAAAGTAACTTGTGCAATGGACTCATTTGGAATTATTTGTTGGCGTGATGCTTTGACTGCTTAAGCTAATTTGAACAAGATAAATAAAAGTCTTCAAGAATCTAGATATTCTGTGTTTTTACTGGTTTTATTGTGTTTTATTATTGTGCCAATACCTGGCTACTTCCAACAAATGCATAAACATTTTGTGCCTGTTATGTAGCCACACCGAGTGGTATTCCCTTTGCAAATCTGTGCAATACCATCAATCTCTCTTCATGGTTCTTTTTACAAGAATGTCCCAATCCGTCGGACATAGCCTCAAGTTTCTTATCTCTTTCTGATAAATTCTACAAAAAGCTCTATTCATGCCTTTCACTCCCTATTCAATACCAGACGACCTGGCTCCATTCTCATTCTTTAACATGCCTTTCCCATCACCTCAGACAGGCTATTTTGGAATCCTGCCTATCACTAATTTCAACCACTGGCCTCGTCCTGGTTAACGCTAAAATTCCAATTACAATGAAAAAATATGCATACGTGCTTTTGCGATATGTGTCTATTGTGTGTTTGACCTGTTTTATTTAATGGTATTTTTGTGAGGTGATGTGTGCTCCTTTACTGCATCCATTGATGGCCTTGCAAGCAAATGTATTGGATTTGAAAACTATTTTCCAAGTTACAGGATCAGGATATGTTAGTGATAAGATCTTTGCTATCAGTGACTGCAGCTTTGTGTGCATTTGGAATTAGTCTGAATGTTTAGAACTCTGCAGCACAATATTCAGGTAGCTGTAAGTAACAGGAGGCAGGAAGTGGTCGATAGTTTGAGGTATCAGCAGCAGTGATACTGTTTGTATAACTCTGTTGCCTGCTTCTTACCTTGTACCAGATCCCATTCACCCATCACTCCAAGTTCTTTAACCTACACTGATTCTCAGTTCAACAACATCTTAAATTTAAAATTCTCATTCTTGTGTTCAAATTTCTCCATGATCTTGTCTCTCCCTAAATAGCTTGTGTATCCCCGATTTTCTTTTCCCCATCATTGCGTCAATGAGGTTTCAATTGACTATAATGCTCACAATGGGTATCTATTACAATTCAAGTCTCCCAACACTACTTCTCAGATCCAGTGCAACTGACACCTCTATAGTCAAGCCTGTGTGTTCCATTAGCTGAAATATGACCTTAGGTCCAAAATAAATTGGGAGATAATGTATTTGGGAAGAACAATACAGCCCATATATTGCAGAGAAAAGTCTTTGGATCTCGTGCAAAAGACATCATGCTCTCAGATTTCCTATGATATCTTCTCAAATTAGTGAATATCTTAAGTAGTTTATGTGAGGCCAGAAATAGGAAGATAAAACAGTTGAATGTGTGGCTAAAGAGCTGGTGGAGAGGTATGGCTTCAGATATTTGGATCATTGGGGTTTCTTCCAGGGCAGGTATGACCTGCACAAGGAGGACAGGTTGCATTTAAACTGGAGAGGCACTAAAATCCTGGCAGGCAGGGAGGTTTACAAGTGCCACGTGTGAAGGTTTAAACTAACATGGGTTGGGAACCAGAGCAGTAGGTCAGCATGTGGTGTGAATGAGGAGAAGGTAGAGGTTAAGTCAAGTAAGTTTAATAAGAACAGGTAGGGACAAGTTAATGAACATGGTGGGACTGACGGTTTGAAGTGTACTTATGATAATGCAAAGAGTATAAGAGGTGAGGCAGATGAACCTGGAGCCTGAGTTAGTATATGGAGCTACAATGTTGTAGCTATTACAGAAAGCAGGACTGGCAGCTCAACATTCCAGGATGTTTCAGGATGATTGAGAGGGATGTAAAAGGGATGGGGGAGTTGCACTACTGATTAAAGAATGTCGCAGCTGCACTAGGAGAGGACATTTTGGAAGGCTCATCCAGCACGGCCATAACGGTAGAAGTCAGGAGTAAGAAAGGTGCAATCACTATGATAAGGTTTTACTATAGACCTCCCAATAGCCAGGAGGAGATAGAGGAACAGATATGTAAATAGAACATGACAAGATGCAAAAACAACAGGGTTGTTGTAGTAGGTGATTTTAATTTCCCAGAATTGACTGGGACTCCCTTCGTACCAGGAATTAAATGGGGCAGAATTTGTTATGTGCAACTGACAGGGTTTCTTGAAACAATAATTAAATAGTCCAACTAGGGAAGGGACTGTACTAGACCATATATTGGGAATGAGGCTGGCCATGTGCTCAAAGTTTCAGTGAGGGTACATTTTAGGAACAGTGATCATAATTCTGTAAATTTAATTAGTTATGGATAAGGATAAATCTGGTCCTTGGGTGAAAATGCTGAATTAGGGAAAGGCTAATCATAACAGTATTAAGCAGGAACTGGAGAAATTAGATTAGGAATGCTGTTTGAGGGTAAATTCATATCTGACATATCAGAGTCTTTTAATGGCCAATTGATCAGAGATAGCATGTTCCTGTGAGGACGAAAGATAAGGATGGCAAGACTCAGGAACCCGGGATTATAAAAGATATTGAAAGATTAGTCAAAAAGAAAAAGGAAGCATATGTGAGGATTAGGAAACTGAAATCAGACAAATCCTTGTGGAATATAAAGGAAGGAGGAAAGAACCTAAGTATTTAGGAGATTTAAATAGGACTATGAAATATCCTTGGCAAGTGGGATAAAAGAGAATTCTAAGACATCTTATTAGTATGTTAGGAGGAAAAGGGTAGCTAGGCAAAGGGTAGGTCCACTCAAGAACAAAGGAGAGAATTTATGTATGAATGAATGAATGAATGTATGAATGAATGATTTTATTGTCAAGTGCATTTTACAATGTGAAATACAATAAGATACAGTGAAAAGCTTTCATTCATCACCATGATATGGCACTGTTTTGATAGTTTTAAGAATAAGAGGAAAATGAAGACAATGAAAAGTTGGTTTAGAACCAGACCCAACTATTGTCGAAGTTGCCGATTCTCAGGTGCCATCTTTCGCTGCTGGGTCTACTCGTCTCCACCGATGTATTAGCCACTGATTCCAGGGTCCTGTGCTCACCCTGGAAATGTAAGTAAGAATCTGCTTTCCCCCACACTGGCCTCGCTCTCCTTGGCACCGGGCTTGCCCTCCTCCATGAGTCCGTGCTGGGATAACTTGTCGCTGCTGATGCCGTCTGAACACTTCGGGGTGAGAGGAAGTGGGTAAGGTCCTTAATGAGTAGTTCACATTAGTATTTGCCTCATGGATTATCGTAAGATTAGGGAGGGGTATGTTGATATTATAGGGCTTGTTGATATTAGTAATTGTCTTGGGAGACATTATGATAGGTAATCCCCAGGTCCTGATGGGATCTACCCAAGGATACTAAGGGAGGAAAGGGGAAGATCGCTGGGGCCTTGACAGAGATCTTTGTGTGCGTTTTAGCCATAGGTGAGATCCTAGAAGACTGGGGAATAGCCAATGTTATTCCCCTTAACAATGGGAAGGAGATAATCCAGGAAATTATAGGCTGGAGAGCTTTTCATCAATGTAGGGAAATTATTGGAGATATTTCTTAGGATCAAGATTTGCTTGCATTTGGAAAAGAAAGGACTTATTAGGAATGGTCAGCATGGCTTTATGCGGGGGAGATCATGTCTTACAAATTTAATTAAGTTTTTTGAGGAAGTGACGAAGATGATTGATGAGGGTAGGGCAATGGATGTTGTCCGCATGGACTCTACTAAAGCATTTGACCATGTCCCTTGTGGTAGGCTGGTCCAGAAAATTAAGTCACATGGGAACCCTAGTGAGTGGGTAAATTGCATAAAGAATTGCTTTGGACATAGAAGACAGAGGGTAGTTGTGCAGGGGTGTTTTTTGACTGGAGGTCTGTGACCAGCGGTGTTCTACACGGATCAGTCCTGGGACCTTTGTTATTTGTAATGCATATAAATGATTTGGATGAAAATGTAGGTGGTCTGATTAGTTAGCTTGCAGACAATGCAAAAATCAGTGAAATTGTGGATAGTGAAGAAGGTTGTCAAAGGATACAGCAGGATATAGATCAGTTGGAAAATTGGATAGAGAGTTGGCAGATGGAGTTTAATCTGGACAAGTGTGGAGGTGATGCATTGGAAGGTCAAATGCAAGAAGAAAGTATGCAATAAATGGCAGGACCCTTGGAGTATTGATATACAGAGCGATCTTGAGGTGCAAATTCATAGTTTCCTGAAAGTGGCAACACAAGTGGATAAACTTAAAGCATCAGAGATAATCAGATTTTTTCTGATGAAGGATTTAGGCCCGAAACGTCAAGTTTTCCTGCTCCTATGATGCTGCTTGACCTGCTGTGTTCATCCAGCCCCATGCTTGTTATCTCTAAACTTAAAGCATACTTGCCTTCATCGGTTGGGGCACTGAGTGTAAAAGTTGGCATGTCATGTTACAGCTCTGTAAAACTTTGGTTAGGTCACATTTGGAGTACTTTGAGCAGTTCTGGTCACCACATTGTAGGAAGGATATGTAGATTTTAGAGAGGGTGCAAAAGAGGTTAACCAGGATGTGGGTCTAGGCCCGAAACGTCAAACTTTCCTGCTCCTATGATGCTGCTTGGCCTGCTGTGTTCATCCAGCTCCACATCTTGTTATCTCGGATTCTCCAGCATCTGCAGTTCCTACTATCTCTAGCCAGGATGTTGCCTGGATTGGACATGTATTAGCTATAAGGACAGGTTGGACAAACTTGGATTGTTTTCACGATATGTTGGAAGCTGAGGGCGACTTGAAAGAAGTATACAAAATCATGACAGGCATGGATAGGATGGATATTTGGACTCTTTTTCCTAGTGTGGAAATGTTGATACTAAGGGGGCATAAATTTAAGGTGAGTGGGGGAAAGTTTTAAGGAGATGTGAGAGACAAGTTTTTTTTTAACACAGAAGGTAGTAAGTGCCTGGAATGCACTGCCAGGGGAGGTCATAGAAGCAGAAATGATAGTAATGCTTAAGAGGCATTTAGACAGACACATGAATAGGCAGTGAATAAAAGGATATGGACCACATGCAGGCAGATGGAATTAGTTTAGAGTGACATCATGGTTAACGTAGTCATGGTGGGCTGAAGAGTCTGTTCCTGTCCTGCAAGCTTTATGTTCTCATGGAAAATATATTATGTTAATGTACTGATTGAAAGAAGGGTCAGGTGGATCGCATCGAGTATGAGATCCCTGTTTGGGGTTGTTAACCTGGGCCAATCAGGGAGCTCTGGCTGACTGGCGCTGGCTCTGAGCTAGGTGCTCAGAGTCCATGTACTGTGCATGTGTATATAAAGGTTAGCTTGGTAGCAGGTTACTGGCCTGCATGGAGTTATTTCAGTTAACTTCATGGAACAGATTAAAATTACAAAAAAGAAATGTTCACATGTTGAATGCAAATTATTGGTTACTATAGATACTGGTCATATAAGGCATGAATGTTACAGAGACTGATGTTTTTGCTCTTACACTCTGGCTTAGCTGATCTCTCCTGTTCCTTTCTCACACTACCCCAGATTCGAACTCTGCTTTAGCATTTCAACCAAACAGTGAAAATCAATGGAAAAATATGTCAATTGTTTATTTTTCAAGTTTGTTTAACTTTGCTGTATCCACAACCAATTTACCTTTGGCATATCATGGAGGTAGCATTTCAATTTAGAAAACATTGGTTGCCCAGTAATCTTACTGTATTTAAAGTTGCATTCATTTCAACTTTGTATAGTTGCAAAACACACAAATTAATTGAATGCCCTTTTTTTAGTTTACTGTAAACAAAATGATTTTTATTTTGTATTTTGGTGCTTAATATTACATTGAGGGCTACCTGAATCACCAACGTTTAGTTTAGAATTTTTTAAATAGTCCCAGGACCTGGTGAATCTTGCAGCTTCACAGACGAAGGCTTTCAGGCTAGCATCACGTTGTATCATCTCATTAGCCATTTGATCAATCATTTTTATTCAGCACATTGACAAAGACATAAAAGGCTTAAGATATTTTGAATACTCACGCCTGTAAGTTCGAGCATTCTGAAATATCCTATTACTAGGTTATTCTCAAATTACCATTTTACACAAGAAATTAATTCCACACGACTGGAAAAGAAGTATACTGTTCAGTGGAGCAGGAAATGAAAGACCGCTGGGAACGATAGTGTCAGGTCTCTAAAATACTGAAACATTAGGAGTTCACTTGTTATTAAAAAAAGGCTCAAGATTCAAAGTTTGTATTCATCACAGCTTAAATTGTTCAAATTCATTCACTTAAGAGTTTTGATTGGTTATAAAATCCCTCCTCTATAACAGGCTACATTGCAATGGAAAGTTGAATCTAATTGTTTTCCCAACACATTGACCCTAATTGACTTTTACTGCAGTACTTAAAGAATATTGCATTGTGAGGGGTGCCGTTTTTGAGTGTGATGTTTAAGTGAGACCCTATCTGCTAGGTCTTCAAAAATCCTAAGAACATAAGAATATAAGAAATAAAAACAGAAGTAGGTCATTCAGTCCCTTGTGCTTTCTCCATCTTTCAGTAAGATCATCACTGATCTTGGATCTCAATTCCACTCTGCCATCTGATCTCCATGTCCTTTAATTCCCATAGATCTCAGCGTTGAATACATTCAAAGACTTCAGGATCCACAGTCCTCTGGGACAGAGCGAGTCAAAGATTTGAAAACCTCCAAGGGAAGAAATTTCATTTCAGTTTTAAACGATTAGCCCCCTCAGCCATACATCTTTATTCTAGACCCTCTAACCAGAGGAGAAAGCCACTCAATGTCAAGCTTTCTCAGAATCTTATATTTTTTCAATGAGATTACCTTTTTTTCTTTCAAACTCCAGTCAAGCACTCAGGTTAGGAGAGTCCTCACATTCTAGGGATTAACCTAGTCCAATTTAGCTGCATTACCTCCAAGATAAATACGTTCATCCTTTGATAATAAGGCCAAAACTGTGCTTCGTACTCCAAGTATGGTCTCCCCGTATCCCTCTATAATTGCAGCTAGACTTCTTAAATTCTAATTAACACCAACCACCTTATAAAAAAGACCAATATGCTATTTTCCTTTGCTGTATCTGCCCGTTAACTTTCAGCTTGACTTGTATGAGGTCAGCCAAGTCTCTCTGAACACCAACGGTTAAAAAGTTTAATAATTTAAAAAATATCTGACTGTCTATTGTTCGTAATAAAGTGAACTTAACTAAGTCACATTTTCCCACATTATACTCCAACAGCCTCATTAGTGTCCACTCATTTAGCCTATTTTTGTGGTTATCTTAGTAATTGACTAATATTGTTCTTTCCACAACATCAAAAATAAATAATTTATCTCACACAAAACTAAATTACCTCAGCTGCTGAAAATCTGAAATAAAATATGAAATGATGCTCAGTCATGTCAGTAGTGAGAAAAACAGCTCATGGTTAAGTTTTTATTCCACTTGGGCCCCATGTTTGGTCAGTGAGTTTTGATGCATTTGCTAATTAATGGTCACAGTGCATACTTGACATCAATCTCATTATAGTGGCAGCCTTGCAAAACAGGAGGGTCAAGACAGGGCCTCCAGCAACTACAGTCTGTAGCCCCCTCATCAGAGGTGAATGCTGCCAATGTCGTTGGGGAGATAGAAAACTATTCAAGATGCAGGTGTCCTCAGAAGTGATTTTGAAAAATAAAATTCAAGTGATGCAACAGATGCAAAACTTGAACTCCTCCACTGGGCAGACAATGGCTGCAACTTTGGGCTGCAGTTATTGTTAGGTCAGGAGTAGGTGTCCCATTATTGAATTCAATGTCAGTCCTACCCTGGTCTGCCACCTAAACCCTTTTGCTGTGTTTCAGCCTCAGTGCAGGACTGTATGCCAACTGTTGACATATGGGACTGGCCTTTTAACGCCTGCTAATTGGTCTAATGGGCCGTCCACCACTGGGTGACTGTCACTTGGCCTACACCCTACAATCCTCTGATCACCCCAGAACAAAAACAGACCATGGTAGGAGACAGGAACACTAGGCGGTTGCAGAAAATTATGGGCCCATTTACCTCTGGTCCTCCTCTGAAAACTTAGCCCAACAGTTTAAAAAAAAAATTCTCTTCATGGAATGTGGGCATTACTGGCTAGATCAGCATTTATTGGCCATCCTTAATTGGTCTGGAGAAGGTGGTGTTGAGCTGCCTCCTTGAACCAGTTTAGCCAATGGGGTGTAGGACCATCTGTAATGCTGTTGCTTCCAGGATGTTGGCCCAGCGACAGTGAAGGAACAGATTCAAGTCAGGATAGTGTGGGACTTGAATGAGAACTTCTAGATGTTTGGGGTTGTGGGTTTGGAAGGTGTTATCAAAGGAGCTGTGGTCAATTGCTGCAGTGAATAGTGTAGATGATACAATTACTGCTGCTGCTGTGCACAGTTGATGACTTCTGAACAGTTTCCAGTTCTGATAACATGAAATGTTAACTCTGTTTTCCTTTATTCACAGATGCTGCCAAGCTTGTTGAGAATTTTGCAGCATTTTCTGTTTTTTTTTTGCCATTTATCTCATTGGTATTTTCAGGACCTCACTGTACACAAATGGCTCCAGTGCCCACTTACATTGAAACAGAGGCAGTATTTAAATGTATAACCTATGGCATGGAGACAGGTTGTTTCACTCAACTGTCCAATAACTTCCCGCTCCAATTCTGCTTACATTCAATTCTATTGAGTTACGACAAGTGAATACAAAACCTTTGGAAATTCAGAACAACTGTGTCCGTCAAGGATTTACATACACACAAGTTTCTCACAAGGGGCACAGTCTACGATGTTGCTTTCAGTGTGAATGACTCAGCTAATTTGGAAATTTTTTATTGGGTTTTTGTGAATTTACTGAAAACTTCCTCTGAATCAAATCCAGGAGAGATTTCAGATTTCAGCTTTGCAAACGCTACCCCCTGCTGGTAGCTGGAAGATTTAGTCTTTGTATGTTTCACAACAGCAAGTTATCAGGTTTCCATTGAAGGCCAGTTAGAATGGACATATCTTACACGTTATCCGATTTGTTGATCAATAATCCATTACTGATTAACAAGTCACAATTTTATTTCCCACATAATTTAAATATTTCAGAATATTGATAGAAGTTGTGTATGTGTGAATTGAGTTGACAAAACTCAAAACCCATCCTAGCTGTGAGAGAGTTTCATGAGTTCATTACACCTACAAACATACAAACACACAGATGAATTATGACCAGGAGTAGGCCATTCGGACCCTCAAGCCTAAGTCATCATTCAATAAGATTATGGCTGTTCTGATTGCAACCTGAATTCCACATTCTGGTTTGCCCCTGGTAATCTTCGACCCACACCTAAGTCAAGAATTATCTAGCTCTGACTTAAAAACGTTCAACGATTTTGTTTCCACTGTTTTTTGGAGAAAACAGTTTTAAAGACTCACAACTCTCTTCATCTCTGTCTTAGGTGGGAGTGCCTTTATTTTCGAACGGTAGTTTGAATCTCTCCCACAAGGGAAGCATCTTTTTAGCATCTACTCTGTCAGGACCTCAGGATTTTAAACGTTTCCAAAAATAACAACACATTCTTCTAAAATCAAGCGGATGCAGCACCAACCTATCCAAACGTTCCTCATAGGATAACAACCCTGCATCCCACGAATCAGTCAATGAACTATTCTCTGAACTGCTTCTAGTGTATTTATAATCTTTCCTAAATAAAGAAAGCAAAACGGTCCATAATACTCCAGATGTGATCTTATCAAACCCTGCCCAACTGTAGCAAAGTTACAGTTCTCTAAAAAATCCCTACGTGTATATTCCATTTGTTTTGCAATAAACCGGAATTTTCTATCTTTTCTCTCTTAAACACTTGTCGTACTTGTATACTAACATTTTTGATTCATGTAACAGGGCAACCAGATCCTTTGCACCCCGGAGTTCCGCAACCTTTCTTCACTTAAAAAATGCGCTGCTTTTCAATTCTTGTTGTTAAAATGGACATGTTCACATCTACCCACATTTTACTCCATCTGCCAAATTTTTGCCCATTCACTTAACCGACTTATATCCCTTTGCAGACTCCTTAAGCCCTCTTCACAACCTACCTTCCTATTTTGTGGTATCAGCAAATTTAGTTACAATACCTTCAATCCTTTCATCCAAATCACAGAGAAGAATTGTAAATAATTGACCCCAGTAGCATTCTACTCATCATATTTTTTCAACTTGAAAATGACCCATTTGTGCCTATTCTGTTTCCTGTTAGCTAATCAAGTTTCCAGTTATCCTGAAACGCTAACACTGACACTATGAGCTCTTAAGAGTGTACAGCATGGAAAGAGACCCTTCGGTCCACTTGTCCATGCTGACCAGATATCCTAAATTAACCTAGTTTTAATTGCCAGCATTAAGCTCATATCCCTCTAAATCCTTCCTATTCATGTACCCATCCAGATGCCTTTTAGACATAATTGTACCAGCCTCCAAACCTTTCATCTGGTGCTTTGTCAAATGCCTTGTGAAAATTTAAGTACACTACATCCACAGGTTCTTCTTTATCTGTGTTGCTTGTTACTTTGTCAAAGAACTCCAATAACTTAGACAAATATGATTTCCCTTTCACAAATCTATGTTGAATCTGTCCAATTGCGTTAAGAATTTCTAAGTTCCCCTTTAATATCCTCCTTAGTAACTGATTTCTACAATGGATGTTAGACTTACCAACTCCCAATTTCCTGCTTTATGTGTTCCTTCTTTCTTAAATAGAGAAGTCACACTCACTATTTTCCAGTCTAATGGAACTTTTCCAAAATCTAGGGAATTGTTTGGAAAATTAAAACCAATGCACCTACAATCACAGTAGCCACTCTTTTGAATCCTAGGATAAGGTCCTTTTGGATGTGAAGACTTGTCAGCTTTTAGTTCTAATAATTTTCTCAGTACCCTTTCCACTGTGATTGTTTTAAGTTCCTTATTCCCTGTGTCCCCTGATTTAATTGTATTTAACCACAATCAGTAACATCGTGGCTCAGAGTAGCCCTCACTCTACCATTACCATCAAGCTGGGGAACCAATCCTAGTTCAAAGAAAAGTGCAGGACAGCAGCCTGGTGCAGCACAACATGACACACAGCTACATGCCAAACAATGGAAGCAGCAGGTGATAGACCGGGCTAAGCAATAGGGGAGCGAGGAATCTCTCCACTAGTTGAAGTCATTCTGAGCAAAAGGGAAGATAGTTGTGGTTTTTAGAGATCAATCATCTCAGTCCCAGGACATCTCTTCAGGAGATCCTCATGAGAGTGTCTTTGGCCCAATCATCTTCGGCTGCATCATTCATGATAATCCTTCCATCATATGGACAGAAGTAGAGATGTCCATTGACACTTGCATACTGTTCAGTACCATTTTCCACTCTTCAGATACTGAAACGGCTTGTATCAATATACAGCAAGACAGGGACAATATTCAGGCTTGGACTGATAAGTGTCAATTAACATTCATGCCACAAAAGCATGAGGCAGTGACAATCTCCAACAACCAACATGCCTTGACATTTAATGGCATTCCCATCACGGAATACCCACTATCAACTGCCTTGGAATAACCACTAACCAGAAACTGAACTAGTGCAGCATGCTAAGTATGTGGCTGCAAGAACAGGTTATAAGCTGGGAACTGGTGAGGCGATGGCAATGTGTTGTTGTCACTGGACCACTAACCCAGAGACTAAGGTAATGCCATCAGGACATGTGTTTGAATCGCACCACAGCAGATAGTAGAATTAGAATTTAAAAATCTGGAATTTAAAAATAACTATAAAATCATTGTTCATTGCAGTTAGGAAACAACATCTGTTTCATTAAGGCCATTTAGAGGAAGAACTTGGCTGTTCTTACTTACCTATATGCAACCCCAGACCCACGGCAATGTGGTTGATTCCTAACTGTCCCCTGTAAAGGTCTAGTAAGCCATTAAATTATATCAAACCAGTAAACGTCTCAAAAGAATGAAACTAGATGGACCACCTGGCATCAGTCTAGGCACTGTGAATGATGACACCGAACTCAGCCCTGTTGACTGTGCAAAGTTCTCATTAATAACATCTGGGGCTTGTGTGAATATTGGGAGAGCTGTCTTACAGACTTGTAAAGTAACAGCTTTATAGTCCTACTCAGAGTTATACTTACAGACAACATTCCGGATGAGTGCAGCTCCAACAACACACAAGAAGCCTGACACAATGGAATGCAACTCGAATAACCCTCAAGTGGCAAAATAGATTGCTACCTTCCATAGGTAAGCAAAGCTGTAATACAACCAAACCAAGCACTGGGTATTATTTTTCGAAGGATATAATTGAGAACTGGGCAAGTTATGGTACATCTGCATCAAATCTTGGTTAGACCACATTCAAAGTAATGAATGAAATTCCGGTTGCCATCTAATGGAAAGTATGTAGAGGATGCAGAGAATATTTTATAAGGATGATATCAGAAACAGGTGGGCATACATATCAGGAAAGGATTGACAAGTTGTGTTACTTCGCTCTTGAAAAAACCACAGTCTGAAGATTGAATTGTCAGACAGCCTTAAAATTATGAAAGGGTTTGAGAATGGATGCAGATGGAATGTTTCCACTTGTTGGGAGGAATATAATTAGACATCATCAAATTAAGATCAACGTTAGGAAATCTAATAAGGAATTCAGAAGAACCTGAAACTGAAGAGTGGTAATAATGTGGAAGTGGTTGAAGCAAGTAGTATGAAGGCAGTTAAGGGGAGGTTTGACAAATATCTGAAAGAGAAAGGAATTAAGAGCAATGACTAAAGATTCAGATTAGGCCAAATAGGCGGAGGCTGAAGTGGAGGATAAACACTGTCAAGGACTGGTTGGGCTGTATGGCCTGTTGCTGGGCCATAACGTTCTGTATAATCCTATGAGTCAGTGAAGTTATTATTGCTTGGCTTTCATACAGAAACACACCTCTGTTATTTGAATGTGGAGTAGTACAGACAGCTCTCGAGGAGCAGTTTGGTATAAAGTATGCCACCCACATGCTCAGGAAGTGTAATAGGAGAGGCGCCAAGAACGTAAGACAGACTTTTAAAAGATTCATCTGTGATTTTTCTGCCTCTTCAAAATGCGTAATTAGAAAATTGTGATGTACAATAACATTTCCATGTCTAAATCTAGCCAAGAATTACATCTGGGCCAGAAAGAAAGACTCTCAGGGAAGGATGCATTATCCTTGACTAACTAAGGAAATTAAAGATAATATCATATTGGAAGAAGAAGCATATGATTTTGTAAAGATGAGGCACAGGTCAGAAGATTGCAATGAATACAGAGAACAGCAAAGATTGACTATAAGAATAATAAGGTTGGAGAGATTAGAGTACAAGAGAAAGCTAGCTGAAACTATAAAAACAATAAGGGTTTCTACAGGTCAGAAGTGGGGATGTTTGCTGATGATTGCGCAATGCTCAAGCACCATTTGCATTCCTCAGCTACTGAGGCAGATCCTGTCCACATATAACAAAACCTGGACAACATCCAGCTTTGGCTGATACGTGGCAAGGAACATTCACATCACAAAAGTGCTAAACAATGGGAATCTGCACCAAGAGATTCAAATCATTGCCCCTTGGCTTTCACTGGCATTACCATTGCTGAATTCACCCAGGATCCACAACCTGGTGGTTAGTACGGGCTAAAAACTGAACTGGACTAGCTATGTAAATACAATGGCTAGATGATCAGGTCACAGGCTAAGAAGTCTGTAGTGAGCAACTCACCTCATCTCTGCAATTCATTAGTCTATTGAGGGCCACAAGTTTATAATCCAAAAGAAAAATATGCGGTCCTTCACATTTGGCATCCTTACATTTATCCTGGTGAGTGCAAGACAAAATGTTGTGGCAACATGTCTCTCTTTTCAGCAAAATTCAAGTTCTTAAAAGAATTTCTGACTTGCTATTTTGATGCTGTAGCTACTTCTCACCTATTATGTCAGAGGATATACCATAAACAAGTAAAATTGCTTTGCATTTGCAGCTTATTGTCATTCACATGAAACTATTTTCAAGTATTTTATATTGAAACATCATAACTTAGTAACAGGAAAGACTCTGCAGAGAGAATTCTAGGCATTTTAAATTACTTGAAAAATTTTCAATCTTATTTCCATGATTATTACAAATCAATCCTGTCACATTTTCCATCTAAATGTGACTTTCCCCAGTTCATGTTAATGTTGTTACTGTGGGCAGATTTAGTTTTGAAAATTCTGTGTGACCTTGGTGTTACTCATTCCTCACAAACATTAATGCTGATTTCTAGATTGTAGAAGACAAAAACTAGACTTGTCTCCCCTTTAAATATTGGAGCATTGGGACTATTTCCAGCTGCAGAGTGGGCCCTTTTTCACATTGTCTCTGTGAACTTAATTTTATAGGATGTGGCCAATTAACAGCTCTTGTGCTTGTCCTTATCCTCAGGCTTCCTAAATAAAGCAGCCCACTTGACTGGAACTTCATCTACCACCCTCCATATTCACTCCCTCCACCATTGACACAATGACAGCAGTTTGTACCATATACAAGATGCTCTGTTGTAACTTACTGAGACTTCTTTGATGGCACGGTCTAAATCCCTGTCCTCTATCTCCTTGAAAGATAAGGGCAGCAGATGGATGGGAACACCTCAACCTGCAAGTTACCTTCTAAGTCACATGCAATTCTGACTTGGACATATACTGCTGTTCTTTAACTGTCACTGCATCAAAATCCTGGAACTCCTTTCCTAACAGCACTGTGGATGACCATACCGAAGGTCTGCAGCAGTTTGAAAATGCAGCTCATCACCACGTTTTTCAGGGCAATCATGGAAGATGTCAGGGAATCAGCCTGATTTTTTTCATTTCTGAATTTCCCTCCCTCTCCCACCTCCAAAGCCTCCTTCAGTGGGCTCAGACAATTCTAGTCACATGTACAGTTGTACACTTTAGTGACTTTATTTGTGGGTTCTAGTTTTCTTGGATGTTGTGTCTCGCAAGTCTTGTTGCACATTGTTTGCCCCAGAAAGTTTAAAGGTTTCCAACAGGGTTGATGCCTTTCAACTCTGATCAGCAAATTTCTGGAAAGGGACAAATGCTACTCACGGATAACAAGCATTTCATTTTAGAATCTGAAATAAAATTACTCTAAAACTGCATTATGAAGTAGTTGTCTACCTTGTGCCATTTGAATAGTAACTGAAAATTACAGTTCAAAAACAGACCATGAAACCAATAATAAAGATATTGAAGTGTGAATGATATTGAAGTGTGAATGATATTTAGGCGATGCAGAGCTGGCAGTCTAGTGCTGTGGGAGGTCCTCATCATGTACAGTATGAAGAGAATTGCTGTTCCAAATTCAGATCTTTCATTTCCAAAGGAAATAAAATCTTAATGAAAGACAAGCCCAAAGTTTGACCAAATTAAACCAGCCAATATTTGCGCACGACCACATTTGCATTTATCCCTAAGAATGTTTCTCACATTGTTTACCAGAAAAAAACCCAAATTAATTAACATGGAAGCAGATAACTTACAGCATTTCCCCACCAATTCCTGAAAAGTGGTGAAGTGAGAAGTATGTAGGTCAGTGGTCAGGAAGTAGACTCAGTGAACAAAACAGCTCGCTACAGCAGATGTGTCCATCTGAATTGCTATTCAGGTGAATAATTTTAGATTTGAAGCTTAGAACAAGGAAAGCTACAGCTAGAAATCGGCAACATTTTTGTTCATTTTGCACCTGACGCCAATTACTTAGCAGATGCAATTCAGTTTTCCTTTGATCTAATTGTATCACATATGTCTCATTCTTACAATGCACAAAGAGAATCCCATGCCAAGAGCTGACAGTTCTTTGTGACAGGACTGCTGGATCTAGGCTCACAAGCCAAGTTTATCTCATGTACAGCTTTCACTATTCCAAAGGAGAGCTCAGTAAATGACATGGGAAACCCTGGGAAGGTTTCCCTTATTAAAGAAATGTAATACTTCTTTACTAGCTCCACTGGATCTCTAGTCCTCCGATTCACTGAGATCTCTGTACTCCTGGAATTCTAATTTCTTGTGCATCCTTAATTTTATTTGCTCCACCAAACTTTATCTGTCTACACCCTAAGCCAGGGGTTCCCCAAAGTGGAAGTTGGGACTTCAAGAGGGTTTGCTAGCTAAAATACTTGGGGTCATGATATCTGAGGCAGTAATGTCTATATGAAGGTTGGACTAAGCTATGATAGCCCTGTTCCTGCTTTAACATGCCTTCAGTCTCGCAGTTCCCACTAAGGGGGCATGACAATTTTCAAGCCTCAAAATAGAGTTGAATGAGAAAAAGTTTGGAAAGCACTGGACTAAGCTCATCACTAAAACTCCTTGCCTCTCTATAACTCTTTCATTTATGATGCTCGTCAAAGCTTATTTGTTGGCCAACTGTTGGTCATTTCTTCTAACACCTAACCACATAGGTCACATTGAACTAAAACAATCCTTTTCTAATAGATCCTCCTGTATTTTCTACAAAAAATTTCAATTGTAACCAATAATTTTTCTGAAAGATATGAAAGCAATTTCTACTTAGCTAGGCTTGAACTGGTGAAGTTAACAAATATGACTATTTCTGATCCCCATTGGCATTTTAATAACATATCCTGCCATCAACTCAAACTCCAATCTTACTTACACCCTCCTCAGGCTGCCAAGAGAGACAACAACCTTGAATGGTTGTCCCTTTATTTTTTGTTATGAATTGTCACTGTACCCCCGGCAACCACTGAGGTTGGTTCTTACCTCCATTTCATACTTTCAGCCTTGGTCTGTCCGACATCAACCCTTGTTGTCGAAATAAGAGGGACTGAGATCCAAAGTGCCATTATATCGTATGTAACTCAAGTCACAAATTTCCATCTTTCAAAATAACCAACAAACAACAATTTACATCTATATACTGGCTTTAACATTGTAAAACATCCCAGTCAGTTCTGATAAATGTCTTAAAGGAAAGGAAATGAGTTATAATGATAGGCAGGTGTTATTAGTGAGATTCAGCACACAGTAATTCATTCAATAATCTGAATAATGAGGCTTTCTAGAAGCAAATGTATTCCATAACCAAGAGATTTCCCGTATATTGGCAATGAGCAAAATTTTGAACCTATTTCAAAGGCCTTCTTAAAAGAATTCAGATGACATCAAGTTTTGATTCGTCTTTTCCAACATTAAACCAACTGTACTAAAAAGTAACTCATTAGCTGCAGCCTGCTTTGGAATGTCCCAAGAATATAATTCGTAAATACAAATTTGTGTTCTACTATCATTGCACACAGGATTTCAAGTGATAGATATTGCCAATAAATAAGTGACAAACACAGAACATGCAGTGAAAGCTCAACAAATCTGTCAACATCCATGGAGAGAGAAATACATTTAACGTTTTTTAAAACCAGTATGACTTCCTCAGATCTGAAGAAGAATCAGACTGGATTCAAAATATTAGCTCTTTTTCTCTCTCTACAGATGCTGCCAGACTTGCTGATGTTCACCAGTACTTTCTGTGTTTATTTCAGATCTCCAGGCTCCACGGTATTTTGCCAAAAAATAAATGAACTGTCTGGCCAAATGTGACTTCTCTTGTTGTCCTATCTTTCTACAACTACCCTACTAACTCCATTGCTCTTTAAACCACTGCCTCCTCATTCCTCTTTGGTCAAAGTTGATTTTAATAGTCACTAATTATTATTGTTTCACTGATGTGAGATTGTGGTGGTGATTATCTCAACACCATAACTGTTCCAAACTACTGTTTGTTACAATAGATCGACTGATGAAGTATTAAAAATGTAGGACCGAAACAAGCTTACGCCACTGGATTTAAAATGACAAATCAAATACACTATGCAAAAGAAGCAACTGCCAGTCGACTATAATACTTAAATAATCTTTACAACACAATAAAGACAACAAATTCAAGAAGTTTGAGCGCTTGTCAGGTAATCAAATGTTCACTTTCACAAACTCAAACTGAAGTACATTTTCATAAATGCAGCTGAGCGAATCAATGTACTTCTAAATTGTTATGGTCTGTGAAATGTAGTATGAATCAGTGTATGCATACATGCAGAAAGGGAAGTGGGGAGAAGGAAAAGACATTTAGAAATGTTGCTGTACTTCTGTTGCAATCTTCTAGCAGTTTGGGAACTTGTGGAATTTATTTAGTTATTTCACTCTTCAGTGAGATAAACATTGACATGTTATTGCTATTTGCAAATGTGAGACAAGTTTCCAAATCCAGCTCATAGTGAACAGTCTCTACTTTAAATAGCACACCAAATAATTACTGGCTTCTCACTTTATATCGTATCTATTATATATTTTTGTAAATCAAGTCTCACTCATTTGATTTGAACAAAACTCAGTGGAAGGGGTCAGACCTTAAAAAGTCAGCATTATTGGTGAGAAAATATAAATACACTTAATAATACCACCCATTAACTGAATTCAAAAATTTGAATGTCTGTCCAAAATTGAAAATGGTCCTACCGATAAGCTTAATTACAGTATCATCAAATTTAAACATTATGTTTTGCTGTGAATGGCATCTGTTTGAAGTAGGCAACAACATGACAGATGAGCAATTTACATGGAGCAAGGTGTTGAATGACAAATAATAAAGATAAAATACCGAAAGGGAATATCCAAGATAGTCTGGAGCACAGAATCTAACTCCTTTGTTAACTTAGCTTCAAGAAACTATTCTTGCATAACTGCTAAAGGGAATTGGATAAGCACTTCTCGGAAAAAAATGCAGTGCTGAGAGATCTGGGATGATTTCAACGGGATGAGCCGAGGAGTGGCAGATGATGTTGAATTTAGATGAATGTCAGGAGTTGCATTTTGGTAAAGCTTATACACAAAACTGGGGAGTTTTGCCAAACAAAGAGTCCTTGGGCTGCAGGTTCATAGATCCTTGAAGATGGAGTCACCGGTAGACAGGGTAATGAAGAAAGCATCAGAGATAAAAGGTACTGCAGATGCTGGAGAATTCGAGATAACAAGCATGGGGCTGGATGAACAATCTCTGCCTCGAAGACATTTAACGTCCCGGCCTCCACTGCGCTCCGTGGCAATGAATTCCACAGGCCCACCACTCTCTGGCTGAAGAAATGTCTCCTCATTTCCATTCTAAATTGACCCCCTCTAATTCTAAGGCTGTGCCCATGGGTCCTAGTCTCCCTGCCTAACGGAAACAACTTCCCAGCGTCCATCCTTTCTAAGCCATGCATTATCTTGTAAGTTTCTATTAGATCTCCCCTCAACCTTCTAAACTCTAATGAATACAATCCCAGGATCCTCAGCCGTTCATCGTATGTTAGGCCTACCATTCCAGGGATCATCCGTGTGAATCTCCGCTGGACACGCTCCAGTGCCAGTATGTCCTTCCTGAGGTGTGGGGCCCAAAATTGGACACAGTATTCTAAATGGGGCCTAACTAGAGCTTTATAAAGTCTCAGAAGCACATCGCTGCTTTTATATTCCAACCCTCTTGAGATAAATGACAACATTCCATTCGCTTTCTTAATCATGGACTCAACCTGCAAGTTAACGTTTAGAGAATCCTGGACTAGCACTCCCAGATCCCTTTGTGCTTCGGCTTTATGAATTTTCTCACCGTTCAGAAAATAGTCCATGCCTGTATTCTTTTTTCCAAAGTGCAAGACCTCGCATTTGCTCACGTTGAATTTCATCAGCCATTTCCTGGACCACTCTCCTAAACTGTCTAAATCATTCTGCAGCCTCCCCACCTCCTCCGTACTGCCTGCCTGTCCACCCAACTTCGTAACATCGGCAAACTTCGCCAGAATGCCCCCAGTCCCTTCATCCAGATCATTAATATATAAAGTGAATATATCAGTTCATATTTGAGTTCAACCAGAATCTAACATGGATATTCTCTGCAGGATCAATAGTGGAATTGGAGACATATCTGTCATTAAACTGCCAGATAAATTACCAATGCCCACATTCCACACAAACTCTAACTAAAAAGGAATCAATGCATCCAATGTTGTTCATCAACAAGTCTACATAGAAATTATGACAAATGAAGCAGATGAATTTTAAAAAGCAAGTCTGATCTACGATAGGTGATTTTAAATGAATAGCAATAGGGATGCTGCAAGTTTGAAAAAGAAGTCAAAACTCCTAATTTGGATCATTATCAGGAACTTTTGATGGAAGTGAACATATAATAATTTACAGAAATACAAAGTCACTTTGTTTGGTTAAACCACAGATTTAGTGAGGCTGTTGGCTCTTATCCATAATCAAAAGTTACTTAATCGAGTCCCATGTATAAGCAGTGTCCATTTTGACAAGTTGCTGAAAGACAACCTACACAAATGGAATTCTATCCCGGTATCAGTTGCTGCCTTTATGAGAGGAGAAGGGAGGACAGAAAGTCCAGAATGTTAAGAAATAGAGACGGAAACAGGTAGACATAACTAGAGGGAAGTGCCAAATCTGTTAGGGCTTGAAATTGAGTTGACATGCTGATTTCACAGAGAAAGAAATTAAGATGCAAGCTAACTAGTCAGATCGAAATACAAAAGCCCTTTTGCAAAATCATTCTTAAGCAGTTTAGCTTCCCTTAGATGTAATGTGGTATTGTTAAGATTATCACATATGTTTACAGTCGAAATTAGCAACAGCAAGGTAGCAAGCTTTAAATAGGCAAATGATTGTTTCATAGGAAAGTCATCTGGTTTTTATTTCTATGTATTGTTTTGCTCTGGAAAGGACAACTGACTTGATAGAGGCCTTTCAGATTATGGATCGGTTTGACAGGGTAATGTAGTGGAGAGGTTTCCACTTCCAGGCAAGACATAAACTGAAGGCTATGAATAAGGGATAGTTGCTAATAAATTCAATAAAGGATTCAGCGGAAATGTCTTTACCAAGAGAATGGGCAAAACGTGGAACTCACTACTAAGGATGGAGGATGTGGAAGGTGGTGTGTCTAGAGTGTCACAGAGATGTGTTTATGTGGAATATTAATTTTTAATTGATTGACTGGAAACAGGAATTGACTTCTAAAAGAACAGATTGCAGAGAGAAAAACAGAGGGATTGTTTTGAGTCTGAAATGACTTCTTCACAGAAAAGTCTTGAGCTGGTCACGTCTTGAAACAGACTGAAGTGATTTCATCAAGATGGCTGGTGCTTTGTCTGATGCTTTAAGGCAATACTGCTACAATCACCACAAGACTCTGGTCTGATGTAACTCAGGCTATTGGTGTCTGCATGCACACTGCCTCTGAGACTGCTTGCCCCTTATAACTAATGAAAGTTTTTCAACTCCTGTAATAGTAGGTTCTCAAATACAACTCTCTGGTGTAGTTTCTAAGACCCTTCTCTTCACATTCTCATTTTAGACTGGTGTCTTCATTCTTGTTGATATTGAATCATGGGATCAGTTACACCATCACAATTTATATGAATCTCACTATACAACAGATGACACTAACTTATGTTACTGTACCGTATATTTCACATTCCAACTCTATGGAATGGAAACAGTGAGTCTGTGAAACTCAACAAAGACAATGATCACCCAGGGGAATGACCCATTCATTTCTTGGACAGTGAAGCCTTGATTTATAATTGGCATATATAATTATGTTTGAATATTGGCAGTTATGGAGCTATCACATGACCAGCTCAAGTCTTTTGTATGAAGATGAGGAGTAATTTTGGACTGAAAACATTAACTCTGCACCTCTCTCCACAAATCTGTCTCTCAGCAACAGCCTGACAGTCACACCTACAGAATCTTACCCTACAGCCAACGTCCCAGAACTTGCCATTACCAACATTGGGTACGTCCTGTCAGACTGACAGACTCAGCAGAGTTGGTGACACAGTGGTATACAGTTAGAAGGGAATTAACCTGGGAAATCTCAAAGTTGACTCCAGACCCCATGAAGTATTCGGGCATCAGGTCAAACATGGGCAAGGTAACCGCCTGCTAATTATCATGTACCATCCATCCTCAGCTGGTGAATCAGTTCTCCACCATATTGAACAGTACTAGGAGGAAGCACTTAGGATGGCAAGGGCAGGGAATACACTTTGGACTAGGGACTTGAATGTTCATAACCAAGATTGGCTCGGCAGCACTATTACTGACTGAGCTGGCCAAGTCCTAAAGGACATTGCAGCTACACTGGATCTGTGGCAGGTCTTTATATTTTATTTTTATTCGATTGTCATATATACCTAGGAAGATTCAGTGAAAAGTGTTTGGTTGCCACAACCCGGCATCATTTTGAGCTACAAAGGGAATAAAAATAAATCACTTAAATAAGAGTTCATCTTCTGTTCAAAGTGGGTCTCAAGCACGGCTCCGGGGTTTCTGCAAGATGTGAAAAGCCTCAAGGGGTCCTCACTCTGGACACAGCAACGATGACGCTGATGCCTCAGAAGACCCAGCTCTGCTGGTGGTGAGGGAACCAACAAGGAAAACATACCAGACCTCACTGTCACCAATCTGCCGGCCATAGATTCATCTGTTCATGACAGTATGGGAAAGAGTGTTACAGCCTGGAGGCAGACAGAACCCAATCAGCCTTTCTACCTTTGTAGAAATTTAAAATTAAAGTGAAGACCCTAATATTAACTCTATGGTTGCTAACTAAACTTTTGAATAATCAATCCTAGACTTTGTGAATAATTAATTCCAGACACTGGTTTTGTATCTCAAACTAAAGACTTAACCATTTATTAAATATGCAATAACTTCAGCAGAGAAAAACTTAAACAACAAGGTAAGCTCATTAATGCCTATGCTTTAAACCTGAAATGTGTGTTTTCGGATCCCATTCATACAAAAGATAGACAGACAAGCAAATACAGTTAAGGAATAGATAGATGAAAATAATAAAACTGGCCCGATTACTTAAATGGTTTTCCTGATACTCAATGTTGTTACCCAGGCACAGGTGTGGGCGCCTTGGTCACTTTTCCGGAATCACCAATCATGGACACTTTCTCACGGGTAGTAAGAACTGCCGATGCTGGAGTCAGAGATAACACAGTGTGGAGTTGGAGAACACAACAGGCCAGGCAGCATCAGAGGAGAAGGAAAGTTGACATTTTGGGAAGGGTCCCCATCGAAACATCAAGTTTCCTGCTCCTCTGATGCTGCCTGACCTGCTGTGTTCCTCCAGCTCCATACTGTGTTATCTTATGGTCACTTTCTCAGTTCACTCAGGTAAAGGCAGCAATACGTCCAACTCAGCTTTCTACCCTTTTGGGTTTCCAGAAGCTGGTGTAGCAGATTAGGCAGGGAGCTTTCAAATCTTCACGCGGTAGCCAAAAACCATCTCCCAGAAAACAGTTAAAAAAAAATCCATTCTGGTTCTGCCCTGATAGACTGATCGTCCCTTCCTGAGGCTTTAATTAACATTCAATAACTGTCATCCTTTTTCAACTGTCTTTCTGGAACAATTCCCTTGTATTGACCTTGTTAATAATCAGCTTCTGCTATCTGTTTAAACACAGTGCTGTTCCTGGGGTTGCTGTCTCTGTTGGAACTCCTTTTAATCAAGAATCAGCCTGCAATTAACCTCCAGACCTGGCTTCACAAGAAACAAAGCTGGTTTATATAGTGTTTGTAACGAGGTCTGCTAGATGGACCACATAGAATATGAGTTCCCTGATTGGACCAGATGAACAGCCCCAATCAGGGAGCCCTGGCTTATATGTAAAAAGGGAAGCGTCAGAGATACTGACACTCTAGTATCTGACTCTGAATTAGCAGGATTATAGTCAAGGACTGTTCAGGTGTAAATAAAGGGTGACTTGGTGACATGATACCAGCCTCTAAGGAGTTATTTCAGTTTTGTCTATTATAGAGTCATACAGCTATCATATCATCGTAGAATCCCTACAGTACGGGTGCAGGCCATTAAGCCTATCAAGTCCATGCAGACCCTCTGAAAAGCATCCTATCCAGACCCATCTCCCTATCCTATCCCTGTCACCCTGCATTTACCATGACACATCTACCCAGCCTGCACATCCTTGGACACTGTGGGCATGCAGACACGGGGAGAATGTGCAAACTCCACACAGACAGTCGCTTGAGGATGGAATCAAACCTGGATCCCTGGTGCTGTGAGGCAGTAGCACTAACCACTGAGCAGCCATGCCACCCTTATAGCATGGAAACAGACCTTTTGGTCTAAAGAGTCCATGCCAACCATGTTCCCAAAAAAAAAGTCCCACCTGCCTGCATTTGGCCCATATCCCTCTAAATCCTTCCTAGTCATGTACTTACCCAAATGTTTTTTAAATGTTGTAATTGTACCTGCAGCCACCACTTCCTCTGGCAGTTCATTCCACACACTAACCAGTCTCTATGTAAAGAAACTGTCCCATATGTCCCTTTAAAGTCTCTTTCTTCTCACCTTAAAAACATGCCTCCTAGCTCCTCCAAAGTCCACAAGTCATGTCCAGCTCAATTCACAATTGAAAAAAGAATAAAAAATAAATACAATGAAAAACCAGCAAGGGTTGTATTAAGAGTGACAATCATACAGTCCTTGTGGAGATGAAGTCCTGCCTTCACATTGAGAGTACCTGCATTGTGTTTTGCAGTACTATCACTATGCTAAATGGGGCAGACTTCAAATATATCAAGCAACTCAAGACTGGGCATCCATGAGCCACAGTGGGCCATCAGCAGCAGCAAAATCATAATCCAACAAAATCTGCAACGTCACGGACTGGCATATCCCTGACTGAACCACTACCATCAAATCAGAGCGAGTGAAAGTGATCTGGCAATTTAAGTCTAGGGACAAGTCAATAAAGATGCAGTGGCAAACATTTAAGGGGAACAGTTCTGAGGAAGGGTCACCTGACCCGAAACGTTAACTCTGATTTTTCCTTCACAGATGCTGCCAGACCTGCTGGGCTTTTCCAGCAACTTTGTTTTTGTTCCTGATTTACAGCATCCACAGTTCTTTCGGTTTTTATACAATGCTATAGGTCAAGTGCTAGAAGATGGGATTAGAATACTTCAGTCATTGTTTTTGACCATCACAGACATGAGAGGCTGTAGAACCTTTTTCTCAACTGTGGGTCTCTATGACTCTAAGTAATATGTGCTGTAGATAAAGGGGAACCAGTGGGTATTTTGTTTTGAGGTTTCTGAAGGGCATTCGATAAAATGCCACATCAAAGGTTATTATGAAAAATATAATCTCGCAGTGTAGGGAGTAACATATTGGCATGGAAAGACGATCCGTGTTTGCTAACAAGAAGCAGAGAGTAGGAATAAATGGATCTTTTTCAGGCTGGCAGGGTTGTATGAATGGTGTGCCACAGGGATCGTTGCTGAGACCTCAACGCTTTACAATTTATACAAAGGATTTGGATGAAGGCATTAAAGGTACAACAGCTAAATTTGCTGATGATACAAAGATAGGCAGAAAAGTGAGTTGTGAAGAGGACACAAACTGCCTCCAAAGTTGAGTGGGCAAAAATATGGCAAACGGAGTACAATGTGGTAAATTTTGAAGTTGTCCACTTTGGCAGAAAGAATAAAAATGAAGCTTAATATCTAAGTGGTCAGCTGCTGCAGAGCTCTGAGATGCAGAGAGAACTGGGTGTCCTCGTGCATGAGTCACAAAAGGTTAGTATGAGGCAATAATAATTAATCAGAATGTTGTGACTTATAATGAGGGAAATTGAATGCAAGATTAGGGAGGTTATGTTTCATTGATATAGGGGATTGATAATACTGTATCTGGAGTACTGCGTACAGTACTGGCCGTGGTACTTATGGAAGAATGTTAATGCATTGGAAGCAGTTCAGAGAAGGTTTACTGCACTAATACTTGGAATGAGCAGATTGCCTTGTGAGGAAATGGTAGACAAGCTAGGCTTCTATCCTCTGGATAGTTTAGGAGAGTCAGAGAGACTTCACTGAAACATATAAGATGCTGAGGGGCTTGACAGTGTGGGTGTTGAAAGGATGTTTCCTCTCATGGGAGAATCTAGAACTGGAAGTCATAGTTTAAAAACGGTGCCCATTTAAAACTCATGAGGAAACATGTTTTCTCTCAGAGGATTGACAGTCTTTGTGGCCCTTTCTCAAAAGACAGTGAATGCAGAATCTTTAAGTATATATATAAGGCAGAAGTATGTAGATTCTTGATTACCATGGGGATGAAAGATAATTGGAGATATGCAGGAATGTAGAGTTGAGGTTAGAATCAGATCAGCTATGATCTTATTGAATGGTAGAGTGGTATCTTGTTCATTGTTTGTATGGTAACTACCCTCTGGGCAGTAAATGCAGACCTAGCCAGCAATGCGCACAATCCATGAAGGAATTTTTAAAAATTGAAATGCAACAGCTTCTTTTGCATTTAGGTTACCAGACAATATTGAATTACCTTGCAATATACAGAGCATCCTGGTTGTTTTGTATCAATCCAGTGTGGCTCCAAATACCTTCTATAAGGAGGTGTAATCTGAGAAAAACTCTAGGCAACTGCACAGAAGAACTCTTTATATAGGAATTGACTGTGCTTGGCATGATCTTGTAATAAAATCTACAAACTCAATTTTGGAAAGAGAAACATCAGGCCTTTACTAAAATTCAAGGGATCATTTAGCATTCATATTATAATTATGAGTTTGCTGATTCTATTTGCATTGGTCTGTGCTGTGTTGTAGAAAAACTGTAATATTATGTTTTTTTCATGTGAAAATGTCTCAAATCATCTCTAAGTTATCCAATTTACCACTGCCCAGAGTATCTGATACAAAGTTCCAAAAATATTATTCACATATGAAAATTAAATTAAAAATGTTTTGTTGAACATTTTATGTTGAAGTTATTTTTGGATCTGTAGCTCTATGTATACGTGTTAACTATATAATGAAACATGTTATGGAGCGGTGATATTGTTTAATTCTTTAATGGTCCCTGTGGGAGAATGATCCAATGGTTGTAGACATGCTTGCCGAGCCGGTGTGATTTGTAGCTCGGGTTGCGGATGAGGTTGTAGATGTGCTCACCGAGCAGGTGGGTTTGTTTGCAAACATTTTGTCACCCTGCTAGGTAACATCATCAGTACACCTTCAGTGAAGCATTGGTGTTCTGTCCTGCTCACTATTCATATGCTTTGGTTTGCTGGGGTGGTTGGTATTACTTCCAGTTCTGTTTCTCAGTGGTTTTTATACAGAGTCTAATTCAATGGGTTTGTTGATGGAGTTCCGGTCAGGATACCAGGCCCCCAGGAATTCCCTGGCGTGTCTCTGTTTGGCTTGAGCTATTATGGACATGTTGCCCCAGTCGAATTCATGTCCCTTGCTGTCCGTGTGTAGTGAGACAAGTGAGAACTGGTCATGTCTCTTGGTGGCTAATTGGTGTTCGTGCATCCGTATTGTCAGTTTTCTTCTGGTCTGGCCTAGTTCGTGTTTCTCACAGTCCTTGCATGGTATTTTGCATATTACACTGGCTTTGCTGGTTTTAGGTATGGGATCCTTTACATTCGTCAGTAGCTGTCATAGCGTCAGTTTGTGGGCTAACTTGATACCTAGGGGTCTGAGTAGTCTTGTGGTCATTTCTGATATGTCCTTGATGTACGGTAGGGTGACTACTATATGTGGCTGCGTTGTGTCTTCCTGTGTGGTCTGTCTCGGAGGTAACAGCAGATTGTGATTTTCGGGTATCCATTTCTTTTGAAGGCTCTGTATAGGTGCTCGTGTTCTGCTTTGCATAGTTCTGGGTTGCTGCAATGTGTTGTGGCTCATTTTAAATAGCGTCCTGAAGCAGCTCTGTTTGTGGGCATTGGGGTGGTTGCTGGTGTAAATGAGTATCTGGTCCGTATGTATGGTCCTTCTATACATGTTAGTCTGGAGTTCCCTGTTGCTTTTGCGTTCTACCATTATGTCCAGGAAGGGTCGTGGGTTGTTGTTCTCTTCTGCTTTCATGAATTTTATCCCAGTGAGGATGTTGTTTATGTGTCAGTAGGTTTCTTCTAGTTTTGTGCATTTAATCACGAAGGTGTTATCTACATATCAGACCCAAAGTTTGGGTTGTATAGTGGGGAGCGCCCCCCCCATTCTAACCATTGCATTACTACTACAGGTACTACCACAAAACTTAAAATATAAACCACCCGTCAACAATCCACAGGCACAGAGGAAAGCTGAACAAAACGGCCGCAGAATGATAACGGTTATGATCAGCTATGCCCACAACTGCCTCCACAAATATGAGTGGGAAATTGCACACCAAAAACTCCGTAGTCCAACACAACCAACCAGGAATGGACATCCAGACGGGAACAATCCATCACCATACAACAACGAAAGACCAGAACAAAGAAAAGAATAGCCCTACAAGAAAAACTGTCCAAACTCACCCACAACAATGTCATGGCCAACATCATGGATTAATGGATTAAAAACATCTCGGACTGACCACTTACAGACACCGAGAAGATGGTCCTGGTACACAAACTGAATTGTAACAACAGAGACGCCAAAAAGACTGACTTCCTGGCTGCGCTTGAATCAACGGACTCACGGAGGAAATACAACAGATCGTCAGAAAGATGATAGTCCCAACACTGCGCAGAAAAGGAAAGTGGAACACATTCAACACAGAAGAGAAGAAAGCCTGGGAAGACTGAAGAAAGACAGAAACATCGTAATCTGACCAGCAGACAAATGACGCATGACAGTAATCCTTCACAGAGCCCAATACATCAAGAAAGCTAACACACTACTAGCAGATACTGACACCTATCAACAGATTCTGATAGACCCAACACCACAGTTAGGGAAAATGGGTTGCAACGACCCTGAAGAATTTACACAACTCAGGAGACATCAGCAAGACAGACTACCAAAAAATGAAGCCACAGGGATCCAACACACGGGGAGTCTACAGACTCCCCAAGATACACAATCCGGGGCTCCCCCTCAGACCCATTATCTTATTACCAGGCACACCAACATATAGACTTGCCAAAGAACTACAACGGAAATTGAAATACTTAGTGGACAACAATACCCACTCCATCCACTCATCCTGAGAATTCCTCAACATCATCAAGGACACTGGGATAGAAGAAGATGAGATGATGATATCATTAGACATAACAGCAGTATTTACATCCATAAACATTGATCTAGCCAGAGAGACAATTGCCACACTGCTGGATGAATCAAGTAGGCAGGCAACCCAGGACATCAACAACGTCAATAAGGACAACACCATGAAATGACTAGAACTCTGCCTCTCAACCCACTTCACCTTCAATGACAGCATATACAAACAAATCAACGGAACACCAGTGGGATCCCCAATATCAGGACTGATTGCAGAAGCAGTAATACAAAGGTTAGAATGGACAGCGCTCCACACTACACAAACCAGACTCTGGGTTCAATACGTAGATGACACCTTCATGATTATTAAACGCACAAAACTAGAAGAAACCCACTGACACATAAACAACATCCTCGCTGGGATAAAATTCACGAAAGAAGAAGAGAACAACCAACTACCCTTCCTGGACATAATGGCAGAATGCAAAAACAAAGGGGAACTCCAGACTAACATGTATAGAAAGATCACACATATGGACCAGATGCTCAATTACACTAGCAACCACCCCAACGCCCACAGAGCTGCATCAGGATGCTATTTAAACGAGCCACAACACATTGAAGCAACCTGGAACTACACAAAGCAGAACAGGGGCACCTAAATAGAGTCTTCAAAAGGAATGGATACCCGAAAAGCACAATCTGCCGTTACCTCCGAGACAGGCCACAACAGGAAGATGTGGCATGACCAGACTCGCTAAATCACCCTACAATACATCAGGGACATTTCAGAGATGACCACAAGACGACTCAGATACTTAGGTATCTGAGGTAGCCCAAAAAAAAGAACCACCCTGCGACAGCTACTGACGATTGTAAAGGATCCCATACCTAAAACCAGCAAAGCCAGTGTGATATACAAAATACCATGCAAGGACTGTGAGAAACACTAACTAGGCCAAACCAGAAGAAAACTGACAATACGGATACATGAACACCAACTAGCCACCAAGAGACATGAACAATTCTCACTTGTCTCACTACACATGGACAACGAGGGACATGAATTTGACTGGGACAACACGTCCATAATAGCACAAGCCAAAGAGGACATGCCAGGGAATTCCTGGGGGCCTAGTATTCCAACTGGAACTCCATCAACAAACTCATTGAATTAGACCCTGTGTACAAACCACAGAGAAACAACCGGAAGTAATGCCAACCACCCCAACAAACTGAAGCATGTAAATAACAAGCGGGACAGAACACTGACGCTTCACCGGAGGCACGCTGACGTTGTTACCTAGCAGGGTGATGAAATGTTTGCAACCAAACCCACCGGCTCAGTGAGCAAGTCTACAACCTCATCCATAACCCGAGCTACAAATCTTCTTGAAAACTTAAGAATGATCCAAACTCTGTGTTTAGGCATCATTAGCTTCTGTCCATTCAGTTTGAACTATCAAGGCGACAATTTCTTGTTATTTCTTTCAGTGGTCCAAAGAAAGAGCAAGACCATCAAAATGAATGTGTATCAAGTGATTGTTCAGCTGTCAAAACTTTCTGCTCAAACAATTTTTGCAAATGAAATGGAGAGAAGAGTTGGATTGCAGTAAACTTTTTTTGAAGCAATGTGATACCTGTCAGTTCTGTAAAATGATTTTTTTCTATTTGTATCACCTGATGTCAACAAGTGATGAAAGAAGTTTGCCAGTAATTTAAAACTCATGATCCATCAACTGGAACGCAACAACTTCAGTTGAAACTTCTGTTCTTTATCTGAGCATAATTTTGAAAGGAATGCTGTGGCTGATCTCTACTGGCCCTTAGTGGATGAATATTAAATTTTCCCATATCTTCAGGGCAAATCTGAGCTGGTAATCAGATAGCACAGAGGGTCTGTTACCAAGAATGACTTGGGTGTGCTACTACCTCGCCAAGTCCTGATGGATATAGCTGCAAGACTGGGCCTGCAGGAGGTGAGAGATCTTACAAGAGGAAAAAAAATTCTACCTGATCTTGACCTCTTCCTTACCAATCAACTTGGCCCAGATACATATATCCAATGACAGTATTGGTGCTAGTGATCACTGCACAGTTCTCATGGAGAAGTTGTTCTACTTCTACACTGAGGGTATCCTACAATATATTGTGTGATACGAGTACTATGCAAACTACAATAGATTCGGAATATGTTTAGCAGATGCTCACTCGGCATCTCTGAAGCACTGCGGGAAATCAGCAGCAGCAGAATTCAATTTAACCACAGTCATGGCCTGGCATAGAAAGAACATAGAACATAGAACAGTACCGCATAGTACAGGCCTTTGGCCCACGATGTTGTGCCGACCTATTATTCTACTAAGATCAAATCATCCTGCATACCCTACATTTCACTATCCTCCATGTGCCTATCCAAGAGTCGCTTAAAAGTCTCTAAAGTATCTGACTCCACTACCACTGTCAGCAGCGCATTCCACGCACCCACCACTCTCTGTGTAAAGAACCTACCTCTGACATCTCCCCTATACCTTCCTCCAATCACCTTAAAATTATGCCCCCTCATAATAGTCATTTCCGCCCTGGGAAAAAGTCTCTGGCTATCCACTCTATCTATGCCTCTCATCATCTTGTACATCTCTATCAAGTCACCTCGTCCTTCTTCGCTCCAATGAGAAAACCCTAGCTCTCTCAACCTTTCCTCATAAGACCTGCCCTCCAGTCCAGACAGCATCCTGGTAAATCTCCTCTGCACCCTCTCTAAAGCTTCTACATCTTTCCTATAATGAGGTGACCAGAACTGAACACTATATTCCATGTGTGGTCTAACCAGAGTTTTATAGAGCTGCAGCATAACCTCGCGGCTCTTAAACTCAATCCCCCTCTCAATGAAAGCCAATACACCACTCGCCTTCTTATCAACTTGGGTAGCAACTTTGAGGGATCTATGGACATGGACCCCAAGATCCCTCTGTTCCTCCACACTGCCAAGAATCCTGCCATTAACCCTGTATTCTGCATTCAAACTCAACCTTCCAAAATGAATCACTTCACACTTTTCCGGGTTGAATTCCGTCTGCCACTTCTTTGCCCAGCTCTGCATCCTGTCAATGTTCCAGTGCAACCTACAACAGCCCTCCACACTATCCAAAACTCCACCAACTTTCGTGTCATTAGCAAACTTACTAACCCACCCTTCCACTTCCTCATCCAAGTCATTTATAAAGATCACAAAGAGCAGAGGTCCCAGAACAGATCCCTGCGGAACACCACTAGTCACGAGCTCCAGGCTGAGTTCTTTCCATCTACTACCACCCTCTGTCTTCTATTGCACAGCCAGCTTTGTATCCAGACAGCCAAATTTCCCTGAATCCTCTGCCTCCTTACTTTCTGAATGAGCCTACCATGGGAAACATTATAAAATGCCTTGCTAAAATCCATATACACCACATCCACTGCTTTACCTTCATCAATTGGTTTTGTCACATCCTCAAAGAATTCAATAAGGCTTGTGAGGCATGACCTGCCCCTCACAAAGCATATCTTTCACTCAACCACTAATGTCAAGCCAGAGGATCAATCTTGAGGAGTGTAGATGGACAAGCTCGAGCCAGCATCAGGCACACCTAAAAAAGGAGGTATTGACCTGGCTGGAATACATGCATACCCGAAGGAGTATAAGGTAGACAGCGCTGAGCACTCCCACAACAGGCAGTTCATAGATCTGTAGTCCTGCCATGTCTAGATGGGAATGGTGGTGGTCAATCAAACAAATAACCAAAGAAGAGAGCTCCACAGATCCTATGCTCAACAATGGGGACTCCAACATACCAGTGTAAATGATAAAACTGAAGCATTAACAACCTACCAGCTTTAGTCAGAGTGCCAAATGGATAATCCATCTTGGCCTTTTTCTGAGGTCTCCAACATTGCAGATACCAGTCTTCAGATGAAACATTCCACGTGATATCAAGAAATAGTTGAAGACACTCACTTACAAAGGCTGTAGGTCTGGCAACATTCATGTGTAGTACTGAAGACTTGTGTTATAGAACTAGCTGCCCCTCTAGCCTAGTTGTTTCAGTATATCGACAAAACTAGCATCTAACCAGCAATGCAGAATATTGAGCAGGTATGTCCTGTGTACAAGAAGCAGGTCAAATCCACTTTGGCCAATTATAGTGCCGTCTACTCTTACCAGCAAAACAGTGCAAGGCATCATCGACAGTAATACGGGTGGAACTTATATGGTGATAATTTGCTCAACAATGCAGAACGTGAGTTCCAGTGGGACCACAAGACCATAAGATATAGGAACAGAATTACGTCATTCAGCCCAATTCTGCTCCGCTATGTGATCATGGCTGATAGTTTCTCAACCCTATTCCCCCGCCATCTCTCCCTAACATTTGATTGTTTTTTATTGGAATCATGTATTGTCACTTGTATTCAAACAAAATACAGTGAAAAGTGTGCGCCGTCACCACACGTTGGCCCCATTCACATTAGCAGAACGAAATAACCAAAGCAAAACTTAAAGCGAATCCAACTTTCCTTCTCTGCTGTTACACTTCTGCTCCAGGTTTCCCAGCCCACACCATGCCACTGCCAGAGTCTTGCTCAGGGCTTCATCAGCCCACTTTCTAAACAAGAAATTCTAAATTTGAATTCTGTCATTGAATTCTGCCTAAACCACACTCAATGACTTGGCCTTCACAGCCCTCTGCAGCAATGAGCTCCACAGATTGACTACCCTCTGGCCAAAGAAACTCCTCCTCATCTCAGTTCTAAAGGGTTGTCCTTTCACTCTGAGGCTGTCGGTCTTGGTCTCTCCTACTAGTTGAAACATCCTCTCCACATCCACACTATCCAGGTCTCTCAGAATCCTGTACATTTCCATCAGATCCCCCGTTATCCTTCTAAACACCATGTACAAACCCAGAGTCCTCAACTGCTCCTCAAACAACAAGTCCTTCATCCCTGGGATCATTCTTGTGGATGTCCTCTGCACTTGCTCCAAGGCCAGCACATCCTTCCTTACAAATAGGATCTAAAACTGTTCACAATATCCCAAATGTGGTCTGATCGAGCCTCATGCAGCCTCAGCAGGACATCCCTGCTCTAATATTCTACCCCCTCAAAATGAATGTTAACCATTCATCTCCTGACCTTAATAAAGTTTTGGGTAAAATATAGACAAAAGAGCTGAAGTCAATAGGTGTTGTGAGTATGGCATTAAGGCAGCATTTGGCCAACTATGGCATCAAGAAACTATCTAGTAATATTCAAGTCAATGGGAATTGTGGGAAGACTCTTCACTGTTTGGAACTATACTTAACATAAAGGATGATGTTGTGACTTTTGGAGGTCAATCATCTCAGCAGTGGATATCACAGCGGGTGGCAGGCTAGTGTCTGAGACAAAACCATTTTCAGCTACTTCAACAATGGTTTGCTCTTCAGAGTAAGACGAGAAGTGGGAATTTCACTGGTGATTACACAATCTTCAGTACCATCACAACTCCTCACATACTGGAGCATTCTGTGCCCACATGCAGCCACATTTGGACAATATTTAGGTTTGGATTGATAAGCGGTAAATAGCATTCCCATCAACTATCGCCAACGAGAGGAAGAATCTAGACAGCTCCCTTTGACATCCAACAACATCTGTCACCATTACTGAACTCTCACCATTGACATTCAGGGGATACCATCAATTAGAGACTGAACTGGATCAGTCACTTAAATACTGAGTACAAGAATAAGTCAGAGGCTGAGTACTCTGCAGTAAGTAAACTCTTCTCCTGGCTCCCCAAAGCATATCTATCATCGATAAGGCACAAGTCATGATAGCGTATTCTAAACTGGTCTGGTCAAGTACAGCTACAACAACTTTCAAACTATCCAAAACCATTTAGGGCTTAACAACTCAATTGATTAGCACACCATCCACATTTTAAACATTGACTTTTTTCACTGTCGGCACTCAATTGTAGCAAAGGCAGCAATCTACAAGATGCACTGCAGCAACTCGTCTAGCCTATTTTCAGTTACAGTTAGTGTGGAAACAGGCCAGGATCACAGTTTCAAATCTTTATTGAATGATACCTTCTTTAACTATAAGCATCTGGAAGTCAGTTGGAAACAGCATTTGGAGTGACCCTATTGTTCCCCTATGGTTAAACAGCCTTCCATTAGCTGCTGGCAAGGTATGCACATGGACAATGATCACTGGAACTAGATACTGAGAACAGAAGAAAAGAGTCATTGTGGCCTGGGGCAGATAAGCCACGATTTTACACAATGGCAGGGTAGGCCTGAGAGGAAAAACGGCCTACAGCTGCTCATATTCCTGATATTCTTATGATTACTCTTATGATTTCTTATGTCTGAATGCAGATTTCAAAAGAGAAAGTAAAGAAACTGGCAAGAAGGAAGAAGTAAGCTCTGTCAGTTATACAATTTGGAGAAAATCAATGTTAGTTGAATAATCTTTTATGTCTAATGAAAACACTCACTTAAAATAGTTAAAGCCAGCTGCCAGTTTGTAAGCACAGATAATAAATTGTCTGAGCAGCAGGAAAACTTGACATTTCCGGCCTAGACCCTTCATCAGAAATCAATTGTGAATTCAGGCTGTGGATCCTACGGAGAATAAAAAACAGGAGAGGACCTTTGCAGGTCTGGGAGAGGGAGGCTCTGAGCTGGGGGAGTCTTGATTGTAGTGCCTGGAGATGCCTGCGCATTGCTGCAAGTGTGTGTTTCAGGAGTCGCAGGGAGAGGCGCTTCCGGAGGGTCTCAATGTTCTCAATGTAGATATTATCACGGTTGGGGCCAAATTGGGAAGGCTTGAATGTGGATTGTAGTCCATTGGGGATGATCTGGTTCCGTAGGCAGGTACTAAGAAAGGTGATGTGGCTGTAGTACCTGGTTTGCTTCAGGACGTGGTCGAGCAGTTTCAAGGCCGAGGAGATTATGAGAGAGTTGCAGTGGGAGAGAGATTCCCTGAGGTTTGTCCGGAGGGAGGAGGGTAACTTCTTCAGGGTAGGCATCCTTAGAAGAGGCTTCGCAGTGGGGTTAAAATTGTATCAGAGATAAAAGGTACTGCAGATGCTGGAGAATCCGAGATAACAAGCATGGGGCTGGATGAACACAGCAGGTCAAGCAGCATCATAGGAGCG